>JAINUG010000332.1:230000-257500 GCA_029706075.1 Aldrovandia affinis | reverse complement strand
GGAACGCGGGGAGAGGGCTCGAAGGTTCGAGGACGTGCGGAGGATCAGAGCGGAGCGCCCACTGGCCAGCCGAGACGTCTCCCTGCGCACACGCTCTCTCCGCCAGGCCGCGGGAGAAGCAGAGCATCCGCTCTGCGCACGGCGTGCCAGCACACTGCCCCCGGGGGCCTGGGGGGGACGTGCGGGGAAGGGACGGACTCACAGCCTCCCTGCGCCAGCACCCGCTTCCAATTCAGCAGCTCTTTGAACAACGTTTCTTCTCTGAACTGCGTTCGCGTTTCGGGTTTTTTGTTTTGTTTTGTTTGTTTTTCCCTCCTCCCCGGGCCCGGGCAGACTGGCGCTTGTGCCAAATGTTTCTCTTTGTCACGGGAACGTTTGTTGCCACCGCCGATTGGCGCTCTTTTTATTTTTTTAATTTTATTTTTTTAACTTTTTTGTTTCAGATTTTTTTCTCCCTGTTTTTCTCCCAATTTTGTAGCCAGTTATACCCTCTACTTCTTTTCGATTTTACCCTCCACCACGAGCCCACCGCCCGCCTCCGTGGGACAAGCTAACACCTCGAGGCAATGTTCGCCTCCTCCGAGACCGAACTCACTCGCCCAACCCTGTTTACGAGGTCGCCCTACCGCTCCTCGGCGAGCTCGTGCCGGCTCTCCCTCCCCCCCCCCCCTGGGGCAGACAGCCAAACGCCCCCTCGATCGGGGTTCCTGGCCAGGGCCCGTCTGGTACAGTTGGGTTTTGAACCACGACTGTGATAGGCGGCTCACACTCGTACAGGAGCAGCGGAGGTCCCCGATTGGTGCTCTTTGACGGCGGTATTGATTTGTCAAAGTTAGGGGGCACATTGGTCTGCTCATGAACACAGCACAATATATCACTCACCAAGTCATACCAGGAGGGCCCATAACAGCCCCCAACATCTCTCACACACACACACACACACACACACACACACCTCAATGAGTCTGTGGCCGCTCCGGTCACTGCATATTATGGTTCATTTTACTGCTCCCACCACACACACACACACATTCCATCTCTCAGACACACACCACTCACACACACACACTCTCACACACACACACTCACACTCACACTCACACACACACACACACACACACACACACACACACACTCACACACACACACATACACACACACACACACACACACACACACACACACACACACACACACACACACACACACACACACACACACACACACACACACACACACTCTTTCTGAGGCATTTGATTCTTGAGTGATCTTCGGGAAGCCAGACATGACAGCAGAGGACAAAGAAAAACAGAAGAGCAGAATTTAAACGTCACAAGCGTGTGGGTTTTTATCGCCCGAGGAGGGGGGCCCCGCGGGTTTCGCCGGCCGGCCCGATGATGGAGGCGACGCATGGCGACTCGGCTGTTTTCTTTACTCGATTCCTGACCTTTTATAGAAATGGCCGCCGCGTCGCCTCCCTCTCCTGGCCGGCCCGCAGGGATCGAGGTGCAGGGGGGGCCTGTTTGTGTTGGAGAGGCAGGCCGGGCGCAGGAATGTGGGGGGGCATAAATCACCGGGCAATTACCCCCCCGGTTCCTGTGCCCGGCGTCAGGAGGAAGCCCTGATTGGGCTCGGTCCCCGCTGTAATCAGCGGCTCTGAAAACAGCGCCCGGGACAGCCAGGGGGGGCACCAGGAGGGCAGACAAAACACGCTCTTAAAGGGCACCTCAGGTGCATCTCCCAGAGACAAACAGGGGCAGTGATTGGCTGGGCCCTCCACCCAGGGGCAGTGATTGGCTGGCCCCTCCACCCAGGGGCAGTGATTGGGTGGCCTTGCCAAGCATTTTTAAATCAGCCAAATAAAAGACATGTACATTTACATCTACATTTTAGGCATTTAGCAGAAGCTCTTATCCAGAGCGACTTACACAGTTTTACATTTCTTTACATACAATCCATTTATACAGCTGGATATTTTACTGAAGAAATTCAGGTTAAGTACCTTTAGCTCAAGGATACAACAGCAGTGCCCCACCTGGGAATTTAACCTGCAACTTCTGAGTTACAAGCCCAGCTCCCTAACCATTACACTACCCTGCCAACCACATGTACCTGCTGGGTACTATTTTTTTAACATATTAAATTGTTCCAGCGATGTCTGATGTAAAGCTCCTCCTGAACCCGACAGAAACGCTACAATAATAACGGTGAGGTGGAACTAGTGGCAATTATTATTTTCAGACGAATGCTGTGAGTCAGAGGCACCTTAGCGCACAGACGGAGCGCAGGGTGGGGTGCTGCTGCTTCCGCCAGCGAGGGAGCAGAGAGGTCATTAACGAGACCACGGTCGACACAAACTAAAACAATGATCAGGGAGTCCCGCCGAGGCTGTCTTTAGCAGGCGTCCACAAACTCTGCACATCGTTACGCGACGCGGAGAGACAGAGCGGGTGATTTTGCGTGCCCAGTTTGACCTCAGGGAGCTCCGCTGCATTGTAGGTCTGCCACTGGTCTGTTTGAGAGCGGCTGTAGTTGTGCCAGTGCTGCTTTCAGGCCAGTGTCGTTCATCGCAGGGCTTTTTAAATTGGGCATTTCAGCACACGGTTTTGTTCACTCTTCTGGCCGCTGTTTTGACACAATAAGGGCGACACTAACCATGCGGAGCGCGATGTCACAGCACGCCAGCTCCCCATTACTGTACGCTCGGGAAACAGAGAACTGCAGACACTCATGCGCCTAAAATAAGGGTTAACGACAACTCTGTCTCACACACACACACACTTACTCTCTCACACACACACACACACACACACACACACACACACACACACACATACTCTCACACAGACACACACACACACTCTTACCCTCTCTCACACAGACACAGACACACACACACACACACACACACACACTTACCTTCTCTCACACAGACACACACACACACACACTTACTCTCTCTCTCACACACACACACACACACACACACACTCTCTCTTTCACACACACACACACACACACACACACACTTACTCTCTTTCAGACACACACACACACACACACACACACACACACACACACACACACACACTACACACACACACACACACACACACACACACACACACACACACACACACACACACACACACACACACACACACACACACACACACACACACACACACACACACACACACACACACACAGAGTTCAACGGCCCCCGCCCAACAGCAGGGCACCAACGATTCTGATTACCACATGGCATGTGGAATAAATATGAATCCAGTCTTTGACATGTGGTGCTGGAGAGAGTAGGAGGGGAGGAGGAGAGGAGAGGGGGGGTGGAGGAGAGGGGGAGGAGAGGGGAGAGCTGAAGAGATGAGAGGGGGTGGAGGAGAGGAGAGGGGTGGGGGGTGGGGGAGGAGAGGGAGAGGGGTGGGGGTGGGGGGGGTGGGGAGGCGAGAGGAGGGGAGGGTGGGACGAGCGTTTGATTCCAGGGCTTTTGGGTCCCGGGGCTGGGAGCGCTGGAGCCTCCACTTATCTAAACCGCAGAGAGGTCCGTGGGCTCGGGTTCTGGTGCAGCAGAGAGAGGGGGTGGGGGGTTCTGGTGCTCAGCTGGCCTCCCGCTGCGGCCGGGGGGGCGGGTTCGGGTTCGAAAATACGGCTTTAGGGGCGGGGGCCTGGGTTAGCGTCCGTATGCGGAGGAGAGAGGGTGGAATACGCAGTTTAGCAGCTCGGTCGCCACACATCACACATCATCCATCAGGGCTTTGTGGCAGCGCTCTCAGACCTCGAGGGGGGGGGGGGGGGGGTGCACCTTTAGAGGAACATGGTAGGGAGAGGGGGAGTTTAGGGAACAGGAGCTGGAACATCAGACTGACAGAGAGCGGGACAGGGGCTCATACAGTGGCGGGGGGCACGGACAAAGAGGAAGTGGAGGTTCGGGGGTGGGGTAGGGGGTGGCATCTGCTTTGGATCATCTGCAGGCCGACAGTCCAGGGGGGCGGGGATGGGGAGCTGGGGGGGGCATGGGGGGGGGGGCGTCTGCGTTCTTTATCTTCAGAGCGGACCGGGCGCTATGCTGTCTGGAGTCTCCACAGCGTGTCGCCGTGACTCAAGGCTGGCTGCAATTACAGGGCACCGCGGTTTGGGGGCAAGCCGTCTCGCTTCGGTTATATTTCGGGAGAGACTGGCGTGGTATGAAAGCTCGTAAAACGTGCCGGCCCTTTGAAACGATCACCATCATCATCATCATCTCGCAGTGAGAGTCTGAAAGGGAGGGATGAATGTGAAAGCCACGCACCTCCGCCCAGCAGCTGGGAGGTCTGGGGGAGTTTCTGCTCCTTATCTGGCCACACTCCTCCCTCCCTCCCTCCCTCCCTCCCTCCCTCCCTCTCTGCAATTACACCTGCTGTACACAGGCAGGAAGTGTAGCCCACACACCGACACAGAAACGTCCATAGTAATGCACTCAAGTCACCAAATCTGCACCAACATCTACCAGCATGCTAAAACTGACATGCTAAGTCTGCATCATGCTAACTGTGTCATGCTAAGACTGTGTCACGCTAAACCTGACTGTCATGCTAAGACTACGTCATGCTAAGACTATGTCATCAAGACGCTGCTAAGACTACGTCATGCTAAGACGCACGCTAAGACTACATCACGCTAAGACTACGTCACGCTAAGACTATGTCATGCTAAGACTACGTCATGCTAAGACTACGTCATGCTAAGACTACGTCACGCTAAGACTACGTCATGCTAAGACTACGTCACGCTAAGACTACGTCACGCTAAGACAGTTACGCTAAGCTTCATCAGCACGCTCTTGACGATGGGACCCCAATTAAAAATGCACTAAAGAAAAAACATATTTGTCTTTGGACGCGCAAGGGATGACACTCTACAGTCTAAAGGTTTTAAGTTCTGGTGGAAACCGTTTAAAAACTTTGGTAAACTCCGGATACGGAGAAGTTGGAGTGGTGAGTGATGGTTGGGACCTCCCGCGCTGCTGGGTTTGGGGTGGGGGGGTGTTGGGTTTTAGGGGGGATGAATGGGGGCTCTGTTGTGGAGATTGGGACGGTGGGGTGCAGGCGGGCCGTGGGGCTCACATCTCGTTAGCGTTGTGGCTGCCGCGGCTCGAGGAGATCCAAACACGCCCGGGACGTTAGCGTTCCCGCGCCTCCCCCCCCCCCCTCTCTCCCCGCCAGAGTGGCAATCTTTATCCAGCGATAATAGCGAGCACATTCGCCGCCCCCACCCCCCCACCCCCACAGACACTGGGCCAGCGCCGCTCCACTGCAGACTGCGGCTGATATAAACCATATTGCTGAGATAATGAGAGAAATTAACATCACGGGGAGACAGAGCCCATCTCTGTGTGCGAACAGAAACAAAAAGCCCTCCGATCGCCCGGGTAAGTAACCGTATCGGGCCTGGGTTTGTCTGGACCAGGGTAGGGCTGCTGAGACACAGGACTAACAGCATGTCAAATTAAAGGCTGTACCCCCTCCCTCCCTCCCACGCACTCCCCCCACCCCACCCCCAGAGAACAGCACAGGTTAGCTCGCGGTGCACGCTAGGGTTCCTCATTCAGGCCCATAGCTCTGGTCATCGGCGAGATTTCACCGGTCAGGTGACGGGATGTCGGTCTGGCTTCACGTCTCACAGTGCTGACCACACGTCAGGATGCCTCTCGCACAACGTCATGAGACTGTCTGAGGCGGCTGGAGGGCTTTGAACTCTGGCTGTAGGGTGCACTCAGTCTCCTTACATCTCTCCCTCCCTCCCTCCCTCCCTCCCTTCCTCTCTTTCACTCTCCCACTCCCTTCCTCCCTCCCTCCCTTCCTCCTCCCACTCCTTTCCTCCCTCCCTCTCATGCTCCCTCCCTCTCCTTCCCTCTCTCTCACAACCTCTCCCTCCCTCCCTCCCTTCCTTCCTCTCTTTCACTCTCCCACTCCCTTCCTCCCTCTCACTCCCTCCCTCTCCTTCCCTCTCTCTCACTCACTCCCTCACAACCTCTCCCTCCTTCCCTCTCTCTCTCTCTCCCACACTCCCTCACTCTCTCTCACTCTCTCTCACTCCCTCTCACCTCCACCCTCTCCCTCTCACTCCCACCCTCTCGCTCTCTCTCTCACTTCCTCCCTCTCTCTCTCCCACTCCTTTCCTCCCTCCCTCTCTCTCTTCTCTCACTCCCTCCTCCCTCCCTCCCCCTCTCTCTTATTCCCTCTCTTTCCCCCTCTCTCTCCCTCTGTCTCAATTTTTACATTTTTCAATCCAATTCCTTTATTGGCATGACATGCACATCACCAAAGCATAAACAACAATCTCTGAGAAACAAATGCAAAACAAGCCGTCGCTTAGCCAAATCTTGGGACTACAACAACAATAATGACTATAATGCTGCCCTTGTAGTTTAGTGCTATTCATTATAGATTTCTTAGTAGACCGATGAGGAAGTCTTCACCGTAATCACATCCACAAGGACTGCAAGCATCAATGGCAATATAAAATATAATGATAATACTATTAACAATCTTCATAATGGTAATGCAAATTATAGAAAATTATAGTAAATTATTGTCACTCGGTCTGTGGCAGGCAGATAAATCTCTCCCTCCCCATCTCTCAGTCTCTCTCTCTCTCTCTCTCTTTCCAGTCTCTCCTTCTCTCTCTCTCTGTCTCTCTGTCTCTCCCCCTCACTCTCACTCTCTCCATCTCTGTAATTCAATCTGCCAGTGCCCCAGTCAAACTAAAGCTCTCTCATGTGACTCAGAGTGGGGTAGCGGGCAGGGTCCTGGGATGGGGGGGCTTCACACGGTCCGGAGTGACCCAACCTGTCAGAACTGAACAGCACAAGTCTCAATACGAGGGAGGGGGATAATTGGCTTGAAAAATAGGGTATAATTGGCTACTAAATCGGGAGAAAAATGTGGAAAAACAGCAGAAAGAGAAAATAGAAAAAAGAACTGAACAGCACAGTCACCAGAGGCCTGGGAGGAGGAGTAGGAGGAGGAGGAGGAGGAGGAGGAGGAGGAGGAGGAAGAGGAAGAGGAGGAGTAGGAGGAGGAAGAGCTGGACCCGTGTTTATTGATTTATCGAAACGGGGTGGGTGCCGCAAACAGCATGTTTCGTTTCAAACAAACTTCCATAGGGCTCCAGTTGGCACTGGATATCAAACCCTGTCAAACATCCGAACTCCATTACGGAACGGTTTTATAGGTGGACTTCACGCTACACTTCATTTATGGTCTGTGCTACCCACCCCTCCTATGCGGACCGCGTCAAATTAAGAGAATGAAGTCATCACCACATCGGACTTAAAAAGAAAATGAAAGAACTCCCATGAAAACACTCTTCGTCATGCTGAACTAATGAGGGAGCGCGGCTCTTGTCCGTCGACAGGGCGCCTGGGTGTTTTTTCATAGCTGCACGTTGCGATGGACGCACACAAAGGGCTGGTCAAACTAACCCCAGCACAGAAATAGCCATCTGAGGAGGAAGCCTTCAGATTGTTGTCGGGTGAACGGGTGTCCAGGGTTGATCTCTTTCCCCCACACTTTTCCCACACATCCAGTTCACCCCTTGCCTTCTGGTCATTGACTTTCAAACATACGAGGCAATTAAAGACCGTTCCGCGAATTAAATCGCCACCTGGTCGGCTTCACTCTGCAGGCCGAAGCCGATCCAAACAGAGAAACACGGCTTTGAGGAAAATAATCTGACCAAGACTCAAGAGCTCCGATGCCTTCTGGACAAAATGGTTAATAAACCTCAACCAAGGGTCTTCGGTTCTGTACAACTGCCCAACTTTTGATGACAACATCCAGGTTGCGACTTCGTTCACTCCGTAAATCCTTTGTTTATGGGCCGTGAATCACAACGTGATTTACGACGACCGAACGGCCCACAGGAACCTTAAGCCGAACTCTAGAGGGGGTTTTGAGAACGTGTTGAAATCTCACCGGCAAAGACTAGCTTTTTCTGTGGCAGTAACTCAAGCCAACTGGCCAATTTTTCAGTTTTTCTTGGGAGAAATTGTACATGGCAAAAAAAGAAAATAGAATATCCACATGGTTACCTTGACTACAACTTGCACAATGTTAACAACCGCCCACTTTCTCAAACCGCACCTAATAACAAAAAAATTGCCCCCCATCTCTTGGCCAAAAATGCTGTGTAAGAAGCGTGGCGAGTGCCCAGTCAGTTGTCCTGGGGGGCATGGGAGGTGGGTAATCTGAAGCCGCATACGTTCGCTTTTCCACTTCAGGAGAAAGGAAAAATAGCCCGGTGATCGATCAGCAGGGCTGAGGGGGAGGGGGGGCGCCCACTGCCTATTGAAGGGGGGGGCACAATGAGCCAGGGCCTTAATCGAGGGGGAGCCAGCGTGAAATGGCTGGCTCCTGTCGGCTCCCAACCACCATTCCGGAGGATGAGGAAAAACAAGTCCCCCTCTCTCCTCTCTGTCTTCTCTCCTCTCTAGCTCCTCTCCTCTCTGCTCTCCTTTCCCTCGTCTCCCACCACCTTGCTGCACTCCCCTCCTCCTCCTCCCCCTCCCCTCCTCCTCCTCCTCCCCTCCTCCTCCTCCTCCTATCCCTCCTCCTCCTCCTCCTCCCCCTCCCCCCTCCCCTCCCTCTCCCCCTCCTCCTCCTCCTCCTCCTCCTCCTCCTCCTCCCTCCTCGGAGGGATTTGCCTGGCCGAGTCGAGTAGCATCAGGCGGTGCGCCCTGACGACACCGCCAACCCAAACAGCCTCTCCCCGCTCATGCCAGCCCTGAAATAGCAACATCGAGGCCCGAGTGCTGCCTCTCACTGCATCTGAACCCGGGAGGGCCAGAACAGCAGAGCGGGGAGGAGGAGAAGCAGATCAAAAACGCCAGAAAGATGCTTCTGGAAGCCAGCGTTTGTCTCCGTTTTTTCCTACTGCTTAAAAGAGGTCGCTGTCAAATTGAAAACCAGCGGTTGATATTTCTACTTCTGCGTGCCAGCCTCCCATTTCGGGTTTCCACAGCGACGACCGCACGTCTGAGCTCCAGATTGCCACACCCCCCAAACAGACTCAGCCGAAGTCAGCGGCCCGATGTGTAGGGGGGGCAGCCTGAGAGAGACAGTTGGGCTGGTCGGGATTGAGCTTGGCCGTCGGGACACCCCTGTCGCTCATCCAAGCCTGCCTGCCCCACCCCGGTCTGGGGGAGCGACCGGGCAGCTCAAGGCAGCAAGGGGGCCGGGACAGGGCCGTTCTGGAGCGGGACGTCCCACGTGGGTTATTTATAATAGCCCTGTCCCCACACAGGATGAGAGGGCGCACCAAAGCAGCCCTCAGGAACCTCATGATCTACCAGCTGTGGGACCAGCCCCCCTCCAGCGGCGAGACATTCCTCGAGAATGTGGGCTGGCTCTGGCGAGGAGATCCGGACGGGGATCCCACTGCGGTCACTTCCTGATGTTATAAACAGACGTGGCTCCTCGAGGTGTCCCAACAGCACAGCGACAGGCCTGTGCTTCTCGAGGGGTCCAACAGCTCAGGGTACAATATATGCCATTTAGGCAGACGCTTTTATCCAAACCGACTTACAGTAGTGAATTTTTATTTTTGATTTTTTTTTTTTTTTTTTTCAGTATATGTGGTCCCAGTGGGAATTGAACCCACAACCTAAGCATTGCCAACGCCATGCTCTACCTACTGAGCCACACAGAACCACATTCAGAACCAGGGTCCGGCCCTGTGCTTCTCGAGGTGTCCAAACAGCCCAGCGACAGGCCTGTGTGGCCAGGGATTCCGGAAACGTCCAACAGAGATCCAGGTCTCTCCTATAGACTCATCTCTTACCCTGAGGCTCTCTGCAGTTTTCACTACGAGGTAGCAGCACATCAGCTGACAGAGAGCATCAATATAATATATAACATATGCCCTTTAGCAGACGCTTTTATCCAAAGCAACTTACAGTAGTGAATGCATACATTTTTTAGTAGATGTGGTCCCAGTGGGATTCGATCCCGCAACCTGACAAGTGTTGTCAGCGCCATGCTCTACCTACTGAGCCACACAGAACCATGCTCTACCTACTGAGCCACACAGAACCATGCTCTACCTACTGAGCCACACAGAACCACACTCTACCTACTGAGCCACACAGAACCATGCTCTACCTACTGAGACACACAGAACCACACTCTAGCTACTGAGCCACACAGAACCACGCTCTACCTACTGAGCCACACAGAAACACACTCTACCTACTGAGCCACACAGAACCACACTCTGAGCTACTGAGCCACACAGAACCACGCTCTACCTACTGAGCCACACAGAACCACGCTCTACCTACTGAGCCACACAGAACCACGCTCTACCTACTGAGCCACACAGAACCACGCTCTACCTACTGAGCCACACAGAACCACGCTCTACCTACTGAGCCACACAGAACCACACTCTACCTACTGAGACACACAGAACCACGTTTTCACTGCGAGGTAGCAGCGCATCGGCTGACTGACAGAGAGCATCAACAGTCGTGTAAACGTCGTGTCGAAGATCACAGCACACCAGCAGTTTATTAGACCGCAGGACCACCTAGTGAAGCGCTGAGCATTCCAGCAAAAGCAAAACCGCAAAGAATATGACTTACATCCACATCTACATTACATTAAAAAATGTGGAGGAATGAAGGCAATGACTCCAATGTGTGTTTTTTCTTCTTCACAGGCATGTGTGATTTATAAAACTCGAATGAGTGTGAAGTTATGGAGTGTATAATTTCCACTGCTAAGCTCTCGATCAAACGCACTGAGCGTGAGCAGAAGGGGGGGGGGGGGGCTCTGTGTCGGTCGGTTTGGGTTTTTCAGTGGAAACCAGGGTCCGTATGCACAGAGATTCTAAGAGTATGAGTGCTGATCTAGGATCAGTTTAGCCTTTTTAGCTCATAATGGATATGGTTAGACTACGGACAGGGTAAACTGATCCTAGATCAGCACTCCTGCTCTTAGAATCTTTGTACGTGCGGTCCCTGGTGGCGTTCTGTGTGTGAGAGATGAGCGATGAGACTAGGGCCCTGGTGGTGACAGCACCAGAAAGGCCAGTGTGCTGGTGTGAGTCCAGCGGTGAGCCAGGCTGGACCCGGGACAATGGTTGGCCCTGTTTTTCCAGAGAGGGTGGGGGGCACTGGGGGGAGTGAGGAGGGGGGGGGGGGATGGCAGAGGGCTCTGCAGTGTCCACCCCACACCACCCCTCCACCCATCTCTGCCAGCCTCCCTGACACAACAGCAGGCCTTGTAAAGGGGCGAAAGCCAACACCAGCTTCCCAGAGACCTTGCCATCAGAGCCCCCATTGTACAGCCCCCGCTTTCTCAGGATATTCAACCCCCCTCCCCCCCTACAAACCCCCCCACTCCGCTAATGGACGGTCTAAATGGCGATCCAGTCACGGGTTCCCACTCTCCACACTCTCTCAAGCGAAGGCTTCGGAAAAACCCTTTTAGGCGCTCTTTCTGAAAAGAGCTTTCCGATCACCCGATACGCCGTGGTGCGATACCCCCTCCCTCCCCCCCCGGGAGGACACAGAGCGGCCCTGTCAGGAGAGCCGGGGGCCTTTCAGCGCCAAACTGAGCGTCTGTGTTTGGGTCGGCTCCGGACCTGGACAGCGTGCTGTGTGTGTGTGTGTGTGTGTGTGTGTGTGTGTGTGTGTGTGTGTGTGTGTGTGTGTGTGTGTGTGTGCGCTGGGGGGGCCTGGCGCTTCCCAGCCGACCCCCTGCTGAGAGCGCTGAATGGGCTCCCCTCACCGACCCCCAGTCTACCCCCACCGCCCCGTCTCTGTGTCAAATCAGAAGCCCAGAGGGGGATCTCGGCCGAGCCCTCTGCCATTCAGGAGCCACGGCTCATCGCCAGCGAGCACACCTGAACGGCTACGCTAACAGCTAAGCAGCTATGCTAACACCTGAACGGCTATGCTAACAGCTAAGCTAACACCTGACCAGCTATGATAACAGCTAAGCTAACACCTGACCAACTATGATAACAGCTAAGCTAACACCTGACCAGCTATGCTAACAGCTAAGCAGCTACGCTAACACCTGACCAGCTATGCTAACAGCCAAGCAGCTATGCTAACACCTGACTGGCTATGCTAACATCTAAGCAGCTACACTAACACCTGACCAGCTATGCTAACAGCTAAGCTAACACCTGACCAGCTATGCTAACAGCTAAGCTAACACCTGACCAGCTATGATAACAGCTAAGCAGCTATGCTAACACCTGACCAGCTATGCGAACACCTGACTGGCTACACCAACAGCTAAGCAGCTATGCTAACACCTGACCAGCTAAGCTAACAGCTAAGCAGCTATGCTAACACCTGACCAAACTCATAGTCCACCAAGGTGACGGGCAGTTGGGCCAAACTCATAGTCCACCAATGCCAGGTGATTTGTGACACACGATGTTGCCGGGACGATGGACTGCCCCACAACAACAGTCCAGGCTCCAGGTTTCCAGTAGCGCTCACATCCCCCCTGCCTTCATCGAGGGGGGCACAGTTCACCCTGGGTGAAGGACTCGGCGCTCTGGAGCGCATTTCTGCTCCAAATATTTGTTTAAACACAGAAAAGGGGGGAGTCAGGAGGGGGGGTCGGGACGCGGGAGCGGAAGGGGGGGGTCGGGAGGGGGGGTCGGGAGGAATGCAGGGACTCCCAATGGTGCGGAAAACGAGTGCAAGAGACGTCCCAGCCGGGATGAAAACAACCAGGGAAAACAAGAAGGCAGCACATCGTACACGGCTGAAAGGGAGGGAAGATCTTTTCATTTCTCTCCCCCCACAGAGAAAATTAAACTCCTCGGCTCTTTGAAGAGAGATTTCCAAGCCTCTGGCCCACCTGCCTGCCTGCCTGCCTGCCTGCCTGCCTTCAACGGATGCCGCAAGGCATTCCCAGCCGATCTCAGAGCAGCCAATCTCTGACACGCACGTACATCACTGGAGGCATTCCGCAGACCGTGCTGTCGATCAGCGCTCCGGGACCCAGACGGCGCTCCTAATAGCCGCCACGCGACGTGGGTTTAATCGCCCGTCTGCCTGAAGGGTCCTCAAGACAACGTCCCCGTCGTGACACCTGAAAATGACCTTTCACGTTTCCCCGTGACCTTGTGCTGACCTTCAGACTGTTGGCTCATGTCTGCAGAAGGCGGTCAGGAATTTTTTCCTCCTCAGCTCTTTTTTTCCGTGAGACGAGCAGTAATTCCTGCGAGCTGGAGGTCACCTGGGAACGTCTGTGTGTTACGGCCGCCGTTAATTTCACCAGACTGCCCACTGAGAGAATCAGGGACACAAAAACAGAGCGCCCCGCAGCGCTTACCCAAACTGGAACAAGGAAGAAAACACAGCCATGTCTTTTTTTTTTACGATTCCCGACCAGAAAACACGCACTTCGGTTTTAAAAAGGGTACAGCTCAGGACAGCTGGCGTTCCTCCACCCCATGTGTGCGGAACATTACCTCTGAGGGGTGGTGGGACAGCCTGAGTGGCGGAGGTATTTTGACTGAACCTCACGGGGAACATGAACAACATGACATCTACGGAGACGTCCCGACAAGAGTTATGTTGGTGAGAAGCGTACGCCCGCCAGGAGAACAACAAGAGTTCTGATTGGTCTACATTTGCGCCCGTGGTTGGGACAACCGAGCCCCGTTTCAACCCATTGACCCCTGTTGACCTATGACCCCCGTTGACCCTTTGTTCTGCCGACAGGGGTGTGGTTTGCTGACAGATCCAACACACAACGTGACAAGAGGCAGCTGCGACCACAGGGGTTTCGGACAGTAACGAACTGGCAGATTCCCACCTGGCCAAAACTGCCTACACTGGGAGCGTGATGCTGTAATGTCCAAAATGGCTTCGGCCCCAACGTAGGGGGTCTGGCATTTCAAAATGCGCATCGCCCCGGATTTGACAAGGCAGCTTAAAAACACAAGAACTAGAACATTCCTTCAGACGGATAAGTCCAAAGATACAGGGATCCACCCCCCTCCCCATCACAGGACGCAGACTTACAGTTATGTTTTCCCCCCAACTCAGTTTAATCTCAGCAGCACTTATAAAATTCCTGGAATAGCACAGTTCTGCCCCCTGCCCCTTAAGGCTTTGCGTGTTTTCTTTCCCCCCCTCCTCCCTGTCCTGTCATCTCCCCTGTTGTGTCTTGCGGGGCCATCAGGAGTCAGGCACACGGCTCAAACGTCTCGTGATGAACTCTTCCCACAGCGCTCCCTCTCCTCCCGCTCACTGAAGTCGTTCCAGAGGTTTTATCCCCATATTTTAAACAGTAAATAAGCACAGCAAGGCTCTGTGCAAAGCTACCAATTACCCCTCAAACCCATATTTAACTGCTAAGTACGGAGGAAGAGCGTATTAACGAGCTCCCTCTGCCTCTCCCGCTCTCTTAACAGACCAGTAAAAAGGTCAAGCTGATTGTTTCCCAGTAACAATAACGATTCTCTCCCTCGCGGTGATCTTTGCACAAACCTTTTCCCCGTAGCGTAATGTCAGACCGCCGTAAAAGAAAGGCCCTTTGGGTGTGACCTTTCAGAGTGTGTCCACCTCCCCTGCCCCCGGCTGGCAGCCTGCCGCGCTGGAGAGAGCTCTCCTGGCCTGCTGGGCCTGATTTGGGCACGTTTATCCTGTCCTAATGAATCCGGGGAGGCGAGTGGGCCGGAAAGCACGGCGCTCGCGGTCTCCTGGGGCGAGGCACGGCGGTCAGGGGAGGTGGAGATGAACGGTGTGGGGGGGGGGAAAAGGGCGCAGAGGGGAGAGTTTGGCAGGAGAGTTACCTGGGAGACGAGTTACCTGGGAGACGAGTTACCGGGGAGATGAGCTACCTGGGAGAGGGGTTTACCTGAGAGAGGGGGGTTTACCTGAGAGAGGGGCCGGGACAGCCTGTGGCTGGAGTTCTTCTCCACCGGAGACCACGAGCGCAGCTGGACACTACAACCAGGAGAGAAACCAGGCAAAGAGCAGCATCAGCACATAATATAACATATGTAATTTAGCAACAGTAGTGAATGCATACATTTTTCAGAATATGTGGGTCCCAGTGGGAATCAAACCCACAACCTAAGCGTTGTCAACGCCATGCTCTACCTCCTGAGTCACACAGAACCACGCTCTACCTACTGAGCCACACAGAACCACACTCTACCTACTGAGCCACACAGAACCACGCTCTACCTACTGAGCCACACAGAACCATGCTCTACCTACTGAGCCACACAGAACCACACTCTACCTACTGAGTCACTGAGACACACAGAAACCACGCTCTACCTACTGAGCCACACAGAACCACGCTCTACCTACTGAGCCACACAGAACCACGCTCTACCTACTGAGCCACACAGAACCACGCTCTACCTACTGAGCCACACAGAACCACGCTCTACCTACTGAGCCACACAGAACCACGCTCTACCTACTGAGCCACACAGAACCACCATATAAACCTGACCATTGATTTACATTACATTACAGGCATTTAGCAGACACTCTTATCCAGAGAGACTTACACAGTTCATATTTCTTTACATACAATCCATTTATACAGCTGGATATTTACTGAAGCAATTCAGGTTAAGTACCTTGCTCAAGGGTACAACAGCAGGGGAACTGAGAACTGAACCACTCTCCATACAAGGTGACGTGCTATCTACGGCCAAAACTAATCTGAACAACAAGACTTTGTAACTTCATTAAGCGTTGCAATGCAACATGCATTAAACATGAATAAAGTTGCCTTTGTAGCAATTTTCAGACACGCAAATGTCACACTTTCGCTCGCTTGCAACTTTGATCAATCATTTTTTTGACGCACCCTAAATAAATAGGGTTATTAATTCACTGTGCGCGACCCCTAAACATTGATATATTTAACTGATTTTTATACTGCCAGGTTCTCTCGTTACATGGATAAAAATTGAAAGCCAGCGACCGCGTGAGACAACTTCATGTTTTTTTTGTACAGACTTGGCCCTCCATCCGGCCTGTCCGGTCACATCTCTCCGCTTTGAAGCAGGAGATGAGAGACAGAGAGACACTGCACAGCATCCTCTCTCTTGGCTGGACAGGGAACTATTTCTGCCTGCCCCCGCTCCAGAAAGACCTCCGCATCGAAGCCGTAATCCTCCAGGAGCAGAAAAAAAAACGAAACTAAAAATGAAATGAATGCACACTGACGTCTGGAATGCGTCTATGTTTTCCAAAGGTTGTGTCTTTATTTTCCCAGTCGGAACGGCGGGGAGGGAGGACTGTGAGCGGAGCCCCAGACAGAGGGGCCGATTCACCCCTGGAGCGAAAGCGCGCGGGGGCCGGCACTGTGACTCCAGCGGGACGGCCCGGGAGAATTCGGCTCTCTCAGTGTCCCGCTGACCGCTGGGCGGGGCCCCCTTTGTGACTGCGCATGAGAAACGGGGGAATGTGATACCCATCGCACATCCTTTGTTACCTGCTGCACAGTCTCATGGCTGTTTGTGTTCCGCCTGGCACTCTGGTGTCCATTCATCCATTCATTCATCCATTCATTCATTCATTCATTCATCCATTCATCCATTCATCGAGCTCAGGGGGACCTCGGTGGCTCACGTGTCCCTTTGCAAGCGGCCATTACGCTCAGCTCAGATTCAGCTGATCGCTGAAGACACAGCCCCCCCCCACCACTTTGCTCGATGCGTTTATCTTCTTTTGACAAAGAGAGGTATCTCTGTGGATCTCCGCTTTTACTAGAGGCCACACAACAGAGTTACTCAACCCTGGTCCTGGGGGCCGTGGGGGTCTGCTGGCTTCACTCCAGCCCCGCATTTAACCAGGCGATTCAACTTACCACCGTGAAGCTACTGAACCAATTCAGCGTCCCTGGCCAGGTCTAACATTGTTACTGTCAGTGCTGGGCAAGCCACCTGGACAATGTAGCAAGCTAAGCTACCAGTTACTCTACAGAAAACATAGCTCCAGCTACAGGAAAGCTATCCCTCATCGGAAGAGAAGAGTTCTCTCGCCTCTTCTCTGTCCTGACCCCTCAGTGGTGGAATGATCTTCCGCACTCGTTCAGGACCTCAGAATCACTTGCGATCTTCCGCAAGAGACTAAAAACCCACCTTTTCAGACTCCACTACCACTGAATTCTGTACATCTAGCCAATTGTCATCACCACTGCCTACTTGTTTAATACTTTTTGTATATGTATATTTGTTTACTCCTCAAAAATCTATTTTTACTAACCTTTTCCTTCCCAGTGTTACAGGTACGGTATGCAGCTGCCAACAATGATGTCTATCGCTGTATTACTGCACTGATCTCTTGCGTGACAATGTTTGATCATAACATGTATTAATGCACATCTTGTAAGTCGCTCTGCATAAGAGTGTCTGCTAAATGCTTAAAATGTAAATGTAAAATGAAAGCTAATCCCACTATTTGATTTAGGAAATCGTGACCCTACCACCAGGCTGATGGGAAATGTAGTTAAGCTGTAGCTTATCACTGCTTACTGGTCTCCAGAACCAGACTCAATTCAATTCCTCCAGGTGTCACTTTAAGCACCCGATTAAAACAACTGCACTGTATAAGTGAGTGACCCCTCCACAACGGAGTGAATTCTGTGAATGTGGCCCTGCGTGAGTTACCTCTTGCTGGTGGGCGTCTCTCTCTCCACCTTCCTGTCCGGGCTGGAGGGCGGCTCCGGGGAGTAGGGGCCAGGCGACAGCGAGGCCGGGCTGTACAGCGAGTACTCCCTGTAGTTCTGGTTCTCGTCTCGACTCACCTGCAGCGCCTCCTAGGGGACCGGAGTGGGAAAACGCCAGAAATGTACTCGGCAAGATAAAAATATACACACACGTGTTACAGGGAAAATTACAGGCCGCTGCACCACATCCAGACTGAGTTTGGCACGTTCCTTTATGGCGTGCGCCTCGGTCTTCCAGGGATATGAAAGAAGGGCTTCGAGAAGCAGTCGTGATCCAGTGACATAAATCTGCCACAGGAGAGAGCCCCTCCCCACTGGAGTCCAGATGTAAACGGATCACCTCCGAAACGTAACCATGCCGACTTACACAGACAAACACACAGAAGTTTAAATACTTGCACTTGCTGTACGTTGTGTCGAAATAAGGTCATTGCAAAAATAATAAGAAAGTTAAAAAAAAAAGAGGCAATGGAATTTCTTAGTTTTTGGACTCGACTCGTAGCAGGATGTACACGACTGATTAAAAGCAGCAGCAGTTCTGTGATTTAGTGGGGGAAACAATTTACAGAAGGATTTCAACGCAGAAGCGATGCATTCTGAAGTGGGTTCAAAAACACAACATCCCGCAGCTCCTTAAATCCCTGACACTCGATCCCGCCCTTTGTACAGCTACGATTTTCCAGTGCTCAATGTTATGTCGACATATGACAGGTTACCATCTCCCAAAACTACCACGGGGGGAGAGAGCAAAACGGATTCCAATTGGCCAATAAAATACCGGACCCCTAAGTCTGATTTACAATACACTTCACTTCCTTTCCCATTCCTCAAACCTGCCACACAGCTGCAGTCGGGGTAATGGGAGAGAAGAAGAATCGCGCTCCAAAATGTCGTAGTGTCTGCCCACCTTGACCCTCGGTAAATCTTCAATAACCAGTGGCCCCCTCTTCAGAGTAAATGAGAAGCAGGCCTGGGGGTTGGGGGATAGCTCTCAGGGAATGCCCAGGGGACTAAAACAGTGAATCATCTTCGGTTTGGGGGTGGGGGGGTGGGAGAGGGACTTCCGAAGATTTCAGATTGTAGGATACTGTACCAGGGTGATCGACTTTCCCCCAGAGGCCAGACATTTGAGCAGTGCCATCCGATCCAAACAGTAAAGAATCTCGGCCTCCTGGGTGACTAGCGGTTAAAACATTCGACGCTGGCCACTGCGACCGGGGTTTGAATCCACCGGCCATGCCAGTGTTTGCTCTAGCCCAAGAGTGCCACTAGGGGGCGGCAATTGGCTGTCCGCCCCAGGGTGGGGGGAGGGAAGCCAATATGAGTTCGCTGCATACAGGAGTGGCTCTGTGTACCGGAATTACAGTCAACAGCTTGGCGAGTGCCGGCTCGGAGGAGGCGGTACATCACCTTTGTCACTGCTGGTCTCAGGGCTGCGGCAGCAAGCTCACAATACGAGGGGGGGATTGACATGAAAAGAGAGGGTGTAATTGGTGACTAAATTGGATGAAAATGGAAAAAAATAATAAACAAAATCTTTTAAAAAATGTAAAAAAAGGTAAAGAATGTCATTAAAAGTCCAGCCTTCCAACGTCCTCTCTAAGGCCTGTGCGTTTAAGGGAAGGCATGAGGGCTGTTCCTTCATTGGGTTTGAACCCCCCCCTGAGGGGAAAATTCCAATCATACAGGGACTCGTATTGCTTTTCACATAGCTGCACGCGCGCTCCCCACCCTGCGGCCACGTTCCATCACATCGTGCGATCGTAGCGATATCGGGAGACGGGGGAATGAGGACTCACCTGGAAGCGGCCACCCAGCTGCTCAGGGGAACTGGTCCCATTCGTCTGTCCTGGAACCACGAGGGGCTCAGGCCTGTGGGAGGAGACACATCCAATCTTACATAAAACTGGGGTGGGCAAGGAGGGCCGTATCCGTTTCTGGTTTTCATGCCAACTTCTGCTCTTAGCAGAATAGAATTAGCCCCAATCATTTACATGATCTGTTAATGTTGATCTGTTAATGACATGTTAAGCTCATGAATGACAGCTGAAGACTATTCTTGTGTCCCGGTATGAAATGTTTACTGTAATCTCATTTGAAAAGTGACAGCTACAGCTAATTAGCTAATTGAGCCAGGGTAATTGGCAGAAACGCATTACATTTTTACATTTCAGGCATTTAGCAGACGCTCTTATCCAGAACGACTTACAAGATGAAAAACAAAAGCCTGCCTGCATACACACCAGCCCTCCGGGACCGGAATTGCCCACCCCTGTCCTAAAACCTACTAACTTTTCTTTCCCTGTGTTACAGGTACGGTGTGCAGCTGCCAACGACGATGTAGATTACAGAGTAACTACACTGATCTCTTGCACTAACCAAGTTTAACCTTACCATGTATAAATGCACTTTTTGTAAGTCACTCCAGATAAGATCATCTGCTAAAAGCCTAAAATGTAAATATAATGTGTAGGTCAATAAATAATTTTTTAAAAACCCACATGAACACATCTGTATTTATACACAAGTACAAACAAAACTGCCCACCACAACCTCAAAAATGACTTGTTGAAATATGAGGTTATATTTGAGCTCCCCGGTCTCATCTCTCTCCAGCACTGGCAGTCTGAGCCAGCCCACTCAGTACTCAGTACAGGTTTTCTCTGCGTGCTCACTCACTCAAGTGCACGAGTCTTGCAGGTGCGGCTGAGAGAGATTTCTACACCTGGGTTTCTTTAATGTTTCTGCTGGGACCCAAGACACTGCCTCTCCACTTACACTGAACTAGTCACCACGGGGCACATCCCTGTGAAAACACTCTCCTAACATCATAACAATGTGCTGGGGAGAGAGAAACCTGGAAGCAGAGCTTCCGTCCAGACAACTCCCCGCCCCACGCCAAACAAATGAGCCTTGAGAAGTCTTTCCAGCACTCCTATTTTCCTACATCGGGATCAAAAAGATCACAAGACCCAAAATGAAAAACACACTTTAAAAAAAAAAAAAAAAAAAAAAAAAAAAAAAAAAAAACGGCATAACATGTCGTGGGGGTGACCATGGGAAAATGTTCGGGGCCGTCACAAACACGCATGCCCCCCCCCCCCCTGGTGGCAGATGTTCACACACACCCTGGTGGGTAACGAGACCCCACAGGAAGGTCCTGGAAGTCCGAGCTAAACCGTGCGGAAATACTTTTTTTTTTTTTTTTTTTAACCGGGGCCTGGCGGAAAAAGCAGCCACCACTAGTCCTCATTCAGGGGGCGGCGGACAGCGCAGCGGGCTAACGCACCACACTCTGGCTGGTCCGGTGCGGTGTGCGCTGCCTGAAGGTGAAGCCAACCTGAGAAACAGACTGCAAGAGGCCGACTGGATTCCTTAGCCTCGGCTTCAGACAAAACGGGTCGTTGGTGGAGCTCACGGTGGGTATGAGGAGACTGGATAATAGACTGGAACAGCTTGCCAGGTCGGGTAGCAGAGGCAAACAAAGCGAACTACCAAAGGTATTTTAAAGATAAGTTGGGTTAGCAGAACAAGAGGCCACAGGTGGAAATTGGTTAAAGGCAAATTCCACACGGATATCAGGAAGTTTTTCTTCACACAGAGAGTTGTCAATGCCTGGAACAGCTTGCCAGGTCGGGTAGTAGAGGCAGAAACACTTTTCAAGTCCAGGCTAGATGCAGTATTAGATACTCTTTAGATTAGGACATGACGAGCCTATGTAGCGGATGGGCTATAATACAACTGATGGCAATCGGTTGGGCCGTGGTTGCTGCCGCATGAGTTTCGAGGGGGAGAGTGTAGCGGATGGGCTCACGTGAGCGAACGCTGCCGAGTGACGTGGATAAGAGTGCGATTAGTTCCCGGAGTTAGGGACTTGAGTCTTTAGCTCAGCGAGCTTAATCGCTCTCTTGTCGCGTCGGAGATCCCCTCGGTTCGAAACTCGCTGCGGGCAGAACCAACACCGTCACACCTAGATGGGCCGAACGGCCCGTTCTCATCATTATGTATTCTTATGTTCGTAGACCTAGCGCGCACAGTCGCAGGAGATGAAGAGGGTGGACCAGATAGTTGAGAAGGACGGAGGGATTCCACATCTGGTTTTAACCAGAACACAAACCCACCACAGTCATGTGGGCTGGATAATACTCCCGCTATTAAAATACTCAAATAGTTTACAGTCAAGCCTCTTCAAATTGGATCCCAAAACTGGATTTTGGTTTTTCAAATTTCCTAAAATGTCAGAGAGCTTTTTTTTTTTTTTGGATATCCCACTCATTGGACTGGAATGCTAGAATTGTTTTGGTTTCGGCACATTTCAGCCAACAGCTCGGTTTTGAGAGAGCAAGAAGGCCTCTTCGAAGAGGCGAACAAGTTTTTCGCCGAGCGGCCAGACAATTAAAAACCGCTCGAGATTAAGCCCGTGGCTTTGTGTGCCGCAGATGCCCTTTGACCTTCTGCGAGGCAGGCCAGCGGAGTGGGGGGGGGGGGTGGAGTGATGGGTGTCGTAAAACACTGGGAGGTGAAAGCGATCGGCTCACCCCTGTCTGAGTCGCGCACGGAAAGCAGACATAAATAAGGCCCTCCAGAACAGCTCCGATCTCCGCACTGCACCAGGTATTTCCAGCGCTGTCAGGTGTGAGATTTAGGGCATAGCTGTCAAGTTTTATGGTCTCGGGCCAGACTGCAGTCAGACATGTGTGCACGCTGCCTGTAGCCTGCGCTGGAGATTTCAGCGGTGATAGCAACTCGAGCTAGCGAGAAAGCGCTAATCCGCACCTCTCCACACCTAATCGCCGACCACCTCCCAACTCGGCCAAACGGTGATCCGTCAACAACGTGCGCTCGTGCCAGTAGCCGAAACAAAACGCCGAAGGCCATATTTGGTTCCGAAGTTGGTAAGACTTACAAAGATCGTTCTAACAGATTGTGAGACCACTCTGTTTAATGGGTCTGACACTGAAGTCTGAGGTGAATTAAATCTGGACTTCCCTTCCATTTTTTTTTTACAGACAAATTAGCATCCTCGACGAAGAGCTGGCGCATAAACGTCAGGCAGAGTCCAAGTGGCCGATGTTGTGGGGTTTCAGAGACACTGATGGATGGGATGGAAACCCCCACACCAGGCAGGTCCCGGAAAAGGTTTGTCCCCTGTGAGCCGACCTGCTAAAGCTACAACGAACGGGCTACAATGTGCAACCGCAACGAGCAGCGCCGTATGTCATTGTAGCACTGACTGCAGGTCGACTCCCACAACATGCAAGGGTCTCGTGCAGGATGTTTAAAAGCAGATTCTTTTTAAAAGGAGACACAGCCCACGCTAAACGTACAGTCCAGATAAAATAATATCGCCTCTCCTTTCCAAAAACGTGTTTTATTGTGGCTCGTCTACTCCAAGTAAGCCTCACTCAAATATTAGAAGAATACATTTTTATTGAGGTTAAATATTAAGATTTATTGATTGATCTTTTCATTTATTTTCACCTTGGTAGCTATTTATCTTTCTAACAAGACACTGAAATACCAGAAAACATAATATAATATCATATATGCCATTTAGCAGACACTTTTATCCAAAGAGACTTACAGTAGTGAATGCATACATTTTTCAGTATATGTGGTCCCAATGGGAATTGAACCAACAACCTAAGTCTAAACCTAATGTCGTGCTCTACCTACTGAGCCACACAAAACCATGCTCTACCTACTGAGCCACACAGAACCACGCTCTACCTACTGAGCCACACAGAATCACGCTCTACCTACTGAGACACACAGAACCATGCTCTACCTACTGAGCCACACAGAACCATGCCTCTACCTACTGAGCCACACAGAACCACAGCCACGCTCTACCTACTGAGCCACACAGAACCACGCTCTAAATACTGAGCCACACAGAACCACACTCTACCTACTGAGCCACACAGAACCACACTCTACCTACTGAGCCACACAGAACCTAGCATAGAACTACAGCATAGAGGAGCTTTCCTGTATTTATTTATTTACTCATTTATTTTACAATCTCTGCCCACTACCCCTGCCCTCTAAATAACAGTTTATAACTTTTAAAAAGTTTGGACATTCTTCCAACGTGTGGTCCCGATGTCGTTTTATAATGCATAGCCATCATAAGGCAGAATGCACTTGAGAATTATGGAGAAATATAAACAATCAAACGTTTATAAATATTGCAGACTATGCAGGAAATACTTCACATTTTTCTTCACAAGTAAAAATAAAATTTAAAAAATGGCTGCAGCTGTTCAGTGATGTCATTGTCAGATGAGGGGGCAGCAGAGCTTTAGCCATTGTTACATTATCGGCGGGGGGGGGGGGGGTAACAATGGACAATGGGGAGCCCCAGAGGCTGCTGGGACAACGCGGCTCTCAAAGGGTTCTCCAGTAGCATGTGAATTAAAAGCTGCCCCAACCTGCAGCACGTACGCATGGTACCCCTTCCTGTGCGCTCGGCACAAAATGGCCGCCGCCGAACCAGTCAGATGCCACAGTGGGGTGGCGTTTATTTTCACAACCCTCACCTTCCCTTCTCTTTAGAAAAATCGGGCTTGGGTGTTCCGCCCTGACGAGAGAGAGCAGGGCAGGGCAGGGCGCTCTCTGCCACGGCCCCTCCCCCTCTCTCTCTCTCTCTCTCTCCCCCTCCCCCTCTCTCTCCCACACCCAGGTACTCCCAGGGTGGGGCGCCCATGCCAGTCTCTGCCCAGAGGCTGCCCAGCTGCTGAGACATGCCTCACCCCCACAGGGGGGCTGCTGGGGTGTGGAGGAGTTGGCCGACACCTCTTTTAATTAGCGCGTCTGCGTCAGTGTCAGGGAACAACTCCTGCGTCTGAGTTATAGTCCTGTTCCCAGGCGGAGACAGCCAGCTGCTCTGCGGAGTGTACAGTAAACAGCGCGTTAATGAGCCGCCATCCTGACGGAGCGCCCAGCCGCTGCAGACAGCGCACCGCTGCAGGACTCCACACTGTCCTGGGTCTGACCTCACAGAGCGCTGCCCAACTGGCCGTAGCATCGCCCAGGGAGGGAGGGAGCCGGTCGGTAGAACAACCCCCCTGTCTCGTTACTCAACAGTGACGACTCTGGTCGACTGGGTGCCTGTAGTCTGCACACAACCGGTCTCAGCCAGCTGTGCAAACTTCTGCTGTAGTGACTGTGGCAGCTCAGCTGGTGGACTGCAGAACAAAGAGAGTTTTGCACCCTTCCAAAACAACGGGAGGACATCACAGTGGTGGGATGGGGTCCAGTCTGTCCATCCGAAGCCATTTTCCAAATAATTAAGGGTGAAATCCATCACTATATATATATATCGAGTTTTGGTCTTGACGGACCCCAGAGTCTTTTGACTCCACAACAAATGGTGGCGAGCCGTTCCACTCTTTTACACGGCTGTGTGCTTTCCCACACCGCTCCCAGCACAGAAGGGATCTGATATCAGCTGGATCAGTGGGGTGCAGCCAGTAACGCTGGGCTCTCGCCCAGGGAAAACACGCAGGCACCAATCAGGAGGGCGGCCAAAACGTCGCCGGAAGCCTCACACAAGGGCACCATTCTTCTCACGCGACAAAGAGATGTAAAAGTCACAGCTTGTTTGCTCAGCGAGAGGAGAGACGCAGGCCAGCGACATGCGTCTGACCCCATTTAACCAGCCGCTAATCGACGTGCGGAAAGGCCTCTGCACGCTCGAAGGACAACAACACGACAGCAACACAAGCAGGGCTCTGCAACATTTTTGCGACCTTTGCGACCTACGCAGAGAAGAGTTTCAGAGGGTGTCGCGTACCTAGCACAAAGATCTAACTCACGATCTCAGCGCAGCCGTTCACGTAGATGTTGCGCATCATTGATTGGTTGGTGAGCAAATGGAAGCGGAGCTGTCATAGTTCATAGGTCACAGTCCATCGAGCTAGTGGCTAATGATATAAACAGCTAGCACCATTTGTTCGACACGGTATAAAATGAACCAGCTTCAGGAAAGATTGGCTGAAGAAGTTTGAAGGTGTCTCCCTGCTTTCATGAAAACGTTATCGACCTTGTTCAATACATTGACACGTAGTGTACAAAAATGTAAGGACACCAGGCTGCGCATAGCCTTTGCAGAGGTATAAATTGTGAAGTGCTTGGGACATTGTTGCATTGCACGAACAGCAAAGAAGTTGCACAAGTTACGTAGAAGAATGTAGAGGCCTTTAGACACACCTCCCGTAGACCACACGTTGAGCTTTGTGGGTCAACATTGCCTTGGTGTTACTGGCATATCTTTAATGCAACATCGCCCTACGTTAATCAAAACCTATTCCATCACATGCAGATACATTCGACTTTAACGTAAAATGTACTGTAAAATTGGAGTAAATGTGTGAGACAGTACAGAGCATAATCGCCAGTGATTTAAGTAAACTTAGTCTTGCTCCTTGCCTGCAGTAAGGACGCCACCTCCAGGGTCCTCCTGCCCCCCCCACACTGCCCCCCCAGCCCACCCCAAAGTGCTGTGAGCTCTGTGATTGGGCGAAGCCGCCCAGCAGGGCTACAGAGTGCCATTGTCCAGGGAGAGGAGGGACGGTGTTGTTTCTGGCCAGCCGTGAGACGTGAGGTCAGTGTGGAAAACCCCCTCATCACATGGACCTGCGGCGTGGAGTGTGTGTGAGAGAGAGAGAGTGTGAGAGAGAGAGAGAGTGTGTGAGAGAGTGTGTGAGAGAGAGTGTGTGTGTGTGTGTGTGTGTGTGTGTGTGAGAGAGTGTGTGTGTGTGTGAGTGTGTGTGTGTGTCCCTGTGAGAGTGTGTGTGTGTGAGTGTGTGTGTGTGTGTGTGTGTGTGGCCCTGTGAGAGTGTGTGTGTGAGTGAGTGTATGTGTGAGTCACACACAGAGGAAGCATGTGCATAACTATGCATTTTAGAGATGGTGGAAAGTGGCTGAGCAAGGAAAACATTTGGTGGCACAGCTTTGTGTGTGTGTGTGTGTGTGTGTGTGTGTGTGTGTGTGTGTGTGGCTGGCTGCAATCATTGATTAAGTCAAAGCAACCAAATGCCCAATTAAACAGTTTTACAATGCCAGAGGGCAGCTGTGGCAACCAGTCCATGTAAAACACTTTCAAAGCAGCCATACGAATACTATTAGAAAAAGCAAAATGGCACAGTTCAATGACGCAGATCAAAATCTTTAAAAAAAGATCTCTTGGAACCGAGAGAGACCCAAACGCTCAGCCATGCGCCACAAGCTGGGATCGATTGGGGAGCAGAAAAACAAAACAATGAATGGGAGATGAGCGGAAAGTCTGACGGAGGCAGAGATGGTTTCTGGAGTGGACAGACGGGCCGCGGGGATTCTGGACGGGCGCCAGAGGCCACTGTGCTCATCAACTCAGCCAGGCGGGTAAATAAGGAGGGAGAGGGAGAATGCCAGCAGACTGGCACAGCGGGGGTGGGGGGAAGAGGCCACACTGATGGGGACCACTGACGAGTCACCGGGGCTAGCTGGATTTGCTAGTTTTTTTATTTATTCATCTTTTTTTATATTTTCAGTTTTTATTCCCCGTTTTTTCTCCCAATTTTTTAGTAAACAATTACACCCTTTCTTTATCATGTCAATTATCCCCACCCTCGTATGAAAGCTTGCTACCGTAGTCCTGAGACCGGTAGTGAGCGCTGCACCGCCTCCTCCGAGCCAGCACCCTCCACGGTCACCGCAACACACAGGACCACTCCTGTATGCAGCGAGCTCGTATCGGCCTCCCTCCCCCCTCCCTGGGGCAGACAG
>JAINUG010000332.1:200000-227500 GCA_029706075.1 Aldrovandia affinis | reverse complement strand
GGGGGAAAGAGGGCACTTGGGTGCAGAATGGAGTCCAATGAAAACCGGCGGTGCGTGAGAAGATATCTCGGAGTGGTGGGTGGGGAGAAACGGGAGCAACGCGCTAAAGAATTCAGCGGTGGAGGGGCCTCGGATAGCGTAGCGGTCTAACGCACCCGTATTGGATGGTGCTTTATGAGTGTGAGCTGCCTATCACGGTCACAGTTTGAAACCTGACTGTACCAGACTGGCCCTGGTGGGGAGCCCCGATCGGGGGCGGCGTTTGGCTGTCTGCCCCAGGGGGGGGGGGAGGGAGAGCCGGCACAAACTTGCCGAGGAGCAGTAGGGCGACCTCGTAAACAGGGTTGGGTGAGTTCCGTCTCGGAGGAGATGAACGTTGCCTGGAGGTAGTAGCTCGTCCCACAGAGGTGGGCGGCGAGTTCGTGGGGGAGGGTAAAATCTAAAATAAATAGAGGGTATAATTGGCTACCAAATTGGTGAGAAAAATGGGGGAATCTAAAAAATAAAAAGAAATAAAAAAAAAAATCGAAAATAGTAAAATAATCCAAATGAACGAACGATCCAAATGCATTTCAGGACTGAAACTGTGGACTCCAGTCTGATGGAAATGGTGGGAGAAGCAGCAGTCATGCTGGTCTAGCAGGGCCCTGTGAGGGGGGGTGCGGGTCGAGCGTGTTTGGTCGCCGGGCGGATCCAGCCCAGCCCTCTGGCACAGTGGCACAGCCTGCCCCCAGATTCCTGAGTGTGTTTACAGACTGACTGACTCTGGGCTCCATCTTCCTGTTTCTCCAGCTTGGAAAAACACACATCAAAAACACACACACAATGGCCCCCGCGCTCAGAACCATCCCGTCCTCCCACCCCCCGCCCCCATGAATGTAATCAGCCACTTCCTTCTGAAGGACTCCCCCTCCCACTGGACTGGGGGCGGTCGCCAGGGAGACAGGTAGCAACCGAGAGACACAAACAAGCGTGGTGGGGTCTCCACAGGCAACGGAACGCCATTTCTTGTGTCGGTTAAAATAATAATATAATATATATAACATACGCCATTTAGCAGACGCTTTTATCCAAAGTAGTGAATGCATATATTTTTCAGTATATGTGTGGGCCCAGTGGGACACATATACATGTATATAAATCACAGCTACACTGCCATTTATATTCCATTGTAATATCTAGCTATTAACATATAACCCAAACTCCACACTTATCCATCCTTCTAGCCATCACAGTTTTTAAAAAGCCTTTTAAATGGCTCGTTAAACGATACACTTCTCTGATTGGTAGAGAGAAGCGAGCTCGAGTGAGATCAGCGATCAGGGCAGAGGAAGCCGTTACCTTGGAAACGGTTATTGCCTTCTTGAAGTCCCTCCCTCCAGATATTCTGAAGCCCCAGGGGGAGGGGCCATTCAGGTTCACCGTGAACGACATCATGTGACCACAGGGCGTCGCCAACGCCTTAATGAAGCCTGTGCACCTGTGGGAGAGAGGGAGAGAGAGAGAGAGGGAGAGAGAGAGAGAGAGGGGGAGAGAGAGAGAGAGAGAGGGGGAGAGAGAGAGAGAGGAGAGAGAGAGAGAGAGAGAGAGGGGGAGAGGAGAGAGAGAGAGGGAGAGAGAGAGAGAGAGGGGGAGAGAGAGACAGATGGAGAGAGAGAGAGGGAGAGAGGGAGAGAGAGTGGAGAGAGAGAGGGAGGAGACAGATGGAGGGAGGGAAAGAGAGAGGAGGGAGAGAGAGAGAGAGGGGAGAGAGAGAGAGGGAGAGAGAGGGAGAGAGAGAGAGAGGAGACAGATGGAGAGGGAGAGGGGGAGAGAGAGAGGGAGGAGACAGATGGAGGGAGGGAAAGAGAGAGAGAGAAAGACACAGAGAGGGTGGGGGAGAGAGGGTGAGAGACAGAAGGAGAGAGACAGAAGGAGAGAGATGGAGGGAGACAGAGAGGGAGGGGAGAGAGGGGGAGGAGGAGAGAGGGAGAGAGGAGGAGAGAGGGAGACAGAGAGGGAGGGGAGAGAGGGAGGGAGGGGGAGAGAGAGAGGGTTTACCTCAGGTGAGTTAAGAGAAAGTGGTCACCTGTTCTGGCTTTGTTTGATCTCCTGCTGCATGCCTGGTGCCCGAGCCGTCTGACAGACAGGCGTTCCGTAGCCTGAATAACCACATCAAGCTGGAATGGAAGGAATTTGAAACCCAGAGGCGCATGGCTGGCATTGCTGAAGTGCTTTAAACCCCAAAGCCTTCATGACTTCCAAATGTCTTTGAGACGGGGCGGCGATTAAACCCAAACGCGACCAGTACGATGACAAACGCTCAAGAGCTTTAATCATGAGCGAGAGAGACAGATTCCCACCGATTCCACTCTCGATAACTCTTCTGCTTCCGCGCTGCAGAGACACCCCGTTTCCGCGGTGAAAACGACGGATTCCGCGACTTGGGGAGTGAAAAGCGAGGCCCCCCCACAACTGCAGCTCCCGTGAAACCGTGGCGCTTCGCGTTTACGACGCCTGCCGTGACCGTGCGAGCGGTGGTGGAGCGCTTTATCGTCTGCACACGTGCGAACGCTCAGACACTGAAGCTCCAGCTCTTCTGTGATACGCTCTGGGGTGCGGTGAGCGTGAGGGAGGGGGGCAGGGCAGTCTCACAGGGCCCACCACGGCACACAGGACTCCCCCACACACTGCTGTGGGCCCCCCCCGTGGGACCAGAACTCCTGCTACAGTAGCGCTCAGCCTTTGGCATCACCATTCAAATCTCTTCCACTTTAGACGCAAAACCACTACAGTGCTACACTCAGATCTCTCAAAAAATCTGCATTCATACAAGTCAGTTACCAATTAATTTTATTTATTTGCGCATTCGAGAGATTACACCACAGACACAACAACAACAACAAGCGCACATTGGGAAGCCCCCACAGGACACGCATTTCACCTTGACGAGAACACAAACAAGATAAGGGCTCGCCAGACGCCTTCAGACTTCGGTCTGAGACGAAACACCGCGGATGAGACGTCCTTCAGGCGGCTAACGGAACGGAGAGCGCCTATCTGACGGCCAGACGAGCTGCTCAAAGTCCGGCTGTTCGACCGGCGCGTTGGCACGGCGATGTCCTGCCGCTGGTCTGCCGGCGTGTCAGACGGTTCAGCCGCCGTGTGACACCGCGCTCACGCAGGTCACGTGACCGCTCCAGAGTCAGCGATCTACCACACTGGCTCAGAGGCAGACCAACACGCTCATGGCCACCAGACCATGACTGCCAAGATTCCCCTCCATCAAAAGAGGAACCATGAGAACGCAGACACTGTTTAATTATGTTTTTATGCGCTGATATTGGGCGTTGCTCACACAAACTGCTTACTCTCAGGAATGCAGACACTGTCGATGGTAGCGGTTCTGAACCCTGGTACACCATGTGACTCGGTGTCTCCCCTTATCAGCCACGCTTGCGTGACTCCTCGACAAGAAAATGTTCCCGTCGTCACATTTCGTACATTTCAAAGAGACTTGTTGACCGTCTTGCAACACTACAGTCCTATTTCTGGTATTTTCTGAAGGAAGGGAAGACACACAAGCACGAGGACTGAAAATAGTTGTCTTCCAGCAACCTTTGACTTGGCACCGGAGCCTCCACGCAGATATACGGCTTTTGGATCCCGAATATATGATTTGGCGCATCAGAGGAAAAAGCTGTGATACAGCTGCGGCGTGTCGCTGCAACTTCCAGGAATGAGCTCGGACTCTCCGTCAGGACGTCAGGAAATAACACGGCCATAAAACCATGAAGGAGGAATCGGACGGTCTGCGCGAACAGACCCGTTTGGCAGCTCATCTGATGGTTATGGAGCCGAGCGCCGAAGTGTGAGGCGAACACCTGAGCGTCCGCAGCAGAAGGTGAAATCAAAATCAGCCCCTTCAGCAAGAACGAGGGCCTCCCGCGTGGTCTAGTGGTTTCAACGTCCGACGCTGGCCACGGCGACCGGGAGTGCCACTAGGGGGGCGGCAATTGGCTGTCCGCCCCAGGGAGGGGGAGGGAAGCCGACACAGTTCGCTGCGCACAGGAGTGGTTCTGGGGTGCCGGAGTTACAGTTGACAGCACAACGAGTGCTGTCTCGGAGGAGGCAGCGCTTCGCCATTGTCACTGCCGGTCACAGGACTATGGCAGCGAACTACAGTGGGAGTAATTGGCTAAAAACGTGGTAAAAAATTAAATAATAATAATAAAATAAAATAAAAAGAGCGAGGCGGTGGCCAGTTCCCTGAGCTGAGTACGCCGGTCGTTAGCTTGGCAGGCTAACCGCATCCTCTCGCGGTGCTTTGAGAAAGGGCCAGAGTTCAAAACCTGCAGGAGACATACCCCATTACCTTCCCCCTCAGGCCAAGATATTATAACAAATAAATAAATAAGAAAACTTTCTTCTACTTACTCATAATAACATAACACACAGAAGACTTTAATCCAACCAAAATTCATCAGGATTAGACCACGATCCCAGAGCCAATCAGAAAGGAACAGGCATCTCAAGTCAAGACCCCCCACCCCCCCGGGCCCCCCCCTGACGGTGGGACGTGAGGTGAGGCGTCTCCGTTTGTGGCATTCCTCAAGCGCCGGGGAGGAGAAGAACCGCCAAGCCCGTAAAGCCGCCCCGGTCATTAGCGGATTCGGGCAATTAGTGAGATTACGAGAGCCGGCATCATTAGGAGCTCCTAATTGCCGTGGCGATGAGAAAGGCTTGAGGCCTGCGGTGATGTGCCTCACTCGATCACAGCGAACAACAGCAGCCCCACTTTCCCAGCACCCCCACCGCTCCCCGAATACTTTTTATTTATTTAATTTCACAGGAATAAAAACATGGTTTAAAAGGACAAACAAAGTCTTAAAACTCAGAGTCTGTTTCTTAGTGGGTTCCTGCCTGCAGAGTGGGGAAAGGGGAAGTGTGAATCAGTAACAGGGAGGGAGGACAAGACAGACAGATAGGATAGATTGATTATACTTTATTAATCCCCACAGGGAAATTGGTTTTTCTAGGAGCTCTTAGTTCTTAGCAGAAAAAGAGAAAAATGTCAAAGCTTCAAAAGTTTTCCAAAATTTTCAAAGATTTTAAAAACTTTAGCATTCAATTAGTACTACACAATCTCCAATGCAGCATCTTTCCCATTCACCCCAGTTCTTACCAAGACCTAAAATCAATACGCATTCTATTCAATTCTATTCTAGAATTTTAGCAACACACAGTGTGTGCTGCCGCTTTAAGGCTAGATGTATAACATGGGAACATGTGCAACACACATACATGCAAAACAAAAAGCCAGTCTACTCAAGAACACTCATCAGATTTATGGTTTTTCTTAAATGAGTTTTTGTCTCATCTATTAAGGAAGATATTGATATGCGTGGTTATGATTCCTGTGCTTTTTGTCATTTCCAAGCATCAAAGTGTCAGAACAAAATGTCCTAGTCGTGTTAAAAGAACGTGGAGGTTTTAGTTAAGCTATGCATCAAATACTTTGCTGGATTCTTAAGATTCTTACAAAATATAATTGATGGCAATTTAAAGCGACACAAAAATTCTTACAGCAGAACATACACCTGCACTTGGTTTACAGATTTACACGACTGGCACACCACAAACTACATAAACAATACGACAAAGACAAGTGTAATAAAATGGGTAAATCTTAATATAATATATGCCATTTATCCAAAGTGACTTACAGTAGTGAATGCATACATTTTTCAGTACATGTGGTCCCAATGGGAATCGAACCCACAACCTAAGCGTTGTCAGTGCCGTGCTTCTACCTACTGAGCCACACAGAACCACGCTCTACCTACTGAGACACACAGAACCATGCTCTACCTTGAGCCACACAGAACCACGCTCTACCTACTGAGACACACAGAACCACGCTCTACCTACTGAGCCACACAGAACCACGCTCTAGCTACTGAGCCACACAGAACCACGCTCTAGCTACTGAGCCACACAGAACCATGCTCTACCTACTGAGCCACACAGAACCACGCTTTACCTACTGAGCCACACAGAACCACAATCTTGACAGGTGGCGTGACAGTCATTCTCTAAACGTGGTTTCTAAGTAGGTGGCTTTTTTGCCGATGTTGCCAGGCAGCGGTCGAAACACTCGGAGCACAACAGACAGGTATGTACGCAATGGAGCCGCCAATCCAGTTCTGAAGGAATGCACGACTGTCAGGTGAGCTGTGAGCGCAGCTATGTGCCAGGGCAGGGCCAGAGCCTTTCACCTGCCAGTATCAGAGCGGTGTCGGCACTGGGCGCGGTGGGGCGGTCGCTGAAAAACAACACGGGCGTGATCCTTTCACTGCCATTGTTAGCGCCGATGTGACTACACACACCGATGCCCTGACTAACCATCCTGTATTCATCCGATATGGGGAGTTTCCCTTCCCAAAAACAAGCCAGGCACCAATGACTTCACCAAAAGCGCATGTGGAATTTGTTGAAGGACATTGCGAAAGGGATTGTTGAAAGTTTCCAAAAAAAAAAAAACAAAAAAAACACACAAAAGTGACGGACGATTGGCTGTTAATTTAACCAATGGGCTTTGAGAGTTCATCTGGTCTAATTAGACTAATAAATCAAACGTGTTGGGAGTGAACACTGTAAAGCTCTAAAGTGTTGGGAGCGTATACCGTTACAGTTTAATTGAGAGAACGGGGCGGTTGGGGCTAAATAAAATAAATCAATCACGCCGACCGGACGCCATGCGCGACAGTTTGACATGGAAGTGTCGGGGGCGGAGGGGTGAGCACAAGCAGGATGACAAGCAACCTGGGAAAAAAAAACACCTGCGGGCCCTTGCCACTTCCTGCTGCTGCCGGCTCCTGTTTGCTGGCGGCCCCACTGGCGGCGAGGCGGCACGGCCAGGCGGCGAGGTTTGTGCGTGCGGTGTACGGTTACGGGCTTCCCGGTCACGTGACGCGGGGCAGCGGCGGTTGTGGGAGACGGGAGAGGGATTGAAGCAACGTGGCCGAGATGAGCTGGAACCACGCCGCACCTGCAGGCACTTAGACCGCTTACAGCCGGCGCGGAACATGAGGAGCTTGTTATTCTGGCGGACGGATCAGGAGCCACTTAGAGGCAATTAACTGCAGCAGCGGAGGAAAATGTCAGAGACAGGAACGTCTCCTCTCCCCGGCCCGGCCCCCCTTGCAGGCACAGATAACGTTACTTTAGAGAGGGGGGGGCACGCTGCACAAGCCCAGGCCTGAGGAGGGGGGGCTCAGAGCCGACCACGCCGTCCGGGTGCTCACCACGAGCGCAGGCTGTGCCTTGGAGATGCAGGTTCGATTCCCGGCTGTCGCTGGACGACTGTAACATGATAAACATACAGTACCAGTCAAATGTTTGAGCACACCTTCCATCTGGTTCTGTGTGGCTCAGTAGGTAGAGCATGGTTCTGTGGGCTCAGTAGGTAGAGCATGGTTCTGTGTGGCTCAGTAGGTAGAGCGTGGTTCTGTGTGTCTCAGGGCGGCAGTGTTAGCATAATGGTTAAGGAACTGGGCTTGTAACGCAAAGGTTGCAGGTTCGATCCCAGGTGGGGACACTGTCATTGTACCCTTGAGCAAGGTACTTAACCTGAATTGCTTCAGTAAATATCCAGCTGTATAAATGGATTGTATGTAAAGAAATGTAAGTCGCTCTGGATAAGAGCGTCTGGTAAATGCTTGTAATGTAATGTAATGTAGGTAGAGCATGGCACTGACAACGCTTAGGTTGTGGGTTCGATTCCCGCTGGGACCACATATACTGAAAAATGTATGCATTTACTACTCTAAGTCGCTTTGGATGAAAGCATCTAATAAATTGCATATATTATATTATCTGGATTAGGGATAATCGGGCACTCCTTCATTCTTCAGCAAGATAATGACCCGAAACACACCTTGAAGTTGTGCAAGAATTATCTGGTGAAGGAGGAATGTGAAGGACAACTCAAACTAATGACCTGGCCTGCCCAGTGTCCAGACCTCAATCAGAACTTGTATGGGAGGAACTGGACAGAAGAGTCAAAGCATGATGTTCCTTTTGTTTATTGTTACATGTTTTTTGTATTTACAGAAACAGATATGGTGTAAAACATTGTCCATTATGAGATAAACCTAGTTTCCAGCAGGTGTATTCAAACTTTTGACTGGAGCTGTACGCAAGGTGTTAGCATAAGGTGTCAAGTCGAAGTGGCATATAACACTCGAAAGACTGAGACTCACACACTTACCAGATGCTCCACAAAATCAGTGTGGTGTTTTATTTCACCGCTCAGGTTGGTTAACCTTAACCTTCGGTGAGCGAGTGTTCTGATGAAGACCAGAAGGGTCGGAATGTTAACCGACCTGCTCAGTTAAATAAAACACTACTTTTTTGGAGCATCTAGTACAGGGGTATTCAAATTCAGGCCTTGAGGTCTGCAGTGTCTGCAGGTCCGCTGATTTCACTAATTGGCTCGCTTCCTGGACAAAGGAGGTAAACTAATTATTCAAAGGCAGGTGGTGTAGTGTGTGGTTGGAGCAAATACCTGCAGACACTGCGGACCTCGAGGCCTGGATTTGAATACCCCCGATCTAGTAAGTGTGCGAGTGTCATTCTTTCAAGTGTTATGTGTCACTACATGATTATCACCACAAGTCAGTGGGACACAACTGGCCTCCTGCCACTGCTGTGTTAGTTCCTCTCAACACCACTGCAAACACCCACAGGGTAGCAGCTGTCACCAGAGAGATGTTCCCCCTCCCTCATTGCTCTCTCCTGTGTTACTGCGTAGCCTGTAGACTGTGAGATAGTTATTGGCTTGCAGGCAACTGCATCAATGACAACGACAATACAATGGATTGCATTTATAGAGTGATTTTCATCCTGTGATCTCAAAGCGCTTTACAGTGAAGGGGAGGGGGAACTGACCTCCACCACCACCAATGTGTAGCGCCCACCTGGGAGGAACATGGCAGCCATTTTGTCCTGTTGCAGAATTTGACCAGGACACTGGGGAACCCCCTGCACCAAAACTGTGACAAAACGTCAGCTGCCCTGCCCCTTCCGTGGGTAGAGAGTGGCACACCCAAGAGGCCACACAACTCCTGGCCCAGGCCCAGGCCCTGATCTCACGTCTGGACTAGTGCAATTCCTTGCTGGCAGGCCTTCCGGCCTGTGCCATCAGGCCACTGCAACTAGTCCAGAATGCTGCTGCACGTCTGGTGTTCAACCAGCCGAAGTTCACCCATGTCACCCCTCCAATCTCCTCTCTGCACTGGCTCCCCATCGCAGCACGCATCAGATTCAAATCACTGGTGCTGGCTTTTCAAGCGGCTAGAGGTACTGCTCCCCCATACCTCCAGTCACTCATCACACCCTACACCCCAGCCAGGCCCCTCTGCTCTGCCTCCTCTGGCAAACTGACTGCCCCATCCCTCCGGGCGCCTGGCAGCCACTCCTCGCGGTCTCGCCTCTTCTCTGTCCTGACCCCTCGGTGGTGGAATGACCTTCCGCAATCGGTCAGGACCGCAAAATCACTTGCAATCTTCCACAAGAGACTCAAAACCCACCTTTTCAGACTCCACTACCACCAAACTCTGTCCATCTAGCTAACTGTCATCACCACTGCCTACTTGTTCAACACTAAATACCCCTTTACATAAAAAAATAAAAAATTACTAACCTGTTCCTTCCCAGTGTTGCAGGTATAGTACACAGCTGCCTGCAATGATGTCTATCGTTGTATTACTGCGCTGATCTCTTGCGTGAACTATGATTGTTCCTATCATGTATTAATGCACATCTTGTAAGTCTCTCTGGATAAGAGCGTCTGCTAAATGCTTAAAATGTAAAAATTTAAAATGTGTGTGTACACTGGCAGCATCTAATTTAGGATAAAGAAGGGGAAATTTTCAAAACATAAGAGGCAGCACACTGTGATGTCTACTGGCGTTAGTCACCTCTTCTTGTTTTCGTGCGCTTTCTACAGGTCTTAAAAACACTTCAAAAGGGCAACGGAGATTTCGAGAGCACGTGCGCAACCTGCAAAGACAAGTTGGTGGAATTACGCACACTTTAGCCAAGATAAGCACAGTACGATTACATTCACTCACACACCCTGGGGTCAATAGTTTTGTCTGCTTGCTGTTCTGTTGTCCAGGTGGAAATGGTATGGTATGCAGCTGCCTACAACAATGTCTATCGCTGCTGCACTGATCTCTTGCACAAACTATGATTGTTCTTACCATGTATTAATGCACATCTTGTAAGTCGCTCTGGATAAGAGCGTCTGCTAAATGCTTAAAATGTAAAATGTAAAATGTATGAAAGGACAGACTCTTTTGATCAAATTTGGTTTAAAAAAAAAAAAAAAAAAGTATTTTGTTTTGGGATAATAGAGATTCCTGTCCCGTGATTGGTTCGTTCTCCGGTCACCATCGCACAATGCTGAAAGTGCTCACCTGCGTGACGTCCAGTTTCCTAGGACTACGGCCCTGTTGTAAACGCACTGGCTAAAGTCAACGAATGAGAGCTGCAGTGTGACACGGGCCACGGCAGAATAACAGTGGGCACAGACAGACGACAGGGGCCACAGACAGAGGGCCAGAGACAGTCCAGCAGACAGTGGGCCAGCAGACAGTGGGCCAGCAGACAGTGCAGGCGGCCAGCAGACAGTGGGCCAGCAGACAGTAGGCCAGCAGACAGTGGGCCAGCAGACAGACAGAGGGCCAGCAGACAGTAGGCCAGCAGACAGAGGGCCAGCAGACAGTGGGCCAGCAGACAGAGGGCCAGCAGACAGTGGGCCAGCAGACAGTGGGCCAGCAGACAGTGGGCCAGCAGACAGTGGGCCAGCAGCCAGTGGGCCAGCAGACAGTGGGCCAGCAGACAGTAGGCCAGCAGACAGTGGGACAGCAGACAGTGGGCCAGCAGACAGTGGGCCAGCAGACAGAGGCCAGCAGACAGTGGGCCAGCGGACAGACAGAGGCCAGCAGACAGTGGGCCAGCAGACAGTGGGCCAGCAGACAGAAGGCCAGCAGAGACAGTAGGCCAGCAGACAGGGGCCAGCAGACAGTGGGCCAGCAGACAGACAGGGCCAGCAGACAGAAGGCCAGCAGACAGTAGGCCAGCAGACAGTGGGCCAGCAGACAGACAGTAGGCCAGCAGACAGTGGGCCAGCAGACAGTGGGCCAGCAGACAGTGGGCCAGCAGACAGTGGGCCAGCAGACAGTGGGCCAGCAGACAGAAGGCCAGCAGACAGTAGGCCAGCAGACAGTGGGCCAGCAGACAGACAGTAGGCCAGCAGACAGTGGGCCAGCAGACAGAGGGCCAGCAGACAGAGGGCCAGCAGACAGTGCGCCAGCAGACAGTAGGCCAGCAGACAGTGGGCCAGCAGACAGACAGTGGGCCAGCAGACAGTGGGCCAGCAGACAGTGGGCCAGCAGACAGTGGGCCAGCAGACAGAGGGCCAGCAGACAGTGGGCCAGCAGACAGAGGGCCAGCAGACAGTGGGGCAGTAGACAGCAGACAGTGGGCCAGCAGACAGAGGGCCAGCAGACAGTGGACAGTCACAGTGGGCCAGCAGACAGTGGGCCAGCAGACAGAGGGCCAGCAGACAGTGGGCCAGCAGAGACAGTGGGGCAGCAGACAGTGGGCAGACAGCCAGACAGACAGTGGGGCAGCAGACAGTGGGCCAGCAGACAGTGGGCCAGCAGAGAGTGGGCCAGCAGACAGAAGAGGCCAGCAGACAGTAGACCAGCAGACAGTGGGCCAGCAGACAGTGGGGCAGCAGACAGTGGGGCAGCAGACAGTAGACCAGCAGACAGTGGGCCAGCAGACAGTGGGCCAGCAGAGAGTGGGCCAGCAGACAGAAGGCCAGCAGACAGTAGACCAGCAGACAGTGGGCCAGCAGACAGTGGGCCAGCAGACAGTGGGCCTCGCGGTCTCTCGATACGGCGTTGGGTAAGGCCCACGATCTACTGAACCATCAAGTTACGGACAACATTTTCCCGCACAGCTCAGACTCAATGAGGCTGGTGCTCGTAGATGTTTTCCATCTGCCCTTTCGTTGGACTGCGCTCCGCCCGGTTCCTCACTCGCCCCCATCCCCCCACCTCTCCCCCAGCCCACCCTGCTCTGAGCAGCTCCCCCGCTCACACGGAGGAGAGAGAGCTCTCTCTCACCTCTCCCCATATTTGTTAAATGGCTCGGAAAGCATTCTCCCGCCGACCTCAGACGCCGATGATGCGATGAGACAAAACCGTCGTCACTAAGGTGATGGAGACATCAAATAATAACAGAGATTAGATCAGGCAGGAGGGGAAAATTACGCCTCGGCTGACGGAACACGGCTGACTGAGGTTTGTGGGTGGAAGGAGACTCGCCAGGTAATATATATATACGCCATTCAGCAGACGCTTTTATCCAAACTCTGGCCACTAGCCTAGCTGAGCCAACTGCCATTTTGCACATCCAGGTGGACTGAGCACAGACACACCTGCACAGACTCAGCACGCGCAGGCGAATTGAACCACACACACACACTCACACTACTCACTCCCGCACTGTGCCTTGTGACCCTAGTCCACTTGCTAAGCTACTTAAAATTATTTTGTTACCTTATATTTTATTTATTTATCTATTCTATTTCTATTTTGTTTACAAAGTGTGATATTCTGTGTGTATTGTGATGCCACATGTTGAGGGGCCTGACAAGATTTTTACCTACTGAGTATCACAGATGTAACAATAAAGAAATCTGAATCTGAATCTGAATCTGAATCAAAGCACACAGTAGTGAATGCACACATTCTTCAGTATATACTGAGGGAATTGAACCACAACCTAGAACCAACGCCATACTCTACCTACTGAGACACACAGAACCACCAGAACCAGGGGCTTAGGGGCATCTTCTGAAAGAGACTAAATGTTAAACAAAGATAACCCCAGTCCCCCATCCTGCCCCACTAGAAAGACAGGAAACAGAAAATAGGACAGCCAAACCAAGCAGGCCCCACAGACCACTGCCTTCAGCAGGAGGTAGAGACCTTCTGAACTGCAGCTCAGAAGAACAGCTTTGATACCCACAATGCATCAGTGCACTGACAGCATCACTGTTTTCCCTACCACTATTATCATGGTGACCTTACAGGAAATATCCCACTGGTGTTGCACAAACAAAACTGTTTATCAAATCGAAGTTCAACTTTGAATAAAACTGGTCATTAAATTACAAACACTTGTAAACACACGTGCGTCTCTAGCTTTACGTGCTACAGACAGAAATCGCCAATCGCGGGAAACCTCTGCACTGCCACTTTGTCCTGACGCAGATCGTATCAGAATCAAGCTACTCTCTCAGTCCTACAGCAGAGACGGCGTTTCTCAGAAAGAGCTCGACATCAGTCCATCTACCAGCAGCATCGGCAGCGGATCATGTTTCTGCCTTCGCACGGACTCCCCCACAGGCCAGCAATCAGGGCACCAGCACTCCACATCCCCTACACGCATCACTGAGCCTTCCTGAGTCACCGATGCCCAGCTGCAGTTAAACGCTTTACCAAACCGTGCCCACAGTGCAGTGCCATTCAACCAGCCAGCTGCCATTTCCACGACGGTTTCTCAAGATCCTGTTTGCAGCCGTGCGACTCTCTGCAGCTGGTTTCAGCTTCGAGCGTTTAGTCAAACACCGACAACCGACAGCAGGCTCTGTGGTGGGGACGCGAAAGAGAACTGCTCATTTCTGTACTCTTTACCCAACTGAAACGCACTCTGTGATAAAGCTGCTCTGGGCTAGTCATCTCCCAACACATGCCTGAGTTGAGTTTAGTCTACCACAAACCTGACCACACCATCAGGGACGCACAGACACAAGCAGCTGGAAGCGGCTTTCATCGTCTGAGAAGTCACAAGATTGTATCGACTTCCTGCAGCAGAATCGAGTAAAGAACAGAGCATATCACAAAAGTGTTTATACGCAAGGTTTATGACAGGGAACCGAACAACAGAGATACATCAGAAACACATCGGGCTAGGGTGAGGTTAAGGTGACAACTTCCACTATCAAACCGTTCTAACATTCCCCAAAAGGTCTAGAGAGCGTGACATTGTTTCTACATTGTTATTTTTCGAGAGAGGAAGTGGTCTAACAAAAGAACTTCTCCGCAGGATTGCTACCTACGCTCGACGAGAGCCCCCGCCTGACTCATTTCACCCCCGGCTTGTGCGCTCTCTAAACCTACACCCGTTCCAAAATAACACGGGGGCCTGTGTTTGTGTCCCGCGGCCAGTACGGAGAGGGGGGGGGACTGCCCAATCAGCACGCTGGTGGGCTCAGGAAACCAGGCACAATTGAAAATGACTTTGTGCATTTGTGTGTGAAAGGCAGTGCCACACAACAAAGAGAAGGTGCTCTGCAAATTCCAGCGGCCGTGGATGAATGGGGGGGGGGGGCTGGTGGTTCTCATTTTCACGTGAGCTTGGGGAGGGGGGCACATCCAGCTCGTTCCCCGCCCGCCCGATTGGGTCCCGCGCAGTCGGCACAATCCAGATGCGACTGAAAGCCGACCCCAGCACAGATGCTTGTAGAACCATGGCGATGTTTTCCACGTTTTCCTGAACATGATCCCGAGTCCAAAAACAAGCACAACCACAGTATATAAAGTCCCACTGAGGCCCACAAGACAAACTCATAACCAGTGAACAGGATGCTGCTGGGTTTGGGTTTGTTTTTTTCAAAGGAAGAACTGCAGACAACTACAGTACAATTTGCCTGATGCTGCAGCTCAAGCTAATGACATAAACACGGACCTGCGTGCGCCTGGCGTTTTACCTGGTCACTCGATGCCGTTTAAACACAGTCTTTACCGCACTTCCTGGCTATGTAATCGTTACTTAAGCACAGCAATACACATCTCGAGACTTAAAACTGGCAATTGTCTAAAGAGGCACGTGAGCTGCTAAGAAAGCCCCAAAATATAATCATCAGTCACTGTTCCTTCAGAATGAAACGGTAAAATGTCAAGGTTTTAAGTGGTCGGTGATATCTGCTACGGCAGAATGAACAGGCTTTTGTACACAACACAAAACGCCAGGTAAGGCACTGACAGACTGTGATCTCAAAAGACTGAGAGAATCTGAAGCGCTGAGGGGGACTACACATAGTTACTGGTACACTGCACATACATTATGCTCTTATAATTGGATGAGGCAGGAAGTATGAGCTAATGAAACTAATAAGCTCCCCCTCCTCCTCCTCTCCTCTCCCCCCCTCTCCTCTCCTCTCCTCTCCTCCTCCTCTCTCCTCCCCTCTCCTCTCCTCTCCTCCCTCCTCTCCTCCCTCCCTCCTCCTCTCTCCTCTCCTCCCCTCCCCTCCCCTCTCCTCTCCTCTCCTCTCCTCTCCTCTCTTCTCTTCTCCTCTCCTCTCCTCTCCTCCCCTCTCTTCTCCTCCTCCCCCCTCTCCCTCCTCTCCTCTCCTCTCCTCCCCTCCTCTCCTCTCCTCCTCTCTCTCTCTCTCCTCTCCTCTCCTCTCCTCTCCTCTCCTCCTCCCCTCCCCTCCCCTCCTCTCTCCTCTCCTCTCCTCTCTTCTCCTCCCCTCCCCTCCTCTCCATGGTCATTGCGAAAATATCCAAAGAACGGGTTTCCTACAGGCGTGTCAACACTGAAGTCAAAGCAGGTTCTTACTCACGTTCGCAAATCTCGTCAATACTGCATCACTGCACCCAGTTTTCTTAATTCCGTGAGCGCACAACTCGGGAAAACCCGTGCCAAAGTATATCCCAAAAAGAGTGGGGGCAATGCACACTGCCCTACCACTGCCGAGCAGTATCTATGGGCGTGTGTACAACACTCAACCCAGGCCATTTTAAGAAATTGGGTGGTTCCGATAACCGCTCTTCAAACGTTCAAAATGTTTTTTTTTTTTTTTTAAAATAAATACATTTAAAAAAGGTTTACACTCTCCTTTTGAAGCGCTTCAAATTGCTACACAAATAACTGACTCACTAAGTCTGTATTTATGAGCAATTTTAGAGTCTTTAGACTTAAATGGCAATCTGAAGCAATCTGATTTTTAAATTGCACGGTGCAGTGTTTTTGTTCCGAGAGATTATGCGCAGCCTGGAACGAGTCTAAGCGCCCCGACAACTGTTTTGTTTTACACAATGTTCGCGAACGCCACCTTTCAATTTTTGCCAACAATGTGCATCCCTTTCACATAGCCTACTGCGTGTCGTATTTATTAAACAAAAGCGCAAAGATCAACTTGAACACAACGCACCTCTGCATTTGGTTTATTGCCCTCATTTTTGTGGCGTAAAAAATACATTTTTTTAAAACTTCAGTAAACGAGAGAGTAGTGATATGTCAAGTAGCTACCGCCACTGTAGGTAGGCTGCCCCGTCAGTCGATTTCTCAAGCTGGCTTGGAAAACTTCCCCAGAAAAGGTTATTCGGTTAAAAAATCTTTAGTACAGAACCGCGGCTTGGCCCCCCGAGATGGAATTAGAGAGAAATAGAAAATCTCCGGGTGCATACACACTAGCAACGCCGAGACCCACGCAAAACAAGAACATGTATATACACACATCTACGCTTATGCACCGTGCGGCACCTGGTTATCGTCAAACCTTCAAGCTGACGTGTGTCAATCAAATCCGTTTATCGACGTGAATAAATGTGGCAAGCGCGCGCGGTATCTTCACGTTGGCTAACGCCACGCACCTGAGGCTTAATGACCTTCCGCGAGACCGTGACACGAGGCAATCCACGCACACATACACGCATTCAAATACACGCATACGCAGTACTGCACTTAAACGGACTTCCAACATCCATCTGTGGAGGATGTTTATTCCCCCCTCGTTTTGGAGGAACGATAATCATAAATCGGTTTTGCCGCTCATCTTTTGAAACCGTAATAGCCTACCTGGCGATCAACACAGGGGCATAGCGCCACTGTCACTCGTGCACGCATTTTTTTCAAAACAACTTGAAAACTTACCAGTTACGACGGTCGCGAGGAAACCGTGGCCAACAGCAACCAAAAAAACCAACACGTTAAAGGTTGAACAGCCAGCCAGTGACGGTTCCCTTGTACACCTGTGGCGCGTGAGCTCTCCTGGCGGCTTCCACACGTCAAGTGCCGCAAAGTGTTCAAATGGAAAGCGAGAGGAGCTCAGAGCGTGCGATACGCGCCGTGTTCCAGTTCCTGCCCGCAAGTTTTTTTTTTAAACTCCCACAGCGCAACTCTCCGTCTGTGTTCGCGAATCTCGCTGCCTTGTTATATATCGTCCATGTGACTGAACCACAGCCACGCCGCTCTGAAAGGCTGAAAGGACGTATTTATTCAGCGGAGAACTGCGCTTCCCCCCTCCTAACTGGTTTCCATAGGTAGGGGAGTGAATCTGACAAAATCACCTGCACGCACGCACGCACCCACGCCCCTCCTAGAATGAGATCATAATTATGCCACGCGTTATAATAGAAATAGATGTTTTAGAGCGTGGCAGAAATGCGTGGGGCGTGTCGGGGTAAGGGCGGTAGCGGGGGGAAAGTGGGGCGGCGGTTAATTGAGATATATTCATTTGACGCTGACGGGGGACTCGCAGAAGTTGCTCAAACGCGCCATCTGCGGGTAGACTTTGGAATTGACGCAAGCTCACGACGAGATGAAACCGTTCCGGAGACGGATCTGGAATAGTCGCTGTTCTGTGTTTGGGGATATTCAATTGAACACATCTTACGAACTTTCCTACACTGTGAAATATGCATAGTTTTAATAATAACCTGAAACAGCTGCAATCAAACAAGTATAATACAGTATTATTCCTTCAACAATGGAAATGGCGTCAATTAGCAGTTATTTTAGACAAAGGTTTTTACAGCCAAACGTGGGGGTTTACGTTATGAAACATTGTTCACCCACGTAGCTACACATATATATTTTTAAAAGCAGAACTACTCAAGGTTTTTAAATAAACCACGGTTTCTGGAAATGACAGCTCAGTGCATAGGCTATTGTAATTTTGGACGCGTTATTTCCGATGGCAGAGACTGTGGAAACGGAACGGCTGTGGAAAATGTGAATTGTCTTTACGCAACAGTGTATGTAGCAATGTTTCACGGTTACCTTAATCAACACCTCGCAGACTCCCAGACATGGAGAAGTAACTGTGTGATAATCTAAAAGCTTCTGCGTCGTCGGACTTCACTTTTAGTCAATTAAGTTGTCTTATAAAAATAGATGACGAACGGAGGGTCGCTTATGTTAAAGCAGGCTGATTGTTTCTGAAACGCTAAGTCTACATTTTTAAAACCCTTGTGTAATCTTCATATTCTGTATACTCCCCGTGTCCACGAGGTCAAAAATGACCCACCCTCGCCGCATCCCTATGAGAAAGCCTCTTAATAAACCCCAAATCTATTTTGCATGAAGAAACAACCTGTCACTCATCAACAACTTGGTGAATAACTGTTTTTCCTACTTCACAGTGCAGAGACTGTATTTATCCATTCGTTTTGACTCCAAAACACACATCATAATATATTTTTTTGCTGTGATATAGCCTATGTGACAATCTTTTTATAATGATCGGATCACTACAGGAGAAGTCATCTCATTTCAGGTTGAAAAAATGAAGTTTAGGAGGTTTCACTACTGTTAAACTCAGAAAGGGTATTTTTTGACCTGAGGACAACACAAGGTTAATGATTGTCTTCTTTCTTACATAAGAGTGTGGTTTATCCTTGTTTTTCCTGGACACCTCTTCTACATTCATCGAGTAAATTTTTTTCCAGGGGCCTTTTTTTACCAGTGTGGAAAAATGTGCAAAGGTTTGGATCAATTTGCTTTTGTTCTTTTCCCAAATTCTCAATTAGAGAGTGTCTTGACTAATCAACTGTGATGTGATTTGCTGGAACCCTCCTGCAGTAAAGGGATTAGGCAGTGAAGGGGATACCGGCTTGGGCACAAGGCCAAATCTGTGACGCATGTTTTATCATTCCTCGGTGCACGGTTACCCACGAGCCTTAGAATAGGTGTAGAGCAACTACCATCGCTACTATTAAACAAACAGACGGAGGGCTGGCAGTGCAGTGTAATGGTTAGGGAGCTGGGCTTGTAACTCAGAGGTTGCAGGTTCAATTCTCAGGTGGGGCACTGCTGTTGTACCCTTGAGCTAAAGGTACTTAACCTGAATTGCTTCAGTAAAATATCCAGCTGTATAAATGGATTGTATGTAAAGAAATGTAAAACTGTGCAAGTCGCTCTGAATAAGAGCGTCTGCTAAATGCCTAAAATGTAAATGTAAAATGTAAAGAATGGCTATTGTTGAATCAATATGCTTTTATTGCATTGTAATGTAGCGGACTTGCCATAAGCATAATCACAACTCGCACTGTGAATTTATTATGTCCAAGTTATATGTTGCTTTTTTTTTTTTTTTAAAGCCATTTGTAAAACGTTAAGAAGAATATATACCTTATCCATTGTGTAGGCATTTGGGACTGGGTTTGAAAGATTACAATTAAGGTACTTACCGTGCATTGCATCAGTGAATATACTGGATGAAAAAAATGGATCGATGTGATGACTACAATTAATACGATTGCTACTATTACTACTAACAATAATAATAATCATCAATAATAATAACAATCAATAATTACATCCATAATCAATATTAATGCTTATATCAATGATCATTTATTGATATTATTATATCAATAATCAATATTAATAATGATTATTTATGCATGAATGCAATCTGTGTAAGTACAGCACAGCAGGTTTCTATTAATTATTAACAACTGTCATTAAAAAAAATAAGGGCACAAATGACAACCGAGTGGTTTTCCATCACTTGAGTACATTTTATTTGATTATCATCCAAATATATGAGTACCTTAGATAATGCAATACATTCTGTAGGCAATAAAATATATTATTTATTTCTGTAATTCATTAACTGATTTAAAATTGCAGTGTCTGTACTACTCTAAGTCCGGTACAGCCTGGAACCACACCGTGCCTGCCTCGTTTTATTCAGCAATATCAAAAACAAAGAGAAAGAGAGAGGAGAAAGACTTGGACTTGCATAAAAAACCCAACGGGTCATTCCGCTCTGCGATCTGCGCATCTTTTGGTGATTTGTCAGTTTGGACTTTTACGTCATCCCGTTCTTTATCTCCTCGGTGGTCCTGAATGCGCCCCAATATCAAAACCAGGTTCTCGTGTGTTACATTAAAAAAAGGGCTGAGCGTTAAGAGAGTTCACAGGGAAAGCAGAGCTCATAGAAGCGCATTATCGTGACCACACCACGTGAAAGCCAGCTTTTAAAAGGCTTTCTACAGTCACGGACTGTGCCTGACTCGATCGCATTCTTAGCAGTGGGTTAACATTGGTTTGCAGGACCCTAAATGATCAGCGGTTTTAGGCAAGATATATATGTGTATTCATCAGAACTAATCAGTTTAAAAAAATGTTGTATCAATACACAAGGCATTGCTGGTAAACCAAAAGCATGTGCGGAAGTACAAAGGAGCTAGAACAAAATCAAAATGTGCTCTCGCGAGGCGAATGATTTGGTCCCTTTCGTTTTTGGGGAGGAATCTGCTGTTGCTTTCTTTCCTGTTGGGGAGCTGGGTCGCCAACATCGGTGACGTTGAACACTGATGGGACCCCAAACAATTTAGGAAGAAGGTGGCGTCTAAGCGTGACAGATCTACTTCTGCAACCCCCTATTTTAAGTACAGGACTGTGAAATGGTACCGTAGGGCCATCACACTAAACTGATTCAGTTGACAGGACTCCGGTCCACGTGGAGTCTCGTGAAATGCTGGGGTGACGCGCCCGTTGAAACCTTGCGTTGAAATGTCTTCTCTGGTCCAAACTCCCGATTGCCATGTCTGATTTTCACTGTTGAACTTTATTCAGGACAGAAGGCACACCTGTGATTTTCACTTGGCATGGTGCGACCTTCCGCCCTCCTTTAAAAGCTAGCGGCTTTTCGCTCTCTCTGTCGTCACGTTCTCTGCACCCAATCACCTCCTCTAATACTGCAGAGCGGGATTACAATGAGCTCATGAAGCAAAAGCGAGTAGCGGGGGAAACGACCAATCAGGGGACGTGTCTGGAACATGGGCTGATGTGATTGGTCCAGAGGCATGGCGCTGAATTTTTCCAAAAGTATACCGTCCACAGCCCGGACTGAACGGAAACCAATTTTGGCACAACTGACTTTTTTTGTCATAAAAAAATTCTAAAATACACACTGCCGTCGTCTAAAAAAACTGTTAATACTTGAATCCGTTGAGTAATCCGAACAGTGGAGTTTCCGTGACGTTTTGTCTTCGGCGCACCCAGGAAGGAGGCTGTTACAAATCTGCAATTACAGTGGAGGCAGATCTTTAAAGACGATTAAAGGCACTTTTCCCCCAGTTCTGTTACGCGATGCGGACAACAGAGACACACTGAGAAAGGTGGTTGCCCCATAAAAAATGATGCACTCTGGGTATTTTATAGATATATTTTTCCAATAAAGGCACTTTCATATCAGTTGGACAGAAAAATGTTGGCTCACAGGGTAGTGGTAAAAACAGATAATGGGTTTAGGGTAAAACCTAGAGTGATTTCTACTTCCTTGAGTGCAACATGTTTTACTCGGCGAATCGGACACAATCCCAGGACGGTACAAGGTCCAAAAGTCCAGGAAGGCCGCAGTGTTTTTAATCCAATCCGAAAGGAAAGTTTTCACACGAGTGCGGAGGGAGTTGGAGGTCGGTGCGGGTGAGGGTCACGTTGAGAGGGTCACCCTCATGAGACCCTGTGCGGTGGAGTTCACACGCACATGCACACACACACACACACACACACACACACGTGTCTGTGGGGAGAAACACTCCGGGACCGATAACGTGGTTTAATCACCGTCATGCAGGACAGTGAAAGAGACACATTCATCCCCCTTTCCTTCCGTCCTGTGTTCAAGCTGAGACAGTGTCCACTCCGGACCGCCCGGTCAGGTGCGCATGCACGGGCGATCTCTACACAACCGTGGGGTGGGGGGAGAGGTGGTGGGGTGAGGGGGTGGAGGGGGGTGCTGGCATTAGTGGTTATCTGGCTGCTGTGAACTGTATGCTGCTTAAAAAGCGAATTTGTCTAAATAGTCAAATATCTCAGTCCAGCATGTTTTTGTGTGTGTTTTAGTGGAGCAGGCAGGCAGAGACACTCAGACCGGCACCACATAGTTCCCTGGGAACGTCCCGAAGGCTCGGGTCCTTTCTGACGTACCTGTAGAGAGGGGGAAAAACAAAATAAGCGGCAGTGTATTACATTACATTACAGGCATTTAGCAGACGCTCTTATCCAGAGCGACTTACAGTTTACATTTCTTTACAATCCATTTATACAGCTGGATATTAACTGAAGCAATTCAGGTTAAGTACCTTGCTCAAGGGTACAACGGCAGTGTCCCACCTGGGGATTGAACCTGCAACCTTAATGTTACAAGCCCAGCTCCCTAACCATTACACCACACTGCCTGCCTACAGTGTAGTGTAATGGTTAGGCAGTGTAGTGTAATGGTTAGGGGAACTGTATTAATGTACCGTGTATTAACGCACATCTTGTAAGTCGCTCTGGATAAGAACGTCTGCTAAATTCCTAAAATGTAAAATGGAAATGGAAATGGAAACTGGGCTTGTAACTCAGAGGTTGCAGGTTCAATCCCCAGGTGGGGCACTGCTGTTGTACCCTTGAGCTAAAGGTACTTAACCTGAATTGCTTCAGTAAAATATCCAGCTGTATAAATGGATTGTATGTAAAGAAATGTAAACTGTGTAAGTCGCTCTGGATAAGAGCGTCTGATAAATGCCTGAAATGTAAAATGTAAAATACAAAATGTAAATGTTTCATTTTCATTTCCACGTGGTGCCCACTAGAGGGCAGACTTGAGTTTGCTGAACGTGGAGCAGTGGGAGAGACAGAAGGCTGTGTTGAATCGTGGGGTCACAGAGAGAGACAGAAGGCTGTGTTGAATCGCGGGGTCACAGGGAGAGACAGAAGGCTGTGTTGAATCGCGGGGTCACAGGGAGAGACAGAAGGCTGTGTTGAATCGCGGGGTCACAGAGAGACGGGTCATTTACCTACAAACCAGCCGTCGTCGCACTTCTCCATCACCTGCACGATGTCCCCCTCTCGCAGCTCCAGCTCGTCACCGTTCTGCGGCTTGTAGTTATAAACCGCTTTGTACCTGAGGGAGAGAGAGAGAGAGAGGGGTGAGGCAGGATATGGAAACCGTGGTGTTCTGGAGCTAACGTGGTGTTTTGGTTTCCTGGTCTGCTACCTAAACATTTGAAACACATTATATCCCGAAAGGAACTAAAAAAACAAAATTTATAATTTTGTTACTTTTTTGCCTATTTACAAGTGAGTTTGCCTAGGCCAGAACTAGCAAACCACTGTATTTTTATGTATTTATTTCACCAATCTTTAACCAGGCTTTAACCAACCAAGTTCATTGAGAACAAATTCTCATTCGCAATAACGGCCTGGCCAAGAGGCCCTAAACACAGCAAAAACATAATAAAATTGGACAAGACTGTATCACAACCCAGGTTATTTTCTGACTTCCATGCACTACTGGATCACAGATATACACTTCCAGTCAGTTCCAAACAAGAATGACCTCGAACAAGAAAGGAGCAGTTTTAATTGGATGAAAGCCTGCTTCAGATTCTCCACTCACGGTTGCTTCTGGACCACTGTGGAGCCGGGATTGGTGTGCGCCTGGGCTGTGGGCGGAGCCTGGCTGTGGTGGCTGGGCTGGGTGGGGATTGTGGTGGGCCCATCCTTAACACAGAACAAAGGTATTTAAAAACACACACACACACTGCAGCCTATGAAAGAGTGACAGAGCGCAGTCTCTCCAGCACTATGCAGTATAATAACACAGTCATTTAGCAGACGCTTTTATACAAAACGATTCACAGAAAGTGCATTCAGCTCGAGTAAAATGAACAGCCACTTGACGCTACGATGTCTAAGCACATCAGCATACTACTTGAGTAGCTGTACAAACTGAAATGTGACATAGGAGAATATTATTTTCCTCAAAGAGATCCGTTGAACTTATAACATCCAGGCTTTCAAGCTGAAGGATAAGGCATTGAAATTCTGTTAGGGTTGAGTTGACCAAAAATAAATTGTGGTTGTGTTTGGGTTACCGCCTTGCCCTTGTACCGTTCATGGGAACAAAACCAAACCGCCGCTTGACTCGAATGCAATCAGTGTGTGACACACAACAACACCTTACAAATGATCACAGCTCCTTTCTGCCCAAAATGGACATTTTCTGATGCAAATTCCCCCAGTTATATTTTCCGATAATGGACTCAGATGTTTAGATGAATACACCCGTATAACAAAGATCAGTTTGGGATCCAGGGCTTTTGATCTCACGCATGTAAATTAAAAGGGACAATTTCCCAATTTATACAGGGAGCCCAGAATCTGAACACAAAAACCACACTTTGAATTAAAGTGGTTTAATGTGTATATACAGCAGGCCACAGAATGTGAAAGTGCTCCATGAATATTCCATTCTAATGAGAGGTGAAGAACAGCATCTCCTCTTTTCTTTCTTAAAAAAATGTAGTTTCTTATTTTTTCCTGTTCTTCCTCCCAATTTGGCAGCCAATGATACCCCCTATTTCTTTCGATTCCTCCTCCCCACGAACCCACCACCCATCACTACGGGGCAAGATAACTCCCTGCGATGATCCACTCCTCAGAGATGGAACTCGCCCCCCTACTCTCTGGAGACTCCCTTCGCGCTTCTCGGCGAGCTCGTGTTGGGGCTCTCCTTCCCCCCTCCCCCCCCTCCCCCTCCCCCTCCCTGGGGCGGACAGACAATCGATCGGGGCTCCCGGCAAGAGCCAGACTGGCGCACTCGGGTTTCAAACCACGGCTGCAGTAGGCAACTCGCACCCCGTAATGCTTAGACCGCTACGCCACCCAGGGCCCCTCTCATGTCATTCGCTAGCTGCAGATAAATCCAGAGATCATACCTGAGTGGTGTAGTCAGATTTGGGGGCGGCGTTTGACGTGCCTCCCGCGGAGTGGGGAGCCCCCGGCATCTGATTGGACGGCGCTTCTCTGCTGACGGAGTTCTGGGTGGCGTTGTCTGTCCAGCGCCAGTGATCGGCCTGCGGGGTGGGGGAGGTGGAGCCAGGGGAGGCGGAGCCGGGCCGGTGATTGGACGCCTGCTTGGAGGGGGCGGACTGCGTGGGCGACTGAGGCGAGCGCGGCTGCAGTCCCCCCGCTGTCCCGTAGGGGGCCGGAGGGGCGGAGGGGGAGAGCTGGGGAGGAGGGGTGAAGACGGAGGGGGAGAGGGGGGAGCGGGGCAGGGGCGAGTGGAGGGGCCGGCCGGGACTCAGGGGCCCGGAGGGGGAGGTGGGCGAGGGGGGTACTCCTCAGAGGACTTGGTGCGGGGCATCTTGTTCACCTGGACGTAGCTGGCGGGGAAGATCCCGCTGCGAGAGGTGCCAGGGACACGGCCCTCAAACCAGCTGTCATCCACACGCCTCGTCACACAGATACGATCACCCTGAGAGAGAGGAGAGGGGAGAGGGAGGGGAGAGAGAGGAGGAGAGAGAGAGAGAGGAGAGAGAGAGAGAGAGAGAGGGGGGAGAGAGAGAGAGAGAGAGAGGGGGAGAGAGAGAGAGGGGAGGGAGAGAGAGAGAGAGAGGAGAGAGGAGGGAGAGGAGAGAGAGGAGAGAGAGAGGGAGGGGGGAGAGGGAGGGGGGGAGAGAGAGAGAGAGAGAGAGGGAGAGAGGGAGAGAGAGGGAGGGAGGGAGGGGGGAGGGAGAGAGAGAGAGGGAGAGAGAGAGAGAGGGGGGAATCACCAAAATGAATGCGAATAAAAATGTGTTTGTAATGACACAAGAAACACTTGCGGAAGTTAGAGATATGGTCACATTTTGATTGAATCCAGACCAGCGTGCATCTGAACGACCTGAGAAGGTTGTGAATGACGTGGGAAATCTCCAAATGCTTAGTGGCATCTGTTAATGGTCTGACAAAAACAAACCGCAGGCCTTTAAGATCAGAGAAATCGCCGGAACACTGTCAACAACACAACAAACACAGCCCCGTTTCCGCCACGTTGTGCCATGAAACCCAGCCCAACACTTCCACAATTATCCAACTTCCCAACTTCCCTCTCTCACATGAAATCATCTCATAGATGTGTCTGTTTCACCGCAAAGGCCTCAGGCTCAAAGGCCAGCGTCAGCGCACGTCGTTGCTGGTTGATGTCGCTCGGCGTGAATGATTGCCGCCCAGGGGAGTTTGACCTTTGTGAGGGGGTGGGGGGGGGGTCTGTCAGTCATTTGGGGGTTCACGGGGGAGGAGCCTGACCTTTCTGAAGGAGAGCTCCACAGGCAGGTCTGCGGAGAAGTTGAACAGAGCGATGGCCTCTCCGTACTCCAGCACCTGGATGCTGGGGGCTTTGATGGGCGTCGGCTTCTCAGTGGGCGGGATAATCTGGAGAGAGAGGGAGAGGGGGGGGGGGTCAGCCAGGCCAAGGACAGGCAAGACTGCGCAGATCCCAACACGGCAGGGACCCGTTCACGCTCCATCTTACATTACATTTTAGGCATTTTTAGAAATTTAGCAGACGCTCTTATCCAGAGCCACTTACACAGTTTACATTTCTTTACATACAACCCATTTATACAGCTGGATATTTTACTGAAGCAATTCAGGTTAAGTACCTTTAGCTCAAGGGCAACAGCAGCTCAACAGCAGTGCACCCACCTGGGGATTGAACCTGCAACCTCTGAGTTACAAGCCCAGCTCCCTAACCACTACACTACACAGCGGGACCCATTTACGCTCCACTCGCTCACCTCCACGTAGGTGGTGGGGAAGATGCCGGCCCTCCCATGATGCTCTCCTTCTAACCAGTTGGCGTCCACCTGCCGGTGGATGTACACCACATCGCCCTTCTGCAGCGTCAGCTCTCTGGGGGGGGGGAGACAGACCACACTCAGCTGCCTTCACTCACATTTACAGACTACAACTTAAACTAACATGTGCTGCTGTCAAATGTGCCAATAAAAAAGTTCTGCTTTTTTTCCCCTTCCAATTATACCCTTATTTATTTCAATTGACCCTCTCCACACTTTGCAAAATGCCATATGAATAGATACGGGTGCGTTAGACCGCTACGCTATCCGCCGCCCTTAAAAAGGTTCAGCTTTAAAGACACATTTGTGTTGAAGGAGACCCTGGTCACCCACCTCGACAATCCTTTATGGATGTCTGAGTTTAGTGATCAGAGCAAGTATGTGTTGTTTTTGAAAGCACTCAATGATTAAAATGAAGTTGGCCAAAATAAGTGGTTCACTGGTATTAGAGGCCTCAAACTCACTTGGGTGACTGTGCTTGGAAGTTGAACTTGGCCCTTGCAGCTTTCATCTGCACAAGCACAAAAAACA
>JAINUG010000332.1:172500-190000 GCA_029706075.1 Aldrovandia affinis | reverse complement strand
TTTGAACCGCGACCGTGATAGGCAGCTCACACTCGTAAAGGACCAGCCAACACGGGTGCGTTAGGCCGCTACGCTATCAGAGGCCCCGGAGGGAAGCTTTAACAATGGGCCGGGTCTAAAGAACAGCTCGGTGTGATTGGTCTAAAGGACAGCTCAGTGTGATTGGTCTAAAGGACAGCTCTGTGTAATTTGTCTAAAGGACAGCTCTGTGTGACTGGTCTAAAGGACAGCTCTGTGTGATTGGTCTAAAGAACAGCTCTGTGTGATTGGTCTAAAGGACAGCTCAGTGTGATTGGTCTAAAGGACAGCCCAGTGTGATTGGTCTAAAGGACAGCTCTGTGTGATTGGTCTAAAGGACACCTCAGTGTGATTGGTGTGGGCCTGGACCTCCCTCTCTGGATCTCTCTCTGAGTGGGAGCGTGAAGGTGATTGGCTGAAGCTGCAGGTGAGGAGGGCGGGGTCTTGGTGGGGTGGGGGAGGAGTCACAGGGGGGGTCAGTACCTCACCCCGGCCTCGCCGCTGCTGTTTCTGAGACAGCCTCCTCTCCAGGCCCTGGATATCGGAGTCCAGCTCCGCCTCAAAGCGACTCAGCTCTGAGACCAGACTGGCCTGGACCGGGGCACGAGGGGGGTTACAACACAGCTCACAGACACAGTACCACTGCTACCCCCCAGATCCTGGAGAATCTCCCCACATCTCTCTTTAAACACACACCCCTGTGTGCTGCTACACATGCTCCACTACTTCAACTACAGGGTCTAGATCAGGGTTTACTCAAATCACGGTGAATTCAACCTTTATTGCCCCCCTTAGGGAATTTGTTTCGTACACAATGAACATACATTAAAACATTCAAAACATAGAAGACACAACAAGAATCAAATCACGGTCCTCGTGGGCGGAGCACTGCTGTTTCTCCACCCTCCCTTTACCTGGGAGTCAGGTGTGAAGACACTCTGGCCAATCAACTGCACTAATTGTTCAATTAACTACCTGAGAGAAAGAAAAAAAACCAGGACCGGATTTGGATTCGTGGGCCGGATCTGAGTAACCCTGATCCAGACTCTACATTCTAAGGCAGTTGCAAGGCAGTTGTCCCTCTCACTGGTTTCGGCTCAGTGGAATAAGGCCACTCTTGCCTTCAGGACTTGATATATTGACAGTTAAAATGAGCTTAATTCAAAAAGCCCTGTGGAGATTTAAACAGGCACACCTGGACGAGCTGAACCCAGTGTGGAGAGCGTGCTGCCTCCCTGTGTTTAAACGCTGTGGGTTAACGCTCACGCTCAGACACTCACCTCGATGGAGGGGGAGCCGGGCTTCACCAGGGGCTGCTGAGGTGGGCGCTCACCCTAGGGGCCGGAAACACAAACACAGGGTCACCGGACGAGCCAGGCGACACCCTCGCACCCGGCCTGGCCCAAGGGGGGGACAGGATGGACTTTAGGCAGAAGGCTTCATTCTTTTATTTACATTTGTTTCAGATTTTTTCCAGTTTTCTCCCAATTTCGTAGCCAATTATACCCTCTATTTATTTCGATTTGCCCTCCCCACAAGAGACGGAATTCGCCCACCCACGTTCTGGAGACTCCCTTACGTGCTTCACTGCGGACCCGAGCCGAACCCTCCCCCTCCCCTGGGGCGGACAGCCAAACGCCCCGGCCCCCGATCAGGGCTGAAGACCAGGGCCGGTCTGGTAGAGACGGGTTTAGAACCGCGTCCCTGACAGGCAGCGCACACTCGTATTGGACCAACCAAGATACGGTGCGTTAGACCGCTACGCTATCTGCTGCCCGGAAGGCTTCATACTGTGGAGAATTATTATGGCCCGGCTTGGGGCTAATGATCTGATATGAGGAGTCAGGGGAGGGGAATAAATGTGTGGCTTTACTGAACCAATCACAAATGTTTACGCTGCGGGCATGATTTAGATAAACCTCTTCGCCGAAAGGCTACGTCGCATAAGCGAACAGGAAATACTGTAGCAGCCCAAACTATTGGCTTGATTTTTTTGGTGCCAAAATTATTTTTCTTACAAATTTAACAAAATGAAAAAAAAATTCTGGCGGAAAACCCTCCCAAAAAAACACACCTTGTCCTTTTTAAAAATTAAGATCTGCAAGAACCTGGTAATGAACGGAGAGCCGGGAGGACTCACCAGCCCGGCCCGATCGCACGAACCACGGCTCTGACAGGGGAAGCGCTCCAGAGAGGGCGAGAGAGAGCGTGCGGTTCTGTGAAAATACCTCGGCAGGGCAAGTCTCCGCCCACGCCAGAGCCCAGCTCCACCGCCAGCGTTTTATCGCTGCTATCAAAACAATACCACCGATGAGGTCATCCACAGCGCCCGATACGGTGCTGTGTGTGCGCGCGCTCACAACATCTTACATTACGGGCATTTAGCAGACGCTCTTATCCAGAGCGACTTTTTACATACAATCCATTTATACAGCTGGATATTTTACTGAAGCAATTCAGGTTAAGTACCTTTAGCTCAAGTGTACAACGGCAGTGCCCCCACCTGGGAATTGAACCTGCAACCTCTGAGTTACAAGCCCAGCTCCCTAACCACTACACTACACTGCCATCAGATAGAAAGGTGAGAAACCAGCGGTGACTCTCTCCTGTGCCTGTTCACACTCCGCCGGTGAGCTCTGGCCATGGAGCACCACCGTGCTGCAGGGGCATTAGACACCTCCGTGCTGCAGGGGCATTAGACACCTCCGTGCTGCAGGGGCATTAGACACCACCGTGCTGCAGGGGCATTAAACACCTCCGTGCTGCAGGGGCATTAGACACCATGCCGTGCTCCGTGCTGCGGGGGCATTAGACACCTCCGTGCCTCAGGGGCATTAGACACCACAAGCGGTTAAAGGCCTAATCGGTATCACAAGACGCCTGCGCCCAGCCAGGACTGCGGGGGGGCCGGACGGACACAATGGCCGCTTGTCTTCGGCGCGCAGAGGCCGGCCTATTCAGCTGAGGATCTGGGCCGCGGAGACAAGAGACTCTGGAAGGCCCCCCCCCTCCCCTCCTCCCCGCCTCGTGGCAAACACACACACACCTCCCAGTCGACTGTTTGTGTTTATTCACACACACACACACACAGATTTAGGGGGCGTCGGTCTCATCTGCCACGGCGGGACCTCTCTCACACCTCTGCGTGAAAGTCTCGGTTTTGTAAGGGCTGGACTCGACCTTTATGCTGTCCAAGGTCACCCCCCCCCGCTGCAGTTTGGCGAGCGACCCGCTGGCTCTCACGTGCTCTCGAGGTTAACCGGGGCGATGCCCGTCGGCCGGCCTGGCTCTCACTGTCCGCACAGAAACGTCCCCTCAGTCTGCCGGTCCGGCCCCGCTCTGGCCCAGAAACACACGCGCTGCCCACATGACTGTCACATGACCACAGAGACCCGCCCCCTGCTCCACTTCCTCACTCTGTGGCACCAGCGCCGTCAACACACACACACACACACGCACGCACGCACGCACGCACACACACGCACACACACACACACACACACACACACACACACACGCACACACACACACACACACACACACACACACACACACACACACACACACACACACATGCACACGCGCACGCACGCGCACACGCACGCGCACGCGCGCACACGCACGCATGCACACACACACACACGCACGCACACCCACACACACACACACTGTAAACACCGCACCGCAGCACAACCAAACACAGGAAGTACTGGGGAGTTCTGTCACCACACGCCACACCAGATTCTGTCGGGAGCGCGATAAGAAGAAGCGTAAATGAAGAGCAGAATCACCGGTGCACGTAGCGAGACTGAGACCTGAATGCGTGAGGTCACTCATAATAACACAATAAAACCCCGTGGGTGTGCCACAGCTCCTGTGTCCCCATTCAGAGCCAGAGGACTGGGTGAATGGCTGCTGTGTCATCCCTGCACACTGGGCGGTACTGAAAGGGCTTTAATCCTGGAAATGAATGAGTTAACAGAAAAGGCGGCTGTCCTACTATCTCAAACCCTAATATTTGACTTGGGGGTGGGGGAGGGCTCGATGGGACAGTGAGGGCAGGCCCTGGGACAGGGTGCTGACTATACACCCCCGGACTGTAAAATGTCTCCATTATCAGTCAGCCTGCCTGGGCCACACTGCCGAGGAATCTGCCCACTATCTGCCCACTAACGTCATCACACACACACACACACAGGGCATTGAGCTGAACACACACACAGAACACAACGCTGCAGTGTGAACACACACACACACACACACACACACACACACACACACACACACACACACACACACACACACACACACACAGGGCATTGAGCTCCATAATGAGGAAACCCTGACACACTTCACAGAGAGCTATTCAAAAAAACCTTTTTTTTATTTTTTTTTTTTATTGGACAAATTCAATAAAGTCTTCCCCAATTTCTTTATTTTTTTCCCCCCAATTCAGAAAACACCGTCACATTCTGCGGGACAAAGACCTTCCTACGGATTTCTGATAGGAATGAAATCGCACATTGAGTTCAGCACACGCCAGAACATACAAGTATCTGCTTTTCACCGAAACACAGTGAAAGTGTTAGTGTTAGTGCAGTCTTAAAACGTCATTCCAAAACCAGCACATTTGTTACAGAATTAACGGTTCAGAGCACACATGTAAAATAAGTGTTGCTCTTTCGAGCCCAGAGTAACTTATGACGATGTCACCAAGTCCCCAGTCATTACTCACACGGTTAAAAACATGAATGGCCAAACAAAACCTATCGCACGCTCACCTACCCACGCTTCAAACCAGCGCAGGTCTGTGGCGTCCTCAATTATTTCTCTAAACTGCTATTAAGGCTGGCTACCTGGGAAGCAAACTGGCCATGCTTTGCTGAAACCGCACCCCTCTTTCTTCCCGCCTCCCCCTCCCCCCCCTCCCTCCCCTCCTCCTCCCCCCCCCCCCTCCCCCCCTCCCCCTCCCCCCCCCTCCCCCTCCCCCTCCCCTCCCCCTCCCCCTCCCCTCCCTCCCTCCCCCTCCCCCTCCCTCCCCCTCCCCCTCCCCCCTCCCCCTCCCTCCCTCCCTCCCCCCCCTCCCCCTCTCTCCCTCCCTCCCTCCTCCCTCCCTCCCCCCCTCCCCCTCTCTCTCCCCTCCCCCTCCCCCTCTCTCTCCCTCCCTCCCTCCCTCTCTCCCCCTCTCTCCCCCTCTCTCCCTCCCCCCTGAAAGCAGCCCCTCTCACCTGCGGGGGTCCTCTGCGGCGGTGGTCTGTCCGGGTTCGAAGTCGAATATGCTCCTGGGCTGTGTGTGCCTGTCTCCATCGCCGAGTTCGCTCCTGGAACACACCGCACCCCGCCCCGCCAGGTATGGCGAGTTTAGCGAGCTTTCACTGCTGCTACCTGCACCGGCAGATCCCAACACGCCTCTTTCCACTCTCACGTTGTTTTGTGTGTCTCTTTGTGGCTGGGGTATTTGCTGGTATTTATGTGGGAGGCTACTGTCCTGATGTGTACTCAGGTAACACGCCTGCACCACAGGGACAGACTGAATTACCGCTCAACAGCGAGCTGAAGGAGCCACCACTGGAGCGGCGTATTGTACGATGTCTGTCCCTGGTGTGACCTGATGCAGTTTCGCACAGAGTGCTTTTCACTTTTTTTTGTCCATGGACACTTTCTAGTTTTTGTATCGTCTTTTTTTGCCAACCAGTTCAAAAGATTACAAGCAGGAAATATGCAGTGACTTTAAATGAATGATTAGCATTACTAAAACAATGCACATGACATCTCTCTCCCACACACACTTTCTCTCTCTCTCCCTCACACACACTTTCTCCCTCTCTCTCTCTCTCCCTCCCTCCTTCACACACACACATTCTCTTTCACTCTCTCGCTCCCTCTCCCACACACTTTCTCCCTCTCTCCCTCCCTCACACACACACGTTCTCTCCCTCTCTCTCTCCCTCTCCCTCTCTCTACATATAGATGAATGGATTTGAACCCGTGTTTGTGAAGTCCTGGGACACAGAGGTGAGTGCAGCCTTGTCTCAGAGGGCCAGCGGTGAGGGCCCCCAGACTCACCAGTCAGGCAGCGCTCCGTACGGGGTGAGGGTGAACAGGCCCCCCAGACTCACCAGTCAGGCAGCGCTGAACAGGGCCCCCCAGGTCCCCAGACTCACCAGTCAGGCAGCGCCGGGTCCCCCAGACTCACCAGTCAGGGTGGGTGAGGGTGAACAGGGCCCCCCCCCAGACTCACCAGTCAGGCAGCGACTCACCAGTCAGGCAGGGGTGAGGGTGAACAGGTCTCTCTGGGCCCCCGGCCCGTCCAGTGTGCTCACAGCAGGGGGGTCTGCGGAAGGTTCCGGGTTCCCTGACGATCAGAGAGAGGAAATACAGAATGAGGCGAGGCTGAGAGCGTGACATCACCAGGACCTCTCATCGGTCACGGACACTTCATCCGCTTCCACCTCACAGCCGCTCCACTGAACACACTGAACACCAGCGGCACTCAATTCAACATGCATTATGGGCAGGAAACACCTGTGTAAATACTGCCAATATACAATAATAATAATAATAATAATAATAAATTACATTAAAATATATATATAATAAAATAATAATAATAAATAATAATTCTAGAATTCTAGAATTGAGTCATTGGGGCTGAAGTTGATCATTTCCACACTTACTGTCCCCTGACCACAGCCTGGAGTCTCCCAGGTCAGGTTCTGTAACACAGGCAGAGAGGGAGAGAGGGAGGGGGAGGGAGAGAGAGGAAGGGAGGGAGAGAGGGAGAGAGAGGGAGGGAGAGAGAGAATTAACAAACCTCCATCTTTGTCCCTTAACAATGCCAAACCATAAAGGTCTTCACAACAAACAGCAGAACAAAAATAACAACTGAAATTTAAATCAAGTGTAAAAAAATTAATTTCCCCAAAGGAAAGAGATTTCATCATCAATGAGAGGGGGAGAGAGAGGGGGAGTTAGAGAGAGAAGAGAGAGAGAGAGAGAGAGAGAGAGAGAGAGAGAGAGATAGAGAGAGGGAATTTTCCTTGCTTGATCGTCGCCCACGTTAACAAATCAATTAATCTTGTAGCAAAATGTGTTGGGTTTTTTTCCTCAACCAAAGCTTTATTCACACTTTTGAGATATGGGCCTATTTTAACAGCATAAAACAATAAGAATTATGAAGGAAATAAAACACCATTCAGTAGGCCTAACAATGAAAACAATATTCCTTTTGAAATGAAAATGTCTGTCCGACAGCAGAGGCTTGGCAACTTGGGGAAAAAAAGCAGAACTTTCAAGTCCCGACTCGTCCCCTTACTGGTTTTTATTTAAGAATATGAGCATATCCACGTGTGCAGGGGTGAGCCGTGTGCGCAGCCTGTTTACAGTAAGACCAAAACAAAAATGATTTCACCAAAAACTCTGAGAAATGCGGAAGTGACATGAGGCGCGCTTAGCCAATTCAAGACACCACGCTACTGTCGGCTGAGGTAACGTAAATCATTTATTTTGTGAAATATTGCTAGATATATTTGATCAAATCTAAATATTGTATCAAAGCAACATTATTACACTCACTAGAGTTCGTGCTATTAGATAACTCCGCTGTGCTGTGATACATAATCGTTAATTTGATATGCTTGATCGATCAAATTCTTAACGGCATCGATTAATCATTAACATCCCTAATAAAAGAGATGGAGAAAGAGATGGAGAGATGGGTGTAGGGGGAGATAGAAAGGTTCAATTCCTAGGAGAGCTAAAGGTACTTAACCTGAATTGGTAAAATATCCAGCTGTATAAATGGATTGTATGTAAAAAAAATATGAACTGTGTAAGTCGCTCTGGATAAGAGAGATAAATGCCTAAAATGGTAAATGAGAGAGAGAAAGAGGGGAGAGGGAGAGAGGGAGAGAGGGAGAGATAGACCGATTGAGTATTTCTCCACAACAAAGTGCAGAAGCAGTAAAGATGAGGGGGGCGTGTCTCTCAGTGAAGCGCTCGAGTGGTGTGGGCGGTATAATGAGTGTTTTCATGCGTGAGATAATGAGACCGTGAGCGCAGGTGAGCACAGGTGAGGCGGTTACCTGCCCATCATTACCGCCAATAACCACCGCACCACAGAGCTGTCAGCCAACAGCTCTCCCTCCCTCCCTCTCTCCTCTCTCTCTCTCTCTGTGTCTCTCTCTGTCTATCCCTCCTCCCCCCTCCCTCTGTCTCTCTGTCCCTCCCTCCTCCCTCCCTCCCTCTGTGTCTCTCCCTCTCTCCCTCCCTCTCTCTCTCTGTCTCTCCCTCCCTCTCCCTCCCTCTGTGTCTCTCCCTCTCTCCCTCCCTCCCTCTCTCCCTCCCTGCACTCACAGTAATGAGAGGCTGAACACCTCATCTTTAACCTCCCCCATCCAGGGCAGCCTAAACCAATCAGGCGACAGGGCGTGGAGTCACATGCTCTCGATGCCTGACAGCACGACTCTTCCCACCTGCATGATGGCGCACTAATAGCTTGCATTCCGATTGCATTACCCCAAACAATTTAGATTCCACTGTCGAGTCGGCCTGTCACTCGACTGTTTAATGAAGTTTCCACCTCTCCCAGCGTAATCAGGGCCTGCCATCCACAGGCCTGACAGACAGAGAGATCAGAGAAGGTTTGTAGGTGGTGGTGTCTGTTCCATGTGCTAATGTATTAATGTACTGGCTCTGCACTTTGATGTGTTAATAATGTTGTCTATTGCACTGTCCCTCTATTGCACTAGTACAGTCTGTGTGTGTTCACTGTGTGACGAACTGCACTGCAAGACACCAAGAAACATTCCAACACACTTAAGTGTAAATGGCAATAGAGATGATCTGATTGTGATAACAGCGAGTGAGTGAGCTACCCACATTCATAAGAATCCAAACCCAAACACGTGTGCTGATTGGACACCTGCCCCCGGGCCTGACGACCAATCGGGTCAGTTCTGAATTCCTGCCATTGCTTTCCCATTAAGACCTGGAGTGACGTTTAATTTTGCGAGAAATGCATTCGCTGAAATAGACGTGGGGGAAATGAAGTGCGGAAATTTTTTCCAGAAAACCCTCAGGTTTTAAGAGGTTGTGTAGAATAATTGCTTAGGTTTTAATAGGCGTTTTTAGTTTTAGGTCTGAATGGGTTAAGAGGCAATGCTGGATGAGGTGTGTTCTGATTGGTTCTGCCATCGTTGTCTCATCACCGCCCGGGTTAAATCCGGCCCGTGGATTGGCTCTCTCTCTCTGGTGACTGACGCTGGCTGAGAGGAACTCCCCCGTGGGGGCGGGGCTTGCGGCACCTACCTGGGGGCTTCCTGTGGATCTGTCTGAACATGCTCCTGTACCAATCCTTCGGCTTGTTCACACTCTGGAGAGAGAGAGAGAGAGAGAGAGAGAGAGAGAGAGAGAGAGGGGGGGAGGGGAGAGAGGGGGAAGGGGGAGAGAGGGGACAGGGGAGAGGGAGGTAGAGGGAGAGAGAGAGAGAGAGAGGGGGGAGAGAGAGAGAGAGGAGGGAGAGGGGGAGAGAGAGAGGAGAGGGGGAGAGAGAGAGGAGAGAGGGAGAGGGGGGAGGGAGAGAGAGGGAGGGAGGAGGGAGGGAGAGAGGGAGGGAGAGAATAGAATAGAATAGAATAGAATATCTTTATTGTCATTATACCAGGGTACAACAAAATTAGGATAGGCTCGGCCTAAAAGTGCAGGACAACATACAACACAGTCACGAACACATACAGTATACTGGAGGGAGGGAGGGAGGGAGAGAGGGAGGGAGGGAGGGAAGGAGAGACAGAGAGGAAGGAAAAACAATTCCACAGCTTGTGAAGTAGGGTGAGGCATGGTGTGTCGAAGTGCAACTGAGATCACGTCCCGGTCTGTGCGATGCTGAATGAATTTGCGCACAGACAAAATGAAATGATGATGATTACTGAATCAGATGCTAATTAAATTAATAGTGGAATGCTAAAAATGTATGAAGAATATCAAGAGAAATGTCATGGACAGGAAACAAGGGCAGGAGAAATGTAAGATAGATAGTGTTCTTACATTTTTATGTTTAAAAGTTGTGTTGGACATTGAATTAAATCAGTGTCTTAAATGTTGTGTGAGCTGTAGGCCACACTGAAGTGTGTGTGTGTGTGTGTGTGTGTGTGTGTGTGTGTGTGTGTGTGTGTGTGTGTGTGTGTGTGTGTGTGTGTGTGTGTGTGTGTGTGTGTGTGTGTGTGTGTGTGTGAATGTGTGTGTGTGTGTGTGTGTGAATGTGTGTGTGTGTGTGTGTGTGAGTACGTGTGAGAGCGTGTGTGTGTGAGTGTGAGTGTGTGTGTGTGTGTGAGTGTGTGTGTGTGTGTGTGTGTGTGTGTGAGTGTGTGTGTGAGTGTGTGTGTGAGTGTGTGTGTGAGTGTGTGTGTGAGTGTGTGTGAGTGAGTGTGTGTGTGTGTGTGAGTGTGTGTGTGTGTGTGTGTGTGTGTATGTGTGATGTGTGAGGGGTGTTGTGCTCACAGATCTGGAGGCGATGGGCATCCCGCTCTCGTCCACAGGGCCGATGCCAGAGAACTTGACCAGCCGCTCTCCGGGGGCGAACCTGCGGGGCAGGGTGTTAAAGGGCCTGTTCTGCAGCCCGTTTACCAGCGTCCCTGTGAGGGGGGGACGACATGAACTCAACATCACAACACTAACCCTGTCACAGAGAGAGAGGGGGCAACATGAACTCAACATCACAACCCTAACCCTGTCACAGAGAGAGAGGCAACATGAACTCAACATCACAACCCTAACCCTGTCACTACACCCAGCACAGGACAGACACACGCACTGTGCCCATCTAACACAGACACTCACATAGAGACTATGAACAAAAAGTTAAAATACGTGGTGTCGTGGTTACAACGTTTGACCCTGGCCACTGCGACCGGGGTTCGATTCCACCGGCTGTGCCAGAGTCAGCTCTGGCCAGGAGTGCCACTAGGGGGTGGCAATTGGCTGTCCACCCCAGGGAGGGGGGAGGGAAGCTGATATGAGTTTGCTGCGTATAGGAGTGGCTCTGGAGTACCGGAGTTACGTTCGAAGGCTTGGCAAGTGCCGGCTCAGAGGAGACGGTACATCGCCTTTGTCACTGCCGGTCTCAGGGCTACGGCAGCATACTCACAATATGAGGGGGGGTTGACATGAAAAGAGAGAAGGTGTAATTGGCTACTAAATTGGGAGAAAATGTGATAAAATCAGAAACAAATTATAAAAAATTTTAAAAAAAAAGGTTGAAATACAAATGACATGTACATTTTAAGCATTTAGCAGACGCTCTTATCCAGAGCGACTTACAAGATGTGCATTAATACATGGTAAGATTGATCGTGGTTAGTGTAAGAGATCAGTGCAGTAATACAGCGATAGACATAATTATTGGATTACAGTATCATTCATTTGACTCTTTCATAACATTAACGTAGTGTTGCTTATTTACTGCAGTTACACAGTGAGCACCAGACACACACACAGCAGTATTTTGGGATTGTGATTGTTTGATTGTGTTTGTTGTTCCACTTTTCCTCTTATTCTGCACTATGCTCTGATTTGCTCATCACGTTCTGCGCAGGTTAGACACGGCAGCACACAGTCATCACATCACCACAGGGTCAGAACACCCACCTTTAAAAGTAACCAACGCACAGTTTACATTGCGTTCTCTCAAAAGCATACGTCTAAGATTCAGTTAATCAGTTAACTTCTTTTTATTTTGTTTTTGTTCCTGATTTTTCCCCCAATTTAGTGGCCAATTATACCCTCTATTTATTTAGATTTGCCATCTTTGCTCGTCTCTACGAGGCAAGATAATTCTCAGAGGGCAGTGAACTCCACTTCCTTCGAGACGGAATTCGCCCACCCACGTTCTGGAGACTCCCTTACGTGTTTCGGCTAATTCGAGCCGGCTCACCCTCCCCTCCCCCCTGGGGCAGACAGCCAAACGCCGCCCCCAATCGGGGCTAACAACCAGGCCAGACTGGTAGAGATATGGTTACCAACCACAACTGTGATAGGCAGCTCACACTCGTAAAGGACCAGCCAATACGGGTGCGTTAGACCGATACGCTATCAGAGGCCCCAGTAATCCTTTAACGCAACGCTCCACATCGCCTGGACGAGCCTCACCCTGTGATTGGCCGGGGCCGTAGTAGGATCCGAAGCTGAGGGTCGGCGATCCGCTGCCATTGGTCTCCGAGCCCTGGGGAGGAGAAGGCCAGTGAGCACAGGACCAAAACGCTCGGGTGCGAATCAGCACTGTGACCAGCGACTCAGACATTTACATTTTAAGCATTTAGCAGACACTCTTATCCAGAGCGACTTACAAGATGTGCATCAATACATGGTAGGAACAATCACAGTTAGCGCACGAGATCAGTGCAGGAATACAGACCCCTCCCCTGTGTATAAACCCCCCCCAGGGGAGTAACAGCAGGGAAATCAGGCTGGATTGAGTTTACCCCCACACAAAGACAGCAGCTTTTCCCCTCCACCACCACCACCACCAGTTCCAAGACATTCCAGATGAGCCGTCATGCATTAAAGGCGCCACACGAGGGCGCCATTGTCTCATCCTTCAGAAACAATATTATTTTCTTTTTCTTTTCTTCTTTTCTTTCTTTCTGGGTTTTCCCCATTTCCCTCCCAATTTAGTAGCCAATTGACCCTTCGCTAAACCACGCCCCAAAACGCAAACCGGCCAATCACAGCGCCGTGCTTTACATACTCCAACAGAGGCTCCGACAGTTTTTTTTGCCTTCCATTCACTTTCACGCAAAAATTAGAAATTTTCTTCATTTTCGAGCTGGTTTTGCGGATTTTTAGCAAATTATGGTTAAACATTGTGCCTGGGGCACGTGTAACAGTGACACTCGTTACCCAGAGAGGTTTGAAGGAGATATACGTTTGTTTCCCTTTATAAAACCTAAATTAAATCCTGAAAAGTGTTAGCCAGCTAAGCTAACGTGGCTACGGTCTGGATATACAGCTCCGGGTTGCAACGTTGGTAAAGTTAGACTGAATGTTAGCTTTGTTATTCGTGATCCAGCCAGCTTGCTAACGTTAAGATGTTACAGTCAAGCTCTAGAAAACCAAGTGGGTAACGTTACCTTGATGTCAAAATGTAATACTATTTTTTCATTACCATTTCAGCACTTTGTCAATGGGAAGCCCAGTCCCGAGTACCCAAATCTTGTGGAAGACTGGGCTGACACACTGCTGATATTTTTTGCTTTACAGAGGTCCAGGGTATGGAGCTACCTGTGGAGCTAACCAGAGTAATGTCGTTACAGCACACTATAGGCGACTAATGTTACGTTAGTTAGCTAATGCTAGCTAACTTACTACTGAATGTAACGTTATATAGGCCTACTGCTTTTGCTTTTTAATGATTGTAATAGTGAATAGAGACCTACCCAGCTTTACAGGAACAGTGTTGCTCCTTAATGTCGTTGTCCTCTGTCTCAATCGCCCGGTGATGCGGTGGTTCACTTTTACTCTGATCTGTAGGCTTTCGCTTCTATCTTAATTTTTTTTACGTCATTTTGTTGCTGAGTCAGTGTGATATCTTGAATATAACCTTCAAATGCATATTGTAGACCCTTCTGTCTACTTCTATCTGAAATCGCTTTTTCTATTTTCCAAAAATTGGACAATATTTCTCCAGGGAGTGCAGTTAGCGACAGTGGGAGCGCCATGCTGGCTCCGAAAGCTTGACGTACTTAGGAACAATAACTAAGGGGGGCGTGGTTTAGCGAAGGGTCAATTGTACCATCTTTTCAAGTTGACTATCCCCCCCTTGTATTGTTAGTTCGCTGCCGTAGCCCTGAGACCGGCAGTGACATAGGCGATGTATCATCTTCTACGAGACGGCACACGCCAAGCCGTTGACTGTAACTCCAGTACACAGAGCCACTCCTGTACGCAGCGAACTCATGTCGGCTTCCCTCCCCCCTCCCTGGGCCACCCCCAAATGAGTGTTTTTACCATTGCTCCACCTAGGGTCCGAAACATTCCTTTGCTTCAGATTTTTTCCCATTTTTCTCCCAATTTATAGGCCAATTATACCCTCTATTTATTTAGATTTGCCCTCCCCCACGAACTCTACAGGGCGAGCTAATTCCCCTGAGTCCGGCGATGATCCGCCTCCTCCGAGATTGAACTCGCCCCCCTACTTCTGGAGACTCCCTTTTGTGCTTCTCGGCGAGCTCGTGCCGGCTCTCCCTCCCCCTGGGGCAGACAGCCAATCGCCACCAGGGCCCATCTGGCAGAGACTGGTTTCGAACCGCGACCGTGATAGGCAGCTCACACTCGTAAAGCACCAGCCAATACGAGTGCGTTAGACCGCTACACTATCCGAGGCCCCTCCCAAAACATCACTTTTTTTTTGATGACGTCCGAATTGGAGGAGGTGTGCATCGCTGTGAAATCAGACGAGGTGCGTAAGAGAAGGAGCGTCTTGCCTTCTGCTCGGCGTGGGGGGGTCTGGGGCTGAGGGTGCGGTACGGGCTCAGGGGTGGGGTGGGCAGGCCGGGGCAGATCACCACCACCTCCTCCTCTGTCAGGCCCGGGGCCGGGCAGTACTGGTGGTCGCCGCCACCGTCGTCGTCTGAGAAGACGATCCTGGAGCCGTTGGGATGGGCCAGGATCTCCACCTGTCTCTGCGGGGGGGGATTAAAAGAGTCCGGTCTGGGCTTCCGCTGCACTTGTTGTGTTTTTGTTTTTCTTCCCTTTCCCCTGCCGTCACTTTCCAGAGACTTCTCTCCCAGCGGGGGGGCAGGGGCAGGTCAGGGGGGGGGGGGGGATAAACGGTGCTTGTAAACCCGTCCGCTTGTAAATCAGGGGCGCTAATTACCCCCGACTATACAGGTCCTGGTGAGAGGGCACTAATTTATTTAAAGCAGCGCTCTGTGGAAAGTGCTGTTCCACCCACTCCATCACCCCCCCACAGAGAGGGAGAGAGAGAAAGGGCCCATTCAGGGGGTGAAATAAGAGAGGCTCATTATGGGGCCATTAACCGCCCAGCCCATTCAGAGTCAGAGGAGGGGGGGGGGGCAATTCTGAGGAGGTGCTGGAGCGTTGCTGGGGCAGTGGGATCGTGCGCGTGGGGGGTCACGCGGGGGGGGGGGGGGGCTGTAATGATGCTCCCTCCCCCCTGCCCCTGCCCCTGTCCCTGCCCCAACCCCCGTTCCCATAGACATTTTACATTCTAGGCATTTAGCAGACGCTCTTATCCAGAGCAACTTCCAAGACGTGCATTAATACATGGTAGGAGCAATCATTGAACAACCATAGAAGCCACCCCCTCCCTCGGTCACGAACCCCCCCCCTACCTCTTACCCCCCCGGGGGGGGCTCCTGTTTGTTTACGTGCGAGAGACAGAAAGAGAGAGAGAGGGAGAGAGAGAGAGAGAGAGAGAGAGAGAGAGAGAGAGGGAGAGAGAGAGAGAGAGAGAGAGAGAGAGAGGAGAGAGAGAGAGAGAGAGAGAGAGAGAGAGGTAGAGTGTGTGTATGTACGTGTGAGAGAGAGAGAGAGAGATAGAGAGATAGAGAGAGAGACACAGAGAGAGAGAGAGAGAGAGAGGGACAGAGAGAGAGAGAGGCGTTTGGAGCCCTCTCTGGGCCTCGGCCTGTTTGTGTCCTGGAGGTCATGGGAAGAGACAGCGTTTCTCACAGCTCGTGAAACTGTGTCTACATAAATCAGCGCCATTGTGCCCTGCTAAAGGACCTGGGGCGACTGTGCCCGCTGAAGGACCTGGGGGGGGCATTTTCATGGAGATTTCTGCCCCTTCAAACCAATTGTCTCCCCCTTCTCTGAGCCCCTGTTCTGTTTTGTTCGTGTTTGGTGTCATTTCCTTGTTTCTCTAACTCCCACACGACGTCCCTCTCAGCTCATCCCAGCCCAGCGCTGGCAGCCCTCACGCACATCTCTGTGGAGAGTCTCTCTGGACACCAAGGGAGAGGCTTCTGAGCCTCACAGAATGGGCCTTTCACTGCCAACACAGTCCAGTTCATTTCAAATGGACTGTTTGACCTGTTCCAGTGCACGTTTACTCAGAACTGGGCAGAGCCGAAATGCCAAAGGGCATTCTCACCGTCGGTGACACTGCTTCTGCCAGTGTGACACCTAGCAACCAATTACTGTTATTATTATTCATATTATTATACTATTAATCTGTTACTGTACCTGAGGCTGCATGCCACCTGTCTGGGTCACTGGGCTCGACTTCTAATTGTGTGGTCCACTGTCTTGACCTGTGAGAAAACACACACACACACACAGACACACAGACACACACATTGTGTTAAAATATGACAGAGTGAAAAATTCCTTGAGCCCGAAAAATATGACAAATCGTGGGAAACAGCGCTGGATCATAGATAAGGCAGGCGGCAGTAATCACCAACACTCGACTTTTAGGAGCGATTCCTTTCAAATGACGGCAGCACCACTGGACGTGTTAAGAACATAAGAATACATAATGAGGAGCCGTTCAGCCCATCTGGGCTCGTCACATCCAACACACACACACACACACACACACACACACACACACACACACACACACAGAGCATAAGAATACATAATAAGCAGAGCGGGCCGTTCAGCCCATCGAGGCTCGTGTCCCAATCAGCTGGATTAGAGCAGCTGGGCCCTGCAGAGTCTCCGGAGTGTTCACAGCCGCCCGGCCACAGTCTCTGTTTCAAGTGAAGCGCCTTCTGCGGTGCGCAGGCACAGACAAGACTTGATCTGAAGGTCTTCCATTATGTTTAGGAGGATAAACACACACAGACACACACACACACACACACACACACACCCATAAAATGCAAGCCTATACACTCACATAGATACATAAAGACACACAAATATGTGTACACTAACACAAAGGCGCACATATCACACACACATAAAAACACATGCACAGATAAACAGTGTAAACACACACACACACACACACCAGCTCAGACACACCTCATTGTTTCACACACCTGTGAAAACACACACAGAATGTACTGAATGCCTCCGATGACAGAATATGAAACAAAACATCAACAACAAAACCGACTCGTCTTGTGGTTTTACACGAAGCCATGCCAACTCCCACGCAGTGCCATTTCAGATCAACCACACCAGAACAGAAAAAGTCCTTCAGCGGCTCATAAAAAACTAACGTAACAAGTTCACCTGTCCAAATGTGGGTCCCTGCTGCTGAGACGAGGAACACATCCAATGACAAGCTGAGGTAAAGCGCTCCTGAAAGTCACTAAGAGACACACAGCGCTGCAGGATAAATCGCTGAAACTGTGTCTTTGCCATTACAACATGCACCGCGCTTGTTCAGAACTTCCCCATTTCGTAAGTAATTGGATTATATTTCTCTGTTTGCCACATGTCACGCATGAGATCAGAAACTGTATGTGTTCGCCAATTAGATGAGCTTGGGAGTTGGCAGCGAGTGAGC
>JAINUG010000332.1:160000-167500 GCA_029706075.1 Aldrovandia affinis | reverse complement strand
TGATCTATGGGTAAGAACGGGTAGCTCCACCTGAACGCAGTAGATGGGTCCCGCATTACGGACCGAGGCAGAGTCAGTCAGCCTTGGGTGGGCCTGTTCTCTCCAACGCTGGCCCCTCCGGCCCCCACACGGCCACATAGGGGCCCCATAGGAGCCCTGTAGGGGCCACACTGCTCTCTCAGGGTGTACTAGGGTCAGGACCGCGGAGTCACTGGCCATCTTCCGCAAGAGACTCAAAACCCACCTCTTCAGACTCCACTACTACCACTGATTCTGCATATTTAACTAACTGTCATCGTCTTATTCACTCAGTCTTCAGAGTCACACTCGAAATAACATCGGGAACGAATCTGAAAACGTCCACCGCTTCAGCGAACCTTTTCTGACACCATCCCGTTTCTAAGCCAGACGTTCAAACTTTACAGACGAGATAAATATTATTTCTGGAAGACGTAAGCATGGTTTTTCTCTCTTATTTTTTTCTATTCTTATTAACTCAAAGGAAAAAAATGTTAAAATGTCTGAAATCTGTATCACCACTGCTTACATGTTTTAATACTGCATTCTGTAATATGTAGAAGATGTAATATGACTGTCCAAAACCCCCACCCCCCCAAAAAAAACGTTCTTTCTCTGTGTGACAGGTATGGTGTGCAGCTGCCAACAATGATGTCTATCGCTGTATTACTGCACTGATCTCTTGCACTAACAATGATTGATCTTACCATGTATTAATGCACATCTTGTAAGTCCCTCTGGATAAGAGCGTCTGCTAAATGCTTAAAATGTAAATGTACCGTTGTCAGGGCAGCCACAACAGATGCCACATGAGCCACCTCTCTGTTGCCCCCGGCAGCGACACGGCCCCGACCCTGCTCTTCAGGGACAACACCCCATAATGCCTCCGTCCCAACCCTGTCCCTGGATCAAAAGCTGTGGAAAGTGGGCCTCCCGTGTGGTCTAGTGGTTTCAACGTCCGACGCTGGCCACGGCGACCGAGGTTCAATTCCCCGTCACGCCAGAGTCGGCTCTGGCCGGGAGTGCCACCGGGGCAGCAATTGACTGTCCGCCCCAGGGAGGGGGGAGGGAAGCCGACACAGTTCGCTGCGCACAGGAGTGGTTCTGGGGTACCAGAATTACAGTCGAGGGCTGTCTCGGAGGAGGCAGCGCTTCGCCCTTGTCACTGCCGGTCACAGGACTACGGCAGCAAACTACGAGGGAGGGGGGACTGAACTAAGCACAGCGGGAGTAATTGGCTACCAAATTGAGAGAAAAACAGGGTAAAATCGAAAAAGAAAAGCTGTGGAAAGTGACCATGCCAGACCGAGGTGAATGACCTCCCTTCTGTCTCGTACTCCTGAGTCTCCAGGCTCTGAGAGAGAGAGAGAGAGAGAGAGATAGAGGGAGAGAGAGAGAGAGAGAGAGACGGAGAGAGGGAGAGAGAGAGGGAGCCACAGTTCCACTGGCTGGGAACGGGTGCTCATCGCACCCTTCAGAGCGGGCACAGGCGAGACCCCCCAGGACACAGTGCTCGGGCCAACAGTGGACGTTGAGGAGTGTTGTTTTGCTTTTGGAAGACAGAAGTAACAGGAAGGTCCCCCCCCCCCCACCTTCTCCCGCGCTCTCAGAACACCCACCACGGGCCCTCTCTCATCGCGCGTAAACACGCCTTGAACTTCGTCCCGTACCGGAAGCCCTTCTCTGTGTTTTTATTAGTCCATCTTTCTGTGTACCGCTCTGCAAACCACCACAGGAAGCGGTGAAGCGGAATATACAGAGCGTTAGTGCCGCAGCACACGGCCAAGGGGAGATAAAGGAACACCGGCCGCTGAGAGATTCCTCCCTTCTCCTCACTTCCTGTAAAACACACCTTCAGTGTGCACTCCTGTTCTGCCTGAAAACACCCGCTGGCCGTGACAACTCTTTCCCATTTCCTTCTTCTGTATTCAAAATCAGCACAGATAACAGGGGCCTCGGGTGGCGCAACGGTCAAAGCATTCGCCCGGAATGCAAGTTGCCTACTGCGGCCGCGGTTTGAAACCCAGATGCGCCAGCCCGGCTCAGGCTGAGAGTCCTGCCGGGGGCGGTGATTGGAGGGGCGGGGTCCCTGGTCTGGTGAGCCGGCACAGGCTCGCTGAGAAGCGTGAAAGGCGTCCCTGTATGGGACAAACTGGCTTGCCTCCGAGGACGAGCGGTGGGCTCGTGGGGGAGGGTAAATTTAAAGAGATAGAGGGTGTGATTGGCTACCAAATTGGAAGAAAAATGGGGGAAAAAATCTATAAAAATATAAATACAAATCAGTACAGATCAGACCAGTGACACCATCAGCACAGCAGAGACAAAAGCCCCATCACTTTCCCCCCCAAAAGCCTTCAGTCGAGCGCCATCGTTAGCGCGCGGGATTACTACCTCAGCATGACTGAGGAGAAAAGGTCTTTTTTGTGTGTAATTGGCACGAGAGACAGGAATGGTCTCGTTGTTGTAACGGCATGGGGCGCGGCCGTCCTCCGTACGGGGAACAGATCGGTCCCGTCTCGTCTCGTCTCTCAAACGGCAGGCTTGGCGTCGGCGGCGTGGAGCGCGAGGAGCAGGCGTAGACCTTACAAGGATCTGGCCCGTCTGTGAGATCCTCCCAGTGAAGGATATGAGCATCCATCACAGCCAGGAGGCATTCCGGCTCCTTCTACGGTCCTCTCCCCCGGCCGCCGCCGCGGGGAGGGAGGGAGAGAGGGCCTCACACGCTGCTCCTTAATGAAGTGGCCCCAGGAGGTTTATCTACACGTTCCTTTCAGATGTAAATCACGCAGTCAATAGACCTCCTTTTCAAAAGGGCCAATGGGCCAGGAGTGCCACCAGGGGGCAGCAATTGGCGGCAAGTCCGCCCCAGGGGGAAAGCCGATATGAGATCGCTGCGTATAGGAGTGGCTCTGGAGTACCGGAGTTACGGTCGACATCTTGGTGAGTGCCGTCGATACTTCGCCCATGTCACTGGGCTACTACGGCAGCAAACTCACAATACTGGGGGATTGACATGAAAAAGAGAGGGTGTAATTGGCTATCAAATTGGGAGAAAAATGGGAGAAAATCTAACAAATTCTTAATATATATATATATTATTTTTTATTTTTAAAAGGGCCAATGGGCAGAGCGCCATCTTAACTCCTCTCCTTCGCCAAACTATGCGAGACTCGCCCCCGTCTCCTGTTTCCTCAGCTGGTCCACACCACCCCCGATGTTGCCTCTGTCTCGCCATTCTCAGCGTTCGTCTCAAAGTCTCAAACTTAGAGGAGACTTAGCTTTTAAATTCCTAAAAAGGGATTAACAAAGTGAAGTACCTACATTTTTGAAAGATAAGTGGGGTCAGCAGAACAAGAGGCCACAGGTGGAAATAAGTTAAAGGCAAATTCCGCATGGATATTAAGACATTTTTCTTTACACAGAGAGTTGTCAATGCCTGGAACAGCTTGCCAGGTCGGGTAGTAGAGGCAGAAACACTTGGGCTATTCAAGTCCAGGCTAGATGCAGTACTAGATACTCTTTAGATTAGGACATGATGAGCCTAGATGGGCTGAACGACCCATTCTCCTCATTATTTATTCTTATGTTCTCAAAGTCTGGACACTAACACACCTGCTGCTACGCGACACATGTTTGCTGTGAAAAAGCAGGAGAGGCCGATAAGTCCCAACAGTTGGGCCCTCCCACGTCGGGGCACAGTACAGAAATTCATCCCTCTATAGAAACCGAAATTAATCACACATCAAGATATTCCACACCCACGAGTGGCCCTACTTCACAAGCACGGCCAGTTGTCTTTTTTTGCATATGCAAAGACCGAGATGACTACGGGCCAGCAATGATAATAACGATCCACAGATTAGCTGGACCATCAGAGCATTCCTGTTTTCACCCCTGTGGGGGATTATGAAGAAGATCAAGTTGAGGTGAAGAAATCTTTTTGATGCTGATGGGGGCGAGGCGAGAGTGTGGGGGGGGTGATACGGATCAGAGGCTGCTGGACCGCTCGTCAGCACCCAGGTGGGGAAATAGTTCTGACAGAGCCGTCTGCTCACACTTGCAGCACATGACGGGGGAAAAAGCAAAATAAAATATATATATCTCTCAGAGATGTGCCACTCCCGCTCACACTGTCCCGGGACCGTTGGCAGGGCCAATGAAAACACCGGGATGCCCCCACAATTCCCCTGTCCCTCACCGCCACCGCCCATGTTTTTATATATGCCATTTAGCAGACTTATTTATCCAAAAAGACTTACAGTACTGAATGCATACATTTTTTCAGTATATGTGGTCCCAATGGGAATCGAACCCACAACCTAAACGTTGCCAGCACCATGCTCTACCCACTGAGCCACACAGAACCACACTCTACCTACTGAGCCACACAGAACCATGCTCTACCTACTGAGCCACACAGAACCACGCTCTACCTACTGAGCCACACAGAACCACGCTCTACCTACTGAGCCACACAGAACCACGCTCTACCTACTGAGACACAGAACCACGCTCTACCTACTGAGACACACAGAACCACACTCTACCTACTGAGACACACAGAACCATGCTCTACCTACTGAGCCACACAGAACCACACTCTACCTACTGAGCCACACAGAACCACACTCTACCTACTGAGACACACAGAACCACACTCTACCTACTGAGCCACACAGAACTACACTCTACCTACTGAGCCACACAGAACCACGCTCTACCTACTGAGCCACACAGAACCATGTGTCTCCTGTTGACACCCCAGACCACGGGACACCCCTCTGCCCTTAAACTCGCCCCGGAGCCATTGTTCCCCCCGGCTCCCCAGAGCTGACAACTTATTATTATTTTTAACCACAGGAAGTTTCCATTTCAATCATAACAAAACGATTGTCACAGAGAGAAAGCAGGGCTCGAGAGACCAAAAGCGAGCAGGAATAAAATTAAACGCCCCCTTCCCTCCCTCCTTAATTCAGACACGGGTGAGACTACCTCAGGGGAGCAGGTGATGCCTTTGATGCTGTTCTTACAACACCACTGTCAGAGTCTCTTTAAAACAAACAAAAAAAAAAAAAAAAAGAGTCACTTTAAAAACACAATGAGGACTCAATAAAAGCCTGATGCAATAAGCCTGCAAGTACAGCATTGTCACGAACAGGCTCTAAAGGCAGAACAGACACTCAAACACACTCAGAGGCTAAAAACCCCCAAACTGAAACTCAAAGCGCTCGTCAGCGATCGGAGTGTGATCTCAGTGTGGGGCTAACCTCCCGCTAAACCATCGCGCCACAGCGAGACCCGGCCGCACAGTTCACTCACCGATGCGTGTTTACCGCCAGGCTGGGTGGCCCTGGTTCCCCCCCGCCCCAAAAAAACAAAACTCTGCAAGCTGTGTCACTCCCGTAAGCCCCCGTCCCACTGTGAGCTCTCTCCGCGAGCTCTCCCTCTCTCTCTCTCTCTCTCTCTCTCTCCGCGAGCTCTCCCTCTCTCTCTCTCTCTCCGTCTCTCTCTCCTCTCTCTCTCTCTCTCGCTCTCTCTCCCTCTCCCTCTCTCTCTCTCGCTCGCTCGCTCCGTCTCTCTCTCCCTCTCCCTCTCTCTCCGACTTTCTACTCGCTCGGCCTGGGAAGAACTTCCCGGTTGACAGGCGTTGCCGCGGCAACCCCCAGGGCCCCCGTTCAGAAGCGATCCCTCCCCCCGGCCTGCCAGAGTCTCTCTCCCTCAGTGAAGAAAGCTCTTTGTTGCGATAAGGTGATATTTCACAGCGCAGGGTTAAGGACAGGAGAATGCAAACGGTTTGCCAGCACCATCACCAGCACCTCCGTCGCCCCTGCTTGTCCTCATCCCTCCTGGTCCGTCCCCCCCCTGGACCGGACCCCCACACAGCCTGTTTCCCTCTCACAGAACTCCCCTCCCCTGCTCCTCGTGGCTCCAGTGCTTGCGCACATGGGGCAGGGTTCTGGCCCCTGAAGTAAAAAGGAGGGAAAAGGAGAGGGGGGGAAAGAGCTTTTGGATCACGCTGTTAAGAAAACCTCAGGGGAACTCGGGTGGCGTAGCGGTAAAAGGCATTTGCCCCAGAATGCAAGTCGCCCACTGCGGCCGTGGTTCGAAACCCGGCTGCGCCAGTCCGGCTCTGGCCGAGAGCCTTGATTAGGGGGGCGGTGATTGGCTGACCACCCCAGGGGGAGGGGCGAGGGGGAGGGCGGCAGAGGAAGGGGGGGAGGGAGAGCCGGCACGAGCTCACCAAGGAGCTTGTGCTGCGAAAGGCGTCCCTGTACGGGAGAAACTGGCTTGCCTCCGAGGACGAGCGGCGGGCTCGTGGGGGAGGGTCAATTGAAATAAATAGAGGGGGTAATCGGCTACTAAATTGGGAGAAAAACGGGGGGAAAATCTGAAACAAATGTATAAAGAAATAAAACCTCAGGAGGACTTACTGACTCACTAGGGTTCGAGGTGCCAGGCTGCCCTTAATCTGGTGTTAGGCCCCCGTTCAGCCCACCTCTCTACAGCACCGGGCCATCTCTCCCTCTCCCCATAGCCTCCACACTCCCCCAAGGAGCAGGGTGTCCCCCACGGAAAGTTCCAGGCCCCTGCAGCTGGACCCCCCACGCTTCCCACAGCTGGATTAGTGTCACCTCTCGGGGGAGTTTGACAAAGTTCCACTACGGAGGCAAGCAACCATCTAAAGGGGCAGGACTGCACCCATAGACCCACACACAGCACCCTGTTAAACTGTCACACTTAACGCTGTGTCGTCAGGTCACCACTCAGTTAACGTGCGCTAACTGTGTGCTGACCATAACACCCAGGTCTAAAACAGACTCAGTACAGACGGTACCGGATGAGCAGAATCCGCTCGGAACAGTTAGCGGTCTAACGCACCCGTATCTCGGCTGGTCCGATACGGTGTGCGCTGCCTATCAGGGACGCAGTTTGAAACCTGCCTGTGCCAGACCGGCTCTGGCCGTTAGCCCTGATCAGGGGCGGTGTTTGGCTGTCCGCTCCCGAGGGAGGGGGGAGGGTGGTCGGCACGAACTCGCTGTGAAGCACTTAAGGGTGTCTCCAGAAAGGGGGTCGGTAAGTTTCATCTCAAAGGAGGCGGATCATCACCGGCCTGAGAGACGGGCGGCGACTTTGTGGGGGGGAGGGTTAATCAAAATAAATAGAGGGTATAATTGGCTTCCAAATTGGGGAGAAAAATGTGAAAAAATCTGAAACAAATAAACTAAAAAAACAGACTCAGTAGAGAAGGTACTGAATCTGCTCAGAACTGTCCCACAGACAGGAAGCCAGTGACAGCTGTGGACAGACAGGACAATCCTAAAAGACTGGTGTCCTAAAAGGCAGTGTGTGTGACAGGGGAGAGTCAAGAGGAATGCAGCCTGGTGACTGCGGGGCAGAGATGATCGGCGATGGACCGACCCGACCGGGGGGAATGACAGCTTCGCTTCACAAACGCAAAACCAGTTTGGAGGCTACCGCATT
>JAINUG010000332.1:110000-152500 GCA_029706075.1 Aldrovandia affinis | reverse complement strand
CAGTAGGTAGAGCATGGCGTTGACAGCGCTTAGGTTGTAGGTTAAATTCCCACTGGGACCACATATGCTGAAAAATGTATGCATTGGACAAAAGCATCTGCTAAATGGCATACATTATATCCAGCTCATAGTCCAGGCACTAGTGCTGTAGCGACTGGAATACGGCAACTGTCTCCTTGCCGATCAACCCCACGCCTGAAACAATAACAGAGATTGGACCCAAGTGCAGAGATGAGGCAGGGAGCAGCAATCCAAAACAATCACGAGGTTTAATAAAACAATAAGGATTTGAACATATACCAGAGAAACACTAACTAATAAAAAGTACAAACACTGAGAAAACAAACAAACTCAAAGTTAAATAATAAACCGGAGATGATTAAAGAACAACACTAAAGCCCATGCTTGAAATGGCAAGAAGAATACAGAGGAAGGCAAGCACTAGATATGAACATTTCAAGACGCACTTCACAGAAAACAGACAACTTAAACAATGAACGAAAGGAGACACAGGTGAGAACACTAAGACAATAATCCACTCAGACAATCAGGTGAAACAAGACACAAGTGGAAACACTCAAGACAATGAAACAAGGCACAGGTGAAAACAATCCAAACTATAAAACCATTAACCAATCATATAATAAGACAATCAGGGAATAATCAAGTGTCCAATGCTGCCCTCTGGTGGCAAGCAGCAACTGTGACAACACGTGCCATCAGGCCTCTTCAACTCATCCAGAACACTGCTGCTCATCTTGCCCATAATCATCAAAAATACTTGCATACCAAGTCTGGTCTCCCTTCACTGGTTACCAGCTGTGACCAGGACAAAACACAAAGCTCTGGTCTTAGCCTACTGGGCAGCAACAGGAATTACACCCTCATACCCCCAATCTATTATCAAACTTACATCTGTGAATACCTCCATATAAACTTATCTTAACATCACCCGTGACCCCACCCACCCTTGCCATAGACTGTTTGATCCCCTGCCAAGTTGCAGGTGTCTCAGGGCTCGAACCACCAGGTTCAGAAACAGCTTTTTTCCCAGGACTGTTATTCAGCTGAACTCAGCACACCTCAAACCTCACCTCACAACTTGCTCCTTGCTCCATAGCTCCTTACATCTCGCACCGTCATGAATATGGCCTGTTTGGAACTGTTCTTCTAAGGTTGCTTACAGTTGTACTGAATTGTATTGCCTCTTTTCATGTTTGCACTATATTGTCTTTATATTATTGTCTTTTATATTAATTTATTAAGGACGTTATTTTATGTACACTGCCCCAGGAATGTCACTGGTCCTTTTCGTTATGTGCTCTGCTCAGTATAATGACAATAACGTTTTTGAATTGAATTGAATTCTTTTATTTTATCAACTAGAAAATGTTTACAGGGCAAATTCCAAATATATTTCAAAATCAGATTATTTATAGGTCTTCAAATAGGTAATAACATATGGAACAGTGACGATTTCTGAACTATTTCTTTTTTAATACTTTTTTAATGCCAAACAGAATGAAATTTAATACCAATGTCAATAACAATCACTGCTATAAAAACAAATGGCAAAAACCCCTCAATTAAATAACTGACTCATTCAAATGATGTTATTAGTAATTAATTTCCAAATGACCTGCCCCAAATAATTCTTCCATAACAGTTTTCACAAAAAAAAAAAGTTTACATCCTTTGCGATTAGATTATTTCTTCTTCAGGGGCTTGCTAAGATAAGGGGCCAATATCTGCAAACCTATTTAAGGCTTTTTAATGTCAGAATGAAATTTAATACCATTTTGTCTTTGTCTGGCCTGCTGCCCCCTGCACAAAAAAAAAAAGTTTACATCCGTTAGATTATTTCGAATGTCTTAGCGATTTTGTCTTTGATGTGTCTTAGGGAACATAGCACGGAGTACCTCTCCTACCCCGTCATTGCCATTGTAGGACTGTTGCTTCGTGACAGTGTTCAGAACCCACAATACCTCAGCTTCAAGCGTCGGCGTGGAGCCGAATGTTGTCCGGACTTCTGTTGGTGTTGCAGGTAGTCCTACCTGAGATGGCGCAGCTGAAGTGGAGGCAGGGGCCAAACAGAAATGCGAAATACTAGTAGTTTGCAGGTGGGTTTTATCAACCGATTTATGCTTAGCGCTCTGCATGTGCCACTCGACTCCTTTCACCTCCATCGTCCCGAGTTTAAAATCCTTTTTGCAAAGTTTGCAGCGGGCCTCATGATCGTCTTTGACTGGGACCAACCTTGGCGCAAACACTGGGTTATCGAGCCAGTTCTCATTAAATTTGCACTTTCCCATAACGAGTGCTAATGCCTGGGGCAGTTCAACTAATGTTAGCTATGTGTTAGCTAGCTAGATGTTAAGTTAGCTAACTTAGCTTGTTGAACTTGAATATTGTGCTCTCGAGAGTCGACTCCGTTGCTGAAATAGTTCCCCGCAAACATAAGGGCCTCTTTTGACGCTACAAAACGGTAAATAAAAAATCTCCGACTTTATCTCCTGTTACCCGTTTTTCCCCAGATTTCACAATGAAACATGAGATGACAAATCCACATTTTTATCTTTCTGTCTATGGTATTTTTAAGACCTCTGAAAGATGGATTTAAGACATTTTCAGACCAATTAAGGCCTTTATTGTTGATAAACAAATGTAATACTTTTTAAGGATCTGCAGACACCCTGTGTTAAATGCTAGCCCAGGGGAGAGGGAAAAAATTACGGTTTCTCTGAAATTAACTGCTTATCATCACGTTACGGAATACGGTAATGTGATTGTGCATCTATAGAACTACACCATTGCACAAAAAAGGGGTAAACAGATCGACAGCGAAAAGCACTCAAAGTTTCCCTCGCAAAACAGCTCACGATTACAGTTTGCCTGTAATCTTCCTACTACATGGCCTTGCCTAAGCAAAATCTTGCCTAAGTTTATCTAAGTTTTAGAAAATCAAAAACTTGATTAGATTAACATTCAAATAGGCTTTCCGGGGGGGGAAAATCAATATCATTGTTAAATCTCTTCATGGAAAACGCGATACAAAGATTGAATGAATAACTCATACGGATCAAGTTAACTGTTACACGTACGTCACACAATCTAAAATGAACAGTGAACTGTGGCAAGTTGTGCGGGTTGCAAAAGGTGTAATTTCCTGTTCTTTTAATTCTAGACGGGTCTCTTTCTTCCACCTCTTGGGCTGAGAGAGGGAACGATCCATGGAGCGAAGCTGTGGTCTGTGATGCATCCACACAGACTTCGGCCACGCAGGATAAAGCCACTTCAACGGATGACTTCACGTCCCAGGATGGTGTTAGCCAGGTGAACAAGACTCCTCTTCACTGTCCAATCAGTGACTGTGATGTGCAGCAGACCTGCATTATCAACATTCTACCAGTATGAATAACCGGTGGCTACAATTTGCTCATAAATTTGAACATTTATGCAACGCAAAGCAATCGGTTGGATAATCAGGACTATAACATCATTAAGTTGGGAGCTGGAAGCTGTATGAGTTGGTTAAGAGTTATTTTAATGAACGGTAATAACCATGTTCCCATTGATTTCGCACTTTTTCCCAGGCCACCAGCGAGGGCTCTTTGTTCAGCTTGGTTGAATACATCATCCACCAGGGTAAGAGCTCGACCAGTTGTAAATAGATGGTGAATAAGCGACTGCAAGACTTTCACTACTGTTACAACCCACAAAATTACCTGCACTATATTAGCCGGGTAGCTAACCAAAAGGGACGCCCACAACAAATATTCCCAGAGTTATAATAATATATATTTTATATATAATTCCCGAATTATATATAAAATACAGGATTTTATTTATTACATACAACATTTAATGGACTGTGGAAGGCGTCAGTCTCGGCAGCTAATCAGGGCAATTAGCAGCCACGCCTACTGGCAGAGCAGCCAGTGCACACACCAGTCCAGAGTTTGACAATTACACCTGTGTGCTTAAAACTGCTCTGCTCTCTTCAGTAGGGGGCTGGAACCAGGAAGGAGGAGGCGTTAGAGACCGAGGAGAGAGAGCCAAAGAAAAAGGAAGAAAAGTCCAAGTGAAACGGGAACTGAAAATTTTCCTTGCTATCTTGTTATAATTTGGTTTGTTATTTCCAGTTTATTGTTTTGTCCCGAACCCGTGAGGGCGACAGACGAATAAGTTCTGTTTTAGTTTACCCTCCCGGTCTTGTTCTCTGCCCATGTCTGGGAAAAGAGAACTGAATTAAATTAAATAAAAACCCGGTCTGTGGACCATAAAAATCCACTCCGTCTCCGACTGCTCTGTTCCCGTCCAGGGATTGTCATGTGGCGTGTGACATGGACATACTTACAAATGCAGGATGTATATATCCGTATATTTCCTATGCTTGTGCTCCCCTGCTCTTACATAATGCTACTGGCTATAGCACTGCTTTTTTTCTGACTGCATGTTCTCTTCTCTGCCTCGGCACCTGCCCCCGAGCCCTAGATCCTGCGAGAAGTGTGAGCTGCCCCCATCGACCCTCACCCCCACGCATCTGGACCCTCTCCGCGTGGTTTAGCCCCCCGCTGACTACCTAACTCAGGAGGGGTCTTTCAGCCCTGAGTCACCTTGGACTGACCATGACATGGTCTTTTTTGGACACACCCTGTGCCAGCCAGAAGAAGATGGGCTCTCCCCCTTTTAGTCTGGTTCCTCCCAAGGTTTTTTCCTTGCTACTGTTGCCTTTAGGCTTGCTTTTGGGGGGGTCTAGGCCTGGGTTAAGCGTTTTGTGACAATTCACTTGTGAAAAGCGCTATACAAACAAATTTGATTTGATTTGATTTGAAATAACAAAAACAAAACAGTCTGCCTAAATCGTAGCGCTCAAAAGAAAAGAAAGCTACCCTCTCTCCCGGTGCGAAACAAAATGGGTGTATCTTCCGCAGACTGTCTATCCCTACTCTACACTTCCCTCGCTACCCAAAAGTGCTCAAAAGGATAACCAAAGAAACGGACAAAACAAGCAGGGCAAAGGCATTTACAAAATGTCAGAAGCCGACAGGAAGTTTGCTGCACACAGGAGTGGCTCTGTAGTATCGGAGTTACGGCCGACAGCCTGGCGAGTGCCGTCTCGGAAGAGACGATACTTCGCCTTTGTCACTACTGGTCAGGGCTGGACTGGCTATATAGTCTACCGGGCCGATTCCCGGTGGGCCGGTCTAGTTTTGGGCCGGTACAATCACATGCTTAAGCCCAACCCCTCCCTCTGGTATGCTCAACCCTGACCCCTCCTCCCTGTTGTCAATCGTGTCATGTCATGACATGTCTTGTCAGTTGAGAAATGGATCAACAAAAGCGCAAAGGAGGTGCCCAGAAAATCAGAGAGAAAAAAGTAAAAAAGTTGGCAGAGGAGGCCTCGAAATGTAGGAAAATAACACACATGTTCTCTGGAACTGCTGCTAGTAGCAGTAACGTTAGTCAGCAGCAGCGTGAAAAGTCTGACAGTGACACAGACACAGTCAGAACTTCTGACAGTGGAGGATATAACGTATGCTCAACCCTGACCCCTCCTCCCTGTTGTCAATCATGTCATGTCATGACATGTCTTGTCAGTTGAGAAATGGATCAACAAAAGCGCAAAGGAGGTGCCCAGAAAATCAGAGAAAAAAAGTAAAAGTTGGCAGAGGAGGCCTCGAAATGTAGGAAAATAACACACATGTTCTCTGGAACTGCTGCTAGTAGCAGTAACGTTAGTCAGCAGCAGCGTGAAAAGTCTGACAGTGACACAGACACAGAGTCAGAACTTCTGACAGTGGAGGATATAACGTTAGCTAAAGAGGTAAGCTAAGCAGTCACTCGGTCAGTCAGTCACTCTGTCTCACTAAGCAACGTTACGTTAGCATAATTTTTTGGGCCAGGTCTTATGAATGTTAGGGAGCACAGAATGGCAATTTCATTGTTTACAAACAAATGCATAATGCGTGCGCACACTGGTGGCCGTTAGAACACACTGGCAAAGTTTGCTCCAAACTGAGTCTCTTGTTGCCATAACAACAGTTACTGCAACATTTTCGCGATAGTACAAAACGTTACACTGGTGAATGAATAAAGCTAGCTAACTAACCAACACCACTGTCAACATGGTTGAATTCATCCACATATCCATAATATAATTATTAGTTGATGTATTTTTCGTAATGTAATCAGCTAGCCAACATCAAGCTAGCCAACCTGAGCTAGTAAGGTCTCACTCCACTTGTGCTTGGTCAGCTGTCATAAAAGCTAGTTTCTGACGTCTGTTTTCTGCCACCAGTATGCGCATGCATCTTATTATGACATAAACTTCTGAAATTGGTCTATTGCTAACTCTAGATGAGCCTAGTAGTAGTAGTAGTAGTTGTTGTTGTAGTAAACTAGCTCTGTTATTTTGAATATGGCTATCATTTTTTTGAATGTGGCTACTGGCTATCATCATGCTACTACTGTAGTGATTTTGTAGAATTGTGGTGCCATATTTGGAAAAGTCTTTTCCATTGACCTGTGTATTAAAAAGGGCTTCGCCTTCTCTGTGAAGAAGCCCTTTGAAACAAGTGTGATGTCGTAGTGATGGGCGGTGTCCGACCGATTGTGCTGGGCCGGTCTGAGCCAAATGGCAGGGCCTATTTTTTGTCCCAGTCCAGCCCTGCTACCGGTTACAGGGCTATGGCAGCGAACTCACTATATGAGGGGGGGGATTGACACGAAAAGTAGAGGGTGTAATTGGCTACTAAATTGGGAGAATATCTGAAAAGAGGTCAAGGAGAAGCCAACTGAGAAACAAATGACATCAGACAGCTGATCACGCGCTCCCAGAGTGGCGTCAATCGCCACCTGCCGTTTAGGAGACCTCCGCGGGTCAAGTTTTGGCCAACCGTAACACTACCAATGGCCCCCAGAGACGAGACGCAGAGGATTGACTGTGTTTTGAATGGACAGACTTGCTTAATCCGAGCTACACTCACTGTGTGGGGCACGATGCATGATGTTGTGTGTTGCTTTTCATGCGACACACACGGGAGATGCTGATGAGGGAGGGTTTGCCTTTATTTGGGAGCTTGTCTATTGAGATATTTCAGATGACTGAGATGAGGGGGCAGAGAGCTGTTTACTATCAATAACCAGCTCAGATATTGTGTGTTATAAAATTGGATGTTGAGACGAGATCTCCTTCCATCTCTCCGACAGCTCAGACAATTAATATGCTGGCCGGCCCCACCTGCAATGAAGGATATCTGTGTTCTGCTTTGAGTTCATACCAAACATCCACGCCCAAGCCCACACCCACTCCCACACTAACATCTACAGCCACGCTCACACCCACTGAATCCAACAGCATGTCCCATGGGAAGATCTACTCTGGCTGCCACGCTCCAAAGAGCAAAACCACTCTGCCTAGCTGTGGAGAAAACCAAGTTCATACTAAGGCTAAGCTTTACAGCATGGCAGAGAGGAATACATTTACAACATGAAGGCATAAATGGGGTCCAAAGACTTCCGCCAGTGCATGAAAGCAATCAGCAACATCGTGGCTGACTGTGTGCCGAGACCGGACCTGGTTGTGGTGTGCAAATTCTTGGTGAGTAAATTCAGGAAGTTGCTTTGAATGGGTGGGTCACTACTACCACATTCTCCATCCAGGCATTTGTGGCCTGAAACTTCCAGACATACGTCAAATAAGGAGGCACACTAAGGATGTAAGGGGTTTTGAGTAAATGGAAACCGTATTCTCAATGGACCAGACAGTGTTTGGTCCAGTGAGATATTTTTGGTAGTTCCAACAGTCCAAGTTAAAATCAAGGGGTGATCGTGCCTTCGCTGTGTTTGCTCCTAGACTCTGGAATAGCCTCCCCTCTTATATTAGATCCGCTGAATCAGTCTCAGCTTTTAAATCTAATCAACATGTAGTGGAGGCGCTGGAGAAGATGATTCCGCAGCTGAAGGATAACTTGGCCCAAGTTATCAACATCTTGGTGCCGGCCATCGTGGACAATCACCTCAACTGGCAGAGTAACACCATTCACAACGCCGCTGATTGCCCTCAATGTTCTCATTCATCATTCTTTTCTTTTTTACAGTTTCTCTGAAATTAACTGCTTGTTATCACGTTACAGAATATGGTCATGTGCTTGTGTATCTATATAACTACACCATTGCAAAAAAAACGAAAGGGGTAAACGGTCTGACAGGGAAAAAACACTCAAACTTTACCTCGCAGGTCGTAAAATCTTCCTTCTACACGTCCGCCATTTTGCGGCCTCACGGAGTTGCGATCCAACATGGAATCAGAACGTTTCTGTGACGTCACAAGATAACCTTAACAGATTTGAATGGCGAATCATTTCGGTCGGTTCCATTCATTGGTTCTGTTACGTCACACAATATCTGAGTAAACCTTTATACAAAGCCACACGAAGGCCTGGGCCAGTTTCTGTTAGAAAGTTAAATGTCTAGGAGTCTTTCAGCCCTGAGTCACCTTGGACTGACCATGACATGGTCTTTTTTGGACACACACTGTGCCAGCCAGAAGAGGATGGGCTCTCCCCCTTTTAGTCTGGTTCCTCCCAAGGTTTTTTCCTTGCCACTGTTGCCTTTAGGCTTGCTTTTGGGGGGGTCTAGGCCTGGGTTAAGCGTTTTGTGACAATTCACTTGTGAAAAGCGCTATACAAACAAATTTGATTTGATTTGATTTGAAATAACAAAAACAAAAACAAAACAGTCTGCCTAAATCGTAGCGCTCAAAAGAAAAGAAAGCTACGCTCTCTCCCGGTGCGAAACAAAATGGGTGTATCTTCCGCAGACTGTCTATCCCTACTCTACACTTCCCTCGCTACCCAAAAGTGCTCAAAAGGATAACCAAAGAAACGGACAAAACAAGCAGGGCAGGCATATACAAAATGTCAGAAGCCGACAGGAAGTTTGCTGCACACAGGAGTGGCTCTGTAGTATCGGAGTTACGGCCGACAGCCTGGCGAGTGCCGTCTCGGAAGAGACGATACTTCGCCTTTGTCACTACCGGTCAGGGCTGGACTGGCTATATAGTCTACCGGGCCGATTCCCGGTGGGCCGGTCTAGTTTTGGGCCGGTACAATCACATGCTTAAGCCCAACCCCTCCCTCTGGTATGCTCAACCCTGACCCCTCCTCCCTGTTGTCAATCGTGTCATGACATGTCTTGTCAGTTGAGAAATGGATCAACAAAAGCGCAAAGGAGGTGCCCAGAAAATCAGAGAGAAAAAAGTAAAAAAGTTGGCAGAGGAGGCCTTGAAATGTAGGAAAATAACACACATGTTCTCTGGAACTGCTGCTAGTAGCAGTAACGTTAGTCAGCAGCAGCGTGAAAAGTCTGACAGTGACACAGACACAGAGTCAGAACTTCTGACAGTGGAGGATATAACGTTAGCTAAAGAGGTAAGCTAAGCAGTCACTCGGTCAGTCAGTCACTCTGTCTCACTAAGCAACGTTATGTTAGCATAATTTTTTGGGCCAGGTCTTATGACTGTTAGGGAGCACAGAATGGCAATTTCATTGTTTACAAACAAATGCATAATGCGTGCGCACACTGGTGGCCGTTAGAACACACTGGCAAAGTTTGCTCCAAACTGAGTCTCTTGTTGCCATAACAACAGTTACTGCAACATTTTCGTGATAGTACAAAAACGTTACACTGGTGAATGAATAAAGCTAGCTAACTAACCAACACCACTGTCAACATGGTTGAATTCATCCACATATCCATAATATAATTATTAGTTGATGTATTTTTCGTAATGTAATCAGCTAGCCAACATCAAGCTAGCCAACCTGAGCTAGTAAGGTCTCACTCCACTTGTGCTTGGTCAGCTGTCATAAAAGCTCGTTTCTGACGTCTGTTTTCTGCCACCAGTATGCGCATGCATCTTATTATGACATAAACTTCTGAAATTGGTCTATTGCTAACTCTAGATGAGCCTAGTAGTAGTAGTAGTTGTTGTTGTAGTAAACTAGCTCTGTTATTTTGAATATGGCTATCATTTTTTTGAATGTGGCTACTGGCTATCATCATGCTACTACTGTAGTGATTTTGTAGAATTGTGGTGCCATATTTGGAAAAGTCTTTTCCATTGACCTGTGTATTAAAAAAGGGCTTCGCCTTCTCTGTGAAGAAGCCCTTTGAAACAAGTGTGATGTCGTAGTGATGGGCGGTGTCCGACCGATTGTGCTGGGCCGGTCTGAGCCAAATGGCAGGGCCTATTTTTTGTCCCAGTCCAGCCCTGCTACCGGTTACAGGGCTATGGCAGCGAACTCACTATATGAGGGGGGGGATTGACACGAAAAGTAGAGGGTGTAATTGGCTACTAAATTGGGAGAATATCTGAAAAGAGGTCAAGGAGAAGCCAACTGAGAAACAAATGACATCAGACAGCTGATCACGCGCTCCCAGAGTGGCGTAAATCGCCACCTGCCGTTTAGGAGACCTCCGCGGGTCAAGTTTTGGCCAACCGTAACACTACCAATGGCCCCCCGAGACGAGACGCAGAGGACTGACTGTGTTTTGAATGGACAGACTTGCTTAATCCGAGCTACACTCACTGTGTGGGGCACGATGCATGATGTTGTGTGTTGCTTTTCATGCGACACACACGGGAGATGCTGATGAGGGAGGGTTTGCCTTTATTTGGGAGCTTGTCTATTGAGATATTTCAGATGACTGAGATGAGGGGGCAGAGAGCTGTTTACTATCAATAACCAGCTCAGATATTCTGTGTTATAAAATTGGATGTTGAGACGAGATCTCCTTCCATCTCTCCGACAGCTCAGACAATTAATATGCTGGCTGGCCCCACCTGCAGTGAAGGATATCAGTGTTCTGCTTTGAGTTCACACCAAACATCCATGCCCAAGCCCACACCCACTCCCACACTAACATCTACAGCCACGCTCACACCCACTGAATCCAACAGCATGTCCCATGGGAAGATCTACTCCGGCTGCCACGCTCCAAAGAGCAAAACCACTCTGCCTAGCTGTGGAGAAAACCAAGTTCATACTAAGGCTAAGCTTTACAGCATGGCAGAGAGGAATACATTTACAACATGAAGGCATAAATGGGGTCCAAAGACTTCCGCCAGGGCATGAAAGCAATCAGCAACATCGTGGCTGACTGTGTGCTGAGACCGGACCTGGTTGTGGCGTGCAAATTCTTGGTGAGTAAATTCAGGAAGTTGCTTTGAATGGGTGGGTCACTACTACCACATTCTCCATCCAGGCGTTTGTGGCCTGAAACTTCCAGACATACGTCAAATAAGGAGGCACACTAAGGATGTAAGGGGTTTTGAGTAAATGGAAACCATATTCTCAATGGACCAGACAGTGTTTGGTCCAGTGAGATATTTCTGGTAGTTCCAACAGTCCAAGTTAAAATCAAGGGATGATCGTGCCTTTGCTGTGTTTGCTCCCTAGACTCTGGAATAGCCTCCCCTCTTATATTAGATCCGCTGAATCAGTCTCAGCTTTTAAATCTAATCAACATGTAGTGGAGGCGCTGGAGAAGAAGATGATTCCGCAGCTGAAGGATAACTTGGCCCAAGTTATCAACATCTCGGTGCCGGCCATCGTGGATAACCACCTCAACTGGCAGAGTAACACCATTCACAACGCCGCTGATTGCCCTCAATGTTCTCATTCATCATACATTTTTTTTTACAGTTTCTCTGAAATTAACTGCTTGTTATCACGTTACAGAATATGGTCATGTGCTTGTGTATCTATATAACTACACCATTGCAAAAAAAACGAAAGGGGTAAACGGTCTGACAGGGAAAAAACACTCAAACTTTACCTCGCAGGTCGTAAAATCTTCCTTCTACACGTCCGCCATTTTGCGGCCACACGGAGTTGCGATCCAACATGGAATCAGAACGTTTCTGTGACGTCACAAGATAACCTTAACAGATTTGAATGGCGAGTCATTTCGGGTCGGTTCCATTCATTGGTTCTGTTACGTCACACAATGTCTGAGTAAACCTTTATACGAAGCCACACGAAGGCCTGGGCCAGTTTCTGTTAGAAAGTTAAATGTCTAGCTGTTTACATTGATTTCACACGTTTCAAGACCGTCGAGTAGAAAGGAGAAAGAGTTTAGGGTAACTGGAGAAACTAGACACTAGGGAAAGTAGAGATCATGGATGAAAGACCAGCGAATACAAAGGAGAAAAAGGAAATATTGTAAAAACCTCTCATTGGTTGCTGCTCCACTCACTGATGTTCTTAGCCTGAAGGTTGTGTTTGTTTGGTCTGAATGTCAGGCGGCGTTTGAGTCCATTAAAGCCCTTCTAATGCACACTACGGTTCTGCCTAGTCCTGACTTTACACGCCCCTTTAGATTCTGACATTCTGATGGGATTGAACACTCTCCATGTTCTTTTTCGAGGAAGTTCAATGCTCATCAGAGAAACTATTCCACTATTGAGAAGGAGGCCCTCGCTTTGCTCCTTGCATTACAAAATGTTTTACATTACAGGCATTTAGCAGACGCTCTTATCCACAGTTTACATTTCTTTACATACAATCCATTTATACAGCTGGATATTTTACTGAAGCAATTCAGGCTAAGTACCTTTAGCTGAAGGGTACAACGGCAGTGCCCCACCTGGGAATCGAACCAGCAACCTCTAAGTTACAAGCCCAGCTCCCTAACCATTATACTACACTGCCGCCTATTTTGAAGTGTATGTGGGATCGTCCGCACAGCCTGTGATCGTTCACATGGATCGCAATCCTCTCGTGTTTCTTCACAAAATGAACCAACGCATCATGCGGTGGTGTCTTTCTCTCCAAGGCTTTGAACATTAGACACATAGCGGGGCGGGACAACCTTGTTGCTGACGCATTAGCTGTCTCGAGCACAGGCTGGACTGTGTAGCAGTTATGTGTGTGTGTATGGTAGGCTACATTCTGACGTTGTCTGAATGACACGTTTGATGCGTGAGGAAGGTATTTTATCGTTGCGGTTGGTATGGATGGTCATGTGCTGTGTATGACTCGTGAGTTGTAGGTTTCTAGTTCTCTGTGTCTCAGTAGGTAGAGTGTGGTTCTGTGTGTCTCAGTAGGTAGAGTATGGTTCTGTGTGGCTCAGTATGCATGCCAAATTGTTTTACAGAAGACAGTTCTATGACAGCTTAGCTTGTCATCTGCGCGAACGCGTGCTCTCTGCTGGAGGAAGGCTGAACGACACAGCCGAGTATGAGAAACTTATAGATGAACTGAAAGTTCTCTACACACAATACTGGCCTGAGAAATTAGAAGCACTTTTCGGAGAGACTGAGATTGAAAGTCTTTGTAATCCTTTCAGACTTAACAGCCGAGAAACTATTTGTGCTTTCCGAGTGTTCACAGAAACATGGGGAGAACAAGTTACACAGCCCGTAAAGGATCTCTTAACCGCTGTTAACACCGTAGCAATTTCCAGCGCAGAGTGCGAGAGAGGTTTCTCACAAGTTAATCAAATCTGCACGTTAACAAGAGCATCTTTAAAAACAGCAACCATATCATCACTCCTGTTTTTAACCCTTGTTGCTCCACCACTGGAAAGTTTCAATCCAACCCCATATGTCCGGACATGGCTTGCCAAAGGCAAGTTGAGCCCCAGCATCTCTTATTTGACTAATTAAGCACTGGGGAAGGGCGAGAGGCTACGTAGGCCGTGGTGAAATGTAAGCATGGGTTTGGATGCCAGGGCAGCAGTCCTGTGAGAAAGGGGGAGACATGCAGGAATGGTAAAGGGAAATGGAGTGGGGTCACCTCAAGAGCACTTCGGCTGCCGTTTCTTGTAAATAAAAGATCGAGCTGGCTGCCTGCCTTGTGTGTTGGGGAGGACTCCGCCAGAATGAAGCTGAATGAATCGAGTAGTGGGAGGAAGCCTCCTGCCTGATTGGTTGCTCTGTGCTCGAGTCCAACTTGTTCGCGTTTGTTGTGCTTTCGCTACTTGTGATTATTGGGATATTAATTTGGTGTTTTCACTCTAAAGAAGGTAAGCGGATTTGCTCTTAAGGTTCTAACTTTTGTTGCCGTTAAGGGGCAGAGAGGGAATTTTCCACTTTTTCCTCCGTCTAGCTACGGCTAGTTGGTTAAACATTGAGCTGACCTGAGTTTTTTGTGGTTGTTCTCTCGCTCTCAGGAGCAAATCTAAGAGCAGGAGAATATTATCTAGCTAGCTTTCCATTTAACTGACCAAAAGTGAACGTCAGTGTATGACATAACCTGATTCGCCTAGCTGCTGCAAGCTCCCTTGTTATAAACAACCGGTGCCTAACTAAATTATTTATACAAAGGCTGTGTGGAACAGCCTTCCATTTGATATTAGATCTGCCAACACTGTTGTTGTTTTTTTGTCACTGTACTGCCTGTGGATGTGTGTGTATGTGTGTGTAGACTTTCAGCTGTTTTATCTGTACTTTGTGACCCCTGTTCTTGAAAAGTGCTATATAAATAAAGTTTACTTACTTACTTTCTTGTCATTCCTGGTTTCTGCTCCTGACTGTCGTGACCCACCTTGGTGCGGTTTGTAATTGTATTGGCCTTCTCTCATCTCTCTCTCCGGGGTCCTGGGGGAACGCGAGGGTCTCTTGGACTCTTGGACCACGACTCACGACCCACACACATCACAACCGTTTCCAGCCCTTGCAGGAAGAGGATCTGGCCCAGCCCTCTGGGACTCATGAACCCCAGGGCACCCTGGCGGGCACCTGCCAGTAATACGTGCTCGTAAATGGAAGCAAAATTTTAACAGATTTAACATTTGGCTACAAACCTAGTGTAGTTAAGAGGGGTACAGGCTTATGGGGCACTGGGACTCCTTTTGGAGCAGGGGTGACCTGTACAAGCGGGACGGGCTACACCTGAACCGGAGGGGTACAGCTGAATTGGGCCAGCGTATACGTAGGGAGTAGAGATGTTAACGATTAATCGATGATTTGCCGTGAAGAATTTTATCAATCATGCATAGCAAATTAAACAATGAAATTGAACATTTTGTGGTGTCATTGTAATTGAAGTTAGTTGAAACTGAAATAAAACCATTATTTAAATTCTACACATGGGGACGCAGTGTAATTATTGAGGAGAATGTTTGCAGGCAAGTCAACCATGAAGTGTGCCAAACGTAGTCCCGTGTGGGAACATTTCAAGAGAAAAGAAGAAAATGTGCATTGCCAACACTGTGATGTCGTATTGAAATATAACACGAGTCCGTTAATGTCCCACCTGAAAAGCCAGCATGCGACCGTCCTGGCAGGGGCGGGTGGGTCCCAAGTTCAACCGACCATCACCTCGGCGTTAGCGAGGAGAACGTGTGACGAACGCCGGGCAGAGGCCATTACTCAGAGGCTGTGTAAAATATTCTTAAATATAAATCAGCATATGGATGGAAATCCAACATCAGTTTGGAACTTCATACCTCACTATATCGTCTCACAATTAAGTGCTCTTAAATTTAATTTAATTTGTAATTATAAGGTTGAAAAGATTCCTTTAAAACTATCCAACTTTCACAAACAGGTGCTGCTCGCTTGATCTCTAGTTTATAACATAATTCCTCCCCTCACAAATATTTCATCTGGAGTAAGTTTCTTTCAAAATAATAGGATACTACTCTGACAATCATTACCTTGTAAAACTGCAGAAGGATATTGATGTCAGCTGCTCATACTGTAATATCCACCATAAATACCAAACATTTATGGAAATACATATCACATTTATAATTGATCATATTGATTCCGATTTTAGCCTTTGTTTGGAAGATGTATTGTTTGGTTTAAATAATAATGATCAAATAAAGGAATATTAACGTAATTATACATATTTTTTCATTCAGAATAAAGATACCATGTTGTACCTATTATAGTACAAATACTTTTCACTCTGGCAGAATAACCCCTTGTGTCTCATTTTCATTCCAATATGGGTACTGAATTGTTTTGAATACCTTTGAAGGTATAATGTACTGCAATAGCTAACGACCGCTGAAAATGTAAAAGCTTTAATTCGATTTTGTGACGTAGTGCTGCCATCTTGTGGATTTTATTAAAATTGGCATGTTCAATATCGTCACGTGCTGGGCAGAACGCTGTAGCTGGCACCACGCGAAACAGCCGGATAAATTGACACTTGGCAAATTATACGAGCATATTAATTCTGGCGGAGAATGATCAAATGTACAGGAAAGACAGGTAGATGTACTAGGTTAAAGTGGTAGCGCATAAATTCTATGAAACCGTCATAAGAACCTACTGTTTAATTTGACGTTGAGGTTTCCTGTGTTAAATATAAACTTAAATTTAGTTAGATAATCTCAGGGCAGTGTGCAACTTTAAAATATGTCGCAAACCCCAACAGATCATTTCTTTATCTGAAGAAAAATATAAAATATGAAACCGAAAGACACACCTACTTTTTTTTAAAGCCTCTATTTCCCCGTAATCGAATAGTACGTTTATTATTTATTGACATAAATTCTCTGGCCATTTTAGTTCGATTTGATTTATCAGAACGGTTAATCCACATTCGCAGATGTTGTTAATGGTCTCATTTTAATGTATTAATATTAGTCTAGTTTCCAAGTTCAACACGCAATTACTTTAAGTATTCATGGTTACTTTCTTTGGGGATTGTATGTGTCATTGCGCTATTTATTGTAAGTGGGCTCGTGTCTGGTAAATTCCCATTTCAGTATCTGCTAAACGACGATTACAGACAAATTAAAAAAACAAAAGATGCACGTGCAAGTGCTATGACGCCAACATCGAAAACGATGGCTTTGAACAAATAGGGTAATTTTTAAGTCAGAAATAAGGAACTTATTATATTAACCGTGGTGCATGAAAGCAATTTGGTAGTTTTCACGTCATAAGGAGGCTATTGTAGTTTTTTGAGGGGGGGGAATCACAATCTGTACCTATCGGCTACTAGTAAAAATACCATTTTATATTTGTACTCGTGCATTCCGTAAAAGCACTGTACGCTGCACAAATTGCACTTGAACGAGACATTTGTGATGTGCGGATTGCAGCTAATGTACAAATACCAAACAGCGTTTTCACTATTTGAAAAGTGAAAAATGTATTTACAGAACAGATTTTGGATACATCCTTTTTTCATTTTATAAATCACAAAGTACTGTGTACGGGTATTTAAAAATCGGCATGTTTTTAAGAACAAAATGTATTAAAAATCAGGAAGTGAGCTGTTTGCATTCGTCACATTCTAACAGACTGCTAAAAAACCAGGGGTTTTGCGCTTTCTATGTTTATATGTAGACCGATTCCCAGGCAATTTGGACATAGCAATGCAACCAGCAGCTCATTCAAACGAGACACGTGCATTATACGCCACAGTTGTGTGGCTGGCCTGTCTTCCTCATCGTCTGGAGTCAATTTTGCGCCTTGAGGCTACGACAGCTGGTGACTTTGGAATAGAATAGAAGAATACTCTTTATTGCCATGTTCCACCAGGTAATTGAAATGTGTATTTTTGCATATCTCTCCTAAGGGAGGTCAGAGCGCAGGGTCAGCCATAGCACGGCGTCCCTGGAGCAGTTTGGGGGTTCAGTGCCTTGCTCAAGGGCACTTCAGCAGTGCCCCAGGAAGTGAACTAGCATCCCTCCGGTTTCCAGTTCATTGTTTTTTCGATTGGCCTTCCTGAGATTCGATCAGAAATCTTCCGTTCCTCGTGTCGCTAACCACTGAACCACTCCTTTATGGCAGACTCGTCGTCAGGTTTACGATGGCAGTTACCTTCCCCGTTAGATATTCTTCTCCTGGCAGTCTCTTCTGAGTAGCTCTTACACAAAAAAGTAGCATTTGTTCGTTCACCAATTGTCATGACTACAAGGAAGATGACCATATACTAATCTGCTAACATTACGCTACATACATACAACTATGTATTACAGTTTTTTTCAAACATCGTGCTATTCTTTTCATTTGCTAAAGTTACGAACATTTGTGGACGTGAACAAATATAGTAAAATAAACATGTATGTGCAGTTTTGCCTTTTTTATGATATCAGTGTTAAATAAGACATGTTATAGAAGCAACATATTATACAACTTGGCTATAACTAGCCAACTGTGGGAATAAATAGCGTAGCCTATCTAGCTAACGTTTGCCAACTTACATCAGAACGAGGTAACGCAACTCACAGATTTACTGAATTTGGCGAATAGCCGTCGCCGCAATATAGATGATCAATTTATTTTTGACCATAGATGATCAATTTATTTTTTTTCTGTTAAGTATTTAGAAGAATCTTACCTGCCCAACTAAACGCCTTTCTTCTCAGAATGAGAGACTGGTGGACATTGGTCTCGTGCCCTTTTCAGTTGGGCTTCAAAATATCCTCGCGCTTGTCCACTGAACTGGATGCGAGCTCGTGCACAGCCTGTGTGGCTACACAGCTACAACTGAGCCGTGGGCTAGCGGGGGTTTGATGGATAACATTATGATCATGACTGAAATTAATTCCAATTTTGACAACAGATGATGATGTTCAGGAATATCTACGAGATCCACCCTCTTTATAACGTTAGCTAAAGAGAAGCGAAGCACTGCTAGCTAGTATATTTATACCTCACGTTAGCTAGCCAACAAGCTGTTCTTCAACCGCCATTAGCTGTTAACCTCGCTAGCTAGCGTTTTCAATAACGACAGACTGACTGAATCTGAGAAGCAAAATGGCAGATAACTGTCAGTACAACTGTTATGATTAGTCTAAATGCTCTTTAAATAGCTACTTTCGCTGTTTTATATCATTTTAAAATCTATACATATTAAATCTGAACCGGAATGTGCGTTCCGTCGTCAAATTCACGTCGGGAACGCCGTTCCGGCCCAATGACAGCACTGCCTACAACTAGGGCGGCCATTTCCAAACCCCCAAAATGGAGGACACTTCAGGCAGCGGCAATTTAACATGCAATTATATGACCAATTTAAAGCATAACCTATACAGACTAACTGAGATTTAAAATGTGCACTCACAATAGCTGGATGGTCTACTTTGCCTACGGTAGCACAGAACACTCCGGTATCGCTTAAAGAAAAATCGCGTGACTTGCCGCTCGTGCCCACAGTGTACGTCAGAACGTCATATCAAAGCGTTGTATTTGTTGACATTTATTAGACCAATGAAACAGGCGATTCGCTATTTGACAGATAGCCTACATCAGGGGTGTCCAATCTTATCCGAGAAGGGCCAGTGTGGGTGCAGGCTTTTGTTCTAGCCCAGCACTAAACAACTGATTAAACTAATCAAGGTCTTGATTGTAGACCATGATTGGTGAATTAGTTGAATCAGGTGTTTTAGTGCAGGGCTAGAACAAAAGCCTGCACCCACACCGGCCCTTCTCGAATAAGATTGGACACCCCTGGCCTACATAAACCAATAAGAATCACGTTCGAATCTTCCCTATCTACAACACAGAGAAAGAATGTAAGACCACTGGCATCTGGTAAAGGACACAGAAAGACCAGAAGATGGCAAACACACTCACTCTCTCACTCTCTCTCTCTCCCTCCCTCACACACACACACACACACACACAGAACACAGAACAAGATGTAACATGTATTCATTTGTGCATATTTTATTTGTATTAACAATATTAATAAATATAATTTTACAATATGTACAGCGATTTGAAGACTACACACAAAGGCTTCGTGTGCAGCACAGTATGTACAGTATTTAACAATGACCGTTAAGTCTAGTATATCTGCAGAGTGACGATTGGTTCAGATGGTATTTTCAGTCATTCAGTCCCAACCAAGACACCTAAGGTGCAGCAGCATTTACATTTACTTAACATTTCAAGCATATAATGGCATAATAAGATTTCCCTTCAAGTAATTTTGCTGAACACCACAATGATACACAATGATGTTCACTTTTATTATTTTATTAATGCAATTATTAACTGACTGTGAGGTTCATGGATATATGACCACACTTCCCTCAATCAACATGTTCTTTTGGTGAATAAAAAAACTAACCAAAAAACTGTTTTATATACCCAACTCACCGAAAGTTGTCCATGTTTTATTTGAATGTAAAGTGTATTAGATAGTTCGGGTCTCTTTCTGTCTTATGTGTTGTATTATCTCTTATTAATAATGTTATATTTGATATTATGTTTTTACTTGTGCCTTTGTAGTAGGGCCCCACTGCAAAAGGTCTCAGTTGGACTTCCCTGAATAAATAAAGATTTTGATTGATTGAGTGTCAGTGAACCCATGTCATTAATAAAATAGTTTTTCAAAAAGGCCTTGAAAAAAACATTCACAGTATTGGCAGCCTAAACACACAGACACACTCACGCGCACACGGACATGCACGCCTACACATTCCTTCACTGTTTTATCTTCAGTCGTTGAAAGCTCAATGTCCAAGGTGTCTCATTGGCTGCTTCCTCTTCCTCTTCCTCTTCCTCACACAGCTCACAGGCTCTTCCTCACAGTCTGTCAGGTTTCAAGTTTCAAGTTTATTGTCACATGCTCGATAACAATGCAACATCGTTACCAGCAATGAAATTCTTGGTCTCAGAGCCAACTCAACTTTACATATCAATAACAATAAAATAAGGGCATAGTAGGTAATTAAATAAACAGTATTTACATAGTAATTGTAGAAATAAAATATAATATATAATAAAATAATAAACAAAATAATAATAGTGATGATAATATTTGTGGTATATGTATGCCATTGTGTTACTGTAGTAAGTGTAAGTGTGTGTGCAAGTGTTAGTGTCAGCAGTTCAGTAGTCTGATTGGCTTGCAAGTAAAAACTGTCTCTGAACCTGTTGGTTCGGGTCCAGATGCTCCTGTACCGCCTACCAGACAGTAGGAGCGTGAAAAGTTTGTGGCTGGGATGGCTGGGGTCAGAAATGATCCGTTGTGCCTTCCTCCTGCAGCGCTGACTGTAGAGGTCCTGGACAGCTGGCAGCTCAGTCCTGGTAATGCATTGTGCTGATCTAACCACCCTCTGCAGAGCTTTGCGTTCGAGGGCGGTGCAGCTGCCGTACCAGGCCGTGATGCTGCCAGTCAGGATACTCTCGATGGTACACCTGTAGAAGTTAGTGAGTACCCTGGAGTCCATGCCGAACCTCCTCAGCCGCCGGAGGAAGAAGAGCCGCTGTCTCGCTGCCTTCACGACCACACCTGTGTGGTGTGACCATCGTAGATCCTCGCTGATGTTAATCCCCAGGAATCTGAAGCAGCTGACCCTCTCTACTGCTGTTCCCTCAATGTGGGTGGCTCACGCTCAGCGAACACAGAGCTACACTATGCGCTGCCGACACAGCGGGCAGGTCCCGAAATCAGCGTTCACCCTGTGGGCACAGGAGACGCACAGACACTGGTGCCCACAGCACAGGGTGACGCAGGCTGCCCGGGACATGCACACAGCACAGTCCTTCACTGGGTCGAAGTCTGGAGACGGGAGAGACACAGAGACACACGGTCACACACAGGGGGGCGGGGCACCACAGTCTTGGGTTGGCTCATTGTGTCACAGTAGGAAGGGGGATTGGGGGATTGGCTAACTCTTAACTTCCCTCTCAAGGCTTGTGGCTCTTTTTTTAACAGCATGACAATGGTAGCACTGTAAGTGGAAGTAATGCATAATATATAATAATATATGCCACTTAGCAGATGCTTTTATCCAAAGCAACATACAGTAGTGAATGCATACATTTTTCAGTCTATGTGGCCCCAGTGGGAAACGAACCCACAACCTAAGCGCTGTCAGCGCCGTGCTCTACCTACTGAGCCACACAGAATCACGCTCTACCTACTGAGACACACAGAACCACACTCTACCTACTGAGCCACACAGAACCACGCTCTACCTACTGAGCCACACAGAACCACGCTCTACCTACTGAGCCACACAGAACCACGCTCTACCTACTGAGCCACACAGAACCACGCTCTACCTACTGAGCCACACAGAACCACGCTCTACCTACTGAGCCACGCAGAACCACACTCTACCTACTGAGCCACACAGAACCACGCTCTACCTACTGAGCCACACAGAACCACGCTCTACCTACTGAGCCACACAGAACCACACTCTACCTACTGAGACACACAGAACCACGCTCTACCTACTGAGCCACACAGAACCACATGGGAACACACAGACACTGTGTGACACTCACGCTCTGTCCAGGCAATGCTCGAAGGACATTGGTCCTGCTCGTCCTCAAACGGCCCAGGAGATGGTGGACAGAAGTTGGATTTCTGGGACATCCAGGACCCCTCCTTGTGACACATGAACACCGGGACCCGGGGGGGGCAGGGGGCAGGGCTGGGCTGGGACAGGACCTCCGGACACCAAACAGACACTTCTTCTCTGATCCTGGGACAGAAAAGGCAAGGCAGCCACTCTGTTAACTGAGTCAAACACAGCAGCAGGGTTAAAAGAGGACCAAGGCATCCTTATGCAGCTAGTTGTCTCTGTGTACCACAAGAGTACACAGATCTTTTTTTCCCTACAAGTGGTAAGTCTGAAAGGCATAAAGCCATAAATTGTAGCATCACTAATTATTATAATTTTAGGCATTTAGCGGACACTCTTATCCAGAGCGACTTACACAGTTTCACATTTCTTTACATACAATCCATTTATACAGCTGAATATTTTTTTACTGAAGCAATTCAGGTTAAGTACCTTGTGCTCAAGGGTACAACGACAGTGCCCCCACCTAGGAATTGAACCAGCAACCTCTCAGTGACAAGTCCAGCTCCCTAACCATTACACTACACTGCTGCCATTATTTAAAAAATTAAACTCCCAGGTATCCCCTGGACTCAACACTCACCCAGCAAGGCCACAGCGCAGGTCTGCCCATACACGTCAATCATGGCCCACAACGGCTTGCTGAGGTCCAGTCCGGCCAGCAGCCGGTACTTCTGACCATCCCGCCCTTTGTACACCAGCCAGCCCTGCGGCGTGACCCAGAACTGCAGCTCAGAGCCGGGCAGGGCGTGTTCTTCGGGCACGGGGGCCGCCCAGTACCCAGGGGCCGCGGTGAGGTTGGGGATGGCCAGTTCTGCCTGGGGGCCGTGGACGGGCGGGACGCTGGTGAGCCCCAGTCTCAGGGCCCCGTGCCAGCACGGGACGCTGCAGCTCACACGCAGACGCACCCTCTCCCGACCCGCACCGGCCGGCTGCTGAACACCAGGCCGTTCTGGAAGGTGTCCCAAGCCCTCTCCGCACATCGGGCCCCTTGACACAGGGTGATCCTGTCCCCCAAGGCCCCGGTGTGGAAAGCCAGGGGCCCCAGACAGTACAGTCCACAGGAGTGTGGCGACTCCATCCCTGGAAGGGAAAGAGAAAGGGGGGGGGGGGGTTAGGGTTTAAATCATTGTCTGTCTGAACTGTTATCACTTTCAAAACGTTTTTTTTTAAGCGGATAGAGACACTGACTGTCTGTAAATTTCCCTCTCGCCAAATAATATGGAAATAGATACAACTCGGTGACTGGAATCTTGTCTTGGAGGTGAAAGAAAGCCAAAATTGGATCATTGGCAATGGGCTCCGTAGACTTAAGGTTGCAGATCTTGTCTCCATTGAACATTCCACCTCTGATGACATTAGAACGACAACAGCTGAGCTGCTAGAACATCTGATTCTACGAGCCTGGGTGGCCCGTAAGACCACTGGTTCTCTCCTACAGTGGGGTTAGCAGATCATTTACATTTAGGAGACACCCTTGCCCAGAGTGGCCCCTGATAAAACTCAAACCACATCTACTGTTTGAAAGGTGAGACGCTTGATACAATCAGAGTGTGTTAACGTGCCTTTGACTCCATCTCAATAACAAGACTTAAATCTGACCTCACGTGCAAAGATACGATCAACGAATGGGGTTCTTGTGTTGGTGGATAAATAACGCCCCTGTTGTGACTCCCATGCACCTGTTTACAGTGCTGAGCCCGTGAGACTGCAGTGGTTTGGTTTGCAAAAAAGACATTTGTGTAGAGAAGCGCCAAAACAGCCCCAAGACTGTTATTTATTTGCTTTCGTCAGTTTTTAATTTTCTTGCATGTCTTTAATTAAGCCCTTAACCGCTTTGGCCTTTTGGCTCCATCCTAAAAAGTGCAGAAAACCAAATGATCCTCATTTGATACGCATTACCTCACATGATCTCCCTCTGTGCTGCACTTTATTGCTATCAATGAAAGCCACCATTCCATGACACTTCCTGACTATAATATAATATAATTTATGACTATATCTCCTTTCTTTTCTGAAGAAGGCCTGGTGCCAATTAATTGTTTAGGTGATTTACTGGCAGCACAATGCATTGTGTAACACAATGCATTTCAGAATAGTTCTCTGACAACTGTAAATATTATTGCAGTAAAATAACAAGTATATTATGACTTGTCAAATGGTCAATACTCTGAGAGGAGTGCGCTCTGCTTGATTGAGCACAACCCAGATAATTTAGCTCTCATTAAAAATGACTTGATGTCATTGTAAAATCATATACTGTATTTTCTGCTCTGAAATGTTTTGACTGGATCTAAATGCATTTTTTAAGTGTGTGGAATCTGTATTGATTTGTTTGCACATATGTGATTTTCTAAAGTCACACTGCATATCAACCGTCTCACCAAACTTACAAGAGGGAAGTAGAATGGTACTTACAACCGTATGTAATGTACATAACGATCCTTAATTGAATGTTAAAGAATAAATCTCATTGCTACTTTAGACTTTATCTCCCACAGTTATCTCACTTTTAGCGAAGTAAGTTTGAACGATTAACTGTTATAAACAACTTCATAAAAGACTCAAATCTGTGCTGTGCCTTTCCAACCCCACTGTCCTTAACCTCACCATGAAACGTGTCGGGGGAAAAACAGGTTTCGGAGAGAATCGTCAACAAAAATTATCTTTATTCAAGCAATTGCAGGGAGTTCCAGAACTCACTTAATTCTCCTCATTGTCGTTATCACACTTTAGCCAGGGGGGGTCCCAGATAGCCGTGGGCTGCAGGTTCAAAACCTGTCTTGCACAACCTAATTCTAGGCGTGCTGCCAGTATTGGTATTGCATCCCTGTTATTCGTCTGCTATCTGGAAGGTCACAGCTACTCCTGGTTTTGTACCTTCTCCACTCCCTTCCCAACAACAAAGACAGTAAACCTTATTTCTATGTTGCTAATAAACAATATGTAGCAATTGATTATATTTTATTCTGCTTCCACAAACAACTACACGAAAAACCCAAATTCACATAATCGCAGGAAGCAAAACCTGCTTCACACATTTCCGATAAATTGTGTATTTGAGATAAGACTGTGGTCCCACTTTGACATTCATTCCATTGTGACTTTATGCAGTTGTGCTATACTTCAATAGCTCGTTATATCCCTTTAAATACGGCGATTGCTTTGATCGTGGCAACGTTAAATACATCTCTGAACGATATCTCTTACAACAGAAAACAATCTGATAAAACGTCTGTTAAATATCTCTTCCAACAGAAAACAATCTGATAAAACGTCTGTTAAATTCAGACGATACACGACAAAGTACACAGACACAGTTACACGGCTATACATTCTGTAGTCAAGACTATTGCACAAAACATCTCTTCATTTCTTAAAATACACCATAGGAGGGTAGATACAGTCAGTGTGTATTATAAAAGATGCAAAAAAATACTGAAATTTGTACACGGTTAGGAAGCGACCTGCAAAAGCTATGCAGTGGAAATGGGTATTCGGTTACACAAGCCCATGTTTATTACTTGAATAATAATAATAATAATAATAATTAGGAATAAAAATTCCTAATATCATAGTTAAGGATCAGGATACACAACACAAGCAATTCCATAGTTGCGACATCTCAAATTAATATAGCCTTACTTAGAAAGCTAGTTGCCAAAGAGATAGCTTTGGGGAAAAAAGTTATTTCATATCTCACAAAAAGTGAATTTCTCTGTCAGCACAAATTTCACATCTTGCCATCACATGAATGAAACTTGGATCAAAGACTCTTACCACGACACATCCACTTCACCATCTTCAAACCTGCTGTTCTTGTAAACGCTTGTAGGAGGCGTGCATGGAGTTGCTCTCTAAATGATCGCGATTGCCTCACGAGTGAAACAGTGAGCGCGCGTCGTGTGGACTTTTATACCATCCGCGCACGTGCCTCCGATTTTGTACACAAAGATTTGTCATCGGGGCAGGAAGGATTTTTTCAAAAAAGGTCGAAAAGGGGTTGGGCTCAGGAGGAGGCGGTGCTGTGCTCTGGAAAATTACCCAAAGTTATACTCAGGGGCGAAGTAATTACATGCCTGTGGCTCAACTTCTCTCAAAATGAGTGTGTTCCTGTGAGAGGGGGGCTCGTCTCTTCTTTCACAACTCTTCTCCTTCTGCGATCTCACACAGAATGCAGTTACCTTGCACAATATATATATATTTATTTGAAAAAGGTTTGGTTTAAAAGAAAAGAAAAGTAATGCTTGATAAAAATGTTTCTCATATCTAAGGACAAGACCAGCTGTTGCTGCTAAGTCTGTCTCACAATTTTTGTGCCACTTTAAAGCAATAATCAGCAATAATCAGCAGTACCAATGATCAGTTGTATTTTTAACATCTATATGTACCTTGTTAACATTCGTTATCACAGGATTTACATTTCTGAGATAGAGACATTTATTTTATTATTTGTGTGTGTGTGGGGGGGGTTGCGGGTGTGTGTGTGAATGCATTTTGTGTTTTCTATCTTTATTGTTATCCTCAACTGATTTATGTAATACTAAATAAGTACAAGTCTGTGCCATGCATTTGCATTTGCATTTGCTCTCTTTAACAAAACAACGCACCTCTCAATTCCAGGAGCAGTGGGAAAATGTTACTATTTTGTAATTGTACATTTTGTCTTCGTTGTCTGTTCAAAAGGGGAAACCCGGTGGTGCGTGTGGGTACAGCTTACTGGCAAAGACAAAACGGTGGCATGACTTTCAGTCCAATATTTTAAATTCCAGGTGATTGACATTCTTTCAAAGCACAAAGGGTAAGAACTGGAAATGACAGTTGCTCTGAGCAACAATCAAGATGAGGGAGAAAAATGTTTCAGCACATTCCATAAGTAACATTCATAAACTCATAACATTTACAGGGATGAGAAATGGCTACACCATTTCATTTATTTATTTTTTTAAGAATTTGTTTCAGATTTTCTACATTTACATTACATTTACATTACATTTACATTGACATTTTAGGCATTTAGCAGATGCTCTTATCCAGAGTGACTTACACAGTTTACATTTCTTTACATACAATCCATTTATACAGCTGGATATTTTACTGAAGCAATTCAGGTTAAGTACCTTGCTCAAGGGTACAACAGCAGTGCCCCACCTGGGAATTGAACCAGCAACCTCTGAGTTACAAGCCCAGCTCCCTAACCAGTACACTACACGCAGCAACCCAATTTAGCAGCCAATTACACCCTCTATTTTTCATGTCAATCCCCCCTCGTATTGTGAATTCGCTGCCATAGCCCTGAGACCGGCAGTGACAAAGGCGAAGTATCGTCTCCTCCGAGACAACGCTCGCCAGGCTGTCGACCATAACTCCAGTACACACTGAGCCACTCCTGTGCACAGCAAACTTCCTGTCAGCTTCCCTCCCCCCTCCCTGGAGCGGACAGCCAATCACCGCCCCCAGTGACACTCACAGCCAGAGCCAACTCTGGCGCGGCCGGTGGAATCGAACCCTGGTCGCAGTGGCCAGCGTAGAATGTTGTAACCGCTAGACCAGCCGGGAGGCCCTGTGACTACACTGTTTACAAACACTGTTAGAAATCCCTCTGCATGTTCTATTATATACACAATTAACACTTTTTTACATTTATTTCAGATTTTCCCCCAGTTTTTTCCCCCAGTTTGGTGGCCAATTGTACCCTCTTTTTCTTCAATTCACCCTCCCCCATGAGCCTGCCACCCATCACTACGGGACAAGCTAATATTCCTCTTCTTAATAACAGGCTTTTTTTCCAGCTTATGTGACAACTTCTGTGGCAGCCTCTCTTCAAGCTGTTGGTTTGCCATTGTTCTCAGCACAATCTGTTTGCATAGTTAAAATGTCACCAACCGGATATATTTAGTTAAAGTGAATGTATTGGTTAGGGCTGGCGGGTGTTTTGTGCAGCTGATATGCCAGGTTTCAATGTAGTGACCCCCCCCCCCACAGACTGGTATTAACACCCTGACCGTGCCAGTGCTGACTGTGGCTGTCAGCCCCACAAAACCTACCCGCGTTATCACCCTGGGAGGCAAGGCTTCAGTCTGTTGCGTGTCGGCCCTCCCTCGTCACACAAGAGCAACTTCTCCGGCTGATTGGGCACCAGCAGCCTTTCTGCGCACTAAGTGTGAACTGCAGAACACCCAGGTCCGATTTGGAGGTCAGCATTGGAACCCAGGTGTAATTGTCAGAGGAGACCAAAATCGAGCTTTTTCAATTCAATTCAATTCAATTAAAAAACTTCTGATGCTAGTGGCTCAAGCCCTGAGACACCTGCAACGTTTCCCACTTGGCAGTGGATCGAACAGCCTATGGCAGGGGTGGGTGGGGTCACGGGTGGTGTTACGCCCTCTCCGCATACAGTGTTTCGCGTAAATATCCTGAATAACAGGTAACTGGGTGCCAGTAATGTGCCCTGCTGTGTTTACGACCCACTGCCTTCTGATCAGCAGCAGTGCAGCTGTTATACCACACTGTTATGCAAGATGTTAGGATGCCTTCTGAAGCGCAGCAGTAGAAGTTGGCGAGGTGTTTTTGTGGCAGGTGGGCCCTTTTCAGCCTCCTCAAGAAAGTACCTTAGTATCGGGTTACAGTCGATGGCCTGGCTCCAAATGAGTGCCATTTTTGCCTTTTTTTTTCCAGTTTCATAAAACACTATAGAGGCAGATGGATTTTTGCTTCACCTTCATCACTTCAAAAGACCACTGGTAATAGCAGGACTAAAAATGGAAACACGTGAACTCACATTACTAGGGGGATTGACATAAAAAATAGTGGTTTTAGTAATGGCCTGGCTACAAAAAAAAAAACTCAATTACTAATTGACATAAAAAATAGCGGGTGTAATTGGCTAAAAAAAAAAAAAAAAAAAAAAAAAAAGGGAACACAACAGTGCTCCACAAGTGAAGGGTTCCGGTGGTCCTGTAATGGTGTGGGCACATTTTCCCAGCATGGCTTGGGTGCACTCACACCCTCAGAGGTCAATTGTTACTTACTGGTGGTGAGTGATCATCTAAGCCCAGATTTAAAAGCATGTCTTCCCTGCAGAGGGGCGCCTTTCAAGACGACAGTTCCCCCATGCATAGGCACAGTTAGTTTCCCAATAGTTTCAGGACGTGAGACTGACGTTACCCTTGTGTCATGCTGTTCTCCGTCACCAGATCTGAATCCATTATGATATTCTGGAAATGTATTTTTCACTTCCCTGTGTGAATCGACTGACTTCCTTGTGGAAGAGTGGAAGCAGAATTGAAGATGCTGGTCAACTCTATGTCACAGTGCACATAGACTGCACATTTTTTTCACACCACTTACATTTAGATGCATATTATAAATATTAGATTTATATAGGTACATTCATTCATTATCTAACCCACTTATTCCTGGTCAGGGTCGCAGAGGGGGCTGGAGCCTATCCCAGCATGCATTGGGGGAGAGGCAGGAATACATCCTGGACAGGTCGCCAATCCATCACAGGGCACATACACCATTCACTCACACACTCATACCTACAGGGCAATTTAGACTCTCCAATTAGCCTAGCGTGCATGTCTTTGGACTACCCGGAGGAAACCCACGCGGACACGGGGAGAACATGCAAACTCCACACAGAAAGGCCCCCGGCCGGGAATGGAACCCGGGACCTTCTTGCTGTGCGACGATAAATTAGCGGAGTGCCTCTGTCTTATTTCCCCGTTGAACAAAAGAGAAAGAAAGAAAGAAAGAAAACATTAACTCAAGACTTTATTTACACTTCACTGCTCCCTTTCAAACCACAAACGACAAATATTGGTATAGTGTTGAGGTCAAATGATAATGGATATTTGCTACAGCAGTAGCTTGTGTTTGGGGTGGGGGCTAGTTCCATATAAAGGCCAGTGCATGTAATATCAGAACTAACATCAGTACATTACTTGTGTATGAACCACGTCTTTGTAATGCTTTGTAAACCTTTTCCTTCCCAGTGTTACAGGTATGGTACGCAGCTGCCTACAATGATGTCTATCGCTGTATTACTGCACTGATCTCCTGCGTGAACTATGATTGTTCCTACCATGTACTAATGCACATCTTGTAAGTCGCTCTGGATAAGAGCGTCAGCTAAATGCTTAAAATGTAAATGTAATGTAAATGCTTATTACGGCAGTTATGTATGGCAGTTATTAATGTCGTTATAACAATCAAGTCACAGGATCATTAGACAGGCCACAGTCATCATCACAAGTCCACAGTCACCATGTTTCCCAAGATGTAAAATAACATTTGCAAGTTCCCTGTCGCGAAAAGCTCCAAACGTTGATTTGCCACATAAAGAGCATTTGTCTATGAGTGCGGTGGATTGGTAAAGGTTGAAATGCAAAAATGTAATGGTCACCAAATCATTCATATGAATATATTTGTGCCAATAACTAATAATAATAATAATAATAATTCATAAACATCTCACTGGATTTCAACTTGATGATGTTTTAACCTTTGGTGTATAACGAACAACCCGTTCTGAGTTGATGCAACAGTTAGCCAACATCGTGGGCGTCAAAGCACAATTCTCAGGAGGCTACTAAACTGAAACAATTGTTTTGTCGTTGAAAACCCCACCACAATGTGCAGCTAGTTTTTCGTTTTTAAACACTCGAACGATACTAATACTACCCTTTAAAACGTCCACAGCCCTACTTTCTGTCTATTACAGGTAAGATAACAATGAAGGAAGTGTCACGCCGTAAACGGGAATTGCACGTGGTACTGTGTACACATTTATATGACTACGAAACTGCAATAAGACATAACGTCATGTTTTACTGGGGTTATGGAAAATTACACGAGTATGCACGGGTTATTCGTATGGGAGTAAGTAAAAGTAGGACATTTCCCGAGATAAACTGTGCATTCTTTTTCTCGAAACGAATCGTAAGCAAGGTAAATCCTTAGTGCATAAAATGACTGTACTTTTTTACACCACATCTATATTGTGGTTCTGTGTGTCTCAGTAGGTAGAGTGTGGTTCTGTGTGGCTCAGTTGGTAGAGCACAGCGATGGCAACGTTTAGGTTGTGGATTCAATTCCCACTGGGGCCACATATAGGCCTACTGAAATATGTATGCATTCACTACTGTTAAGTCGCTTTGGATAAAAACGTCAGCTAAAAATGCAGTCATTTCGCAATAACGAAAGTGATATCTAACGCTGTATAATCGTTTAAAATTGGGAATTACCTAAAATTCCAAGAAATGTCAAACGGACTCATATTACAACCACGAGAATATGTACCCCTCGTGATAGAGGCGGCGATTTCTTTTAGTTTCGTTTTAGTTTGTAGGTTGTGGGGCGCCGACTAAAAGGTGTTTTCTATTCAGCAAAATGTTGCGATGTAGTTTCCTGTCATCATTAAATAAACGGCGCAACGTTGGACGGACATGATAGCCGTCGTCAATTAATTGAATTATGAAACGAAATGTAGCCGTTTGTGCTAAACAGTTGGTTACACAGTGGGGCTGGAATATTCAGCCAAACTGATTATGGGTTAAGTCAGGGGTCGGCAACCTGCGGCTCCGGAGCCGCATGCGGCTCTTTCAGCCTTATGTTGCGGCTCCGCGTGGCTTGGGAAAATAAATAATAAGTATCCAATTGAATCGGGCGCAAAATTGGGCGCATTTTTTTGGCGTAGCACCCCCGTTGACAGAAAATCCGAGGGGCGCAATAATTATTTTCGCGTTGCACCCCCCCATCCGCGAAATAAATGAACTGGTCGCAGCTTTTTTTTGCTGCGACCGATTCATTTGCACACCCCCCCCCACCCCGTCGACAGAAAATAAATGGTGCGGCTCCCAGTGTTTTCTTTTCCGTGGAAACCGGGTCCAAATGGCTCTTTGAGTGTTATGGGTTGCCGACCCCTGGGTTAAGTGGACATTTCCACTCACCACACAGGTAACCATTGGTTACTTTAGTATATAGTTTAGGGTTTAGTTTAGTTTCATACACTTTGTACTTTCCAAAGTTATTTCTGTGGACTATATTTTTACTTTTACTTGAGTAAATTGTTAAGGGGGTGGGGGACACACCTTACATTTCACCCCAAATTTGACTAATTCTCTACCGTTACATTTTCTCACTAGTTAAATTTTCCATTATGTCCACGATTAGCCAAGTGTGCCAACAAACCACGTGCATTTTATTAGTATTTATTTTGGCACGTGATACAGCAACAACCTTGAGGCAAATCAGCCACCATCGGCCCCGATTTCTAGGGCGCGTCGTTGTAAAACTACATGGACTTCCTTTTCACGCTACACTCGACGCTGCGGTAAAGTTAGGTCAGATCAAATAGATTGCCATTAACTAACATAACCCGACATGACGTCATATACGTCTTCTTACGTCATAAACACTATACGTAGAATAGGCATGTTAATGCAGATTTAATTTAGTTAGATTTAATTTAAAATAATTATGGGTGCATTTTAATAATATTTTTTGGTAAAAAATATTATTTGTTAAACAAAATATTTTTCTCCGAGAAATTGTATTAGTATAAAATAATATAATTTAATTTGGGGGGAGGTGGGCAGTATAGCTCATTACCTTGTTTATCTTATTCAGCCTTCTTTGCTCATCTTTATCAAGGGTATGAATAATTTTGGAGTTGACTGTAAATATAGCATTAGCACAATGCTGTTTGCAAAGTCAGCATTAGCACAGTTCTGTCATGTCATTGAATTAACCAGCTCTGTGTCCATTGCTAAAAGAAAGTATATACAAAATACATCAATTGTAATTTGTAGCCTACTTGAACAGAACCAAATGCTTTTTTTCTTACTATTACTCAAGTAGTTTCGTAGGATGGCTACTTTCACTTCTACCTGCGTTAATTTTCCATTAAGCAACTTAACTTGTGCTTTTACTCGAGTACAGATTTTGAGCAGCCGACCAACATCTGCCATTGATGTACACATATTCTCAGACTGCTATTTTCACTTTACATTTTAAGCATTTAGCAGACGCTCTTATCCGGAGTGACTTACTAGATGTGCATTAATACATGGTAAGATCAATCATAGTTTGCAGTAATACAGTGATAGACATCGTTGTAGGCAGCTGCATACCATACCTGTAACACCGGGAAGGAAAAGGTTAGTAATTTTAAAAAAGTTTTATAAATGAGTAAGCAGGGATACATATACAAGAAGTGTTGAGCAAGTAGGCAGTGGTGATGACAATTCGCTAGATGTATAGAATTCAGCGGTAGTGGAGCCTGAAAAGGTGGGTTTTGAGTCTCTTGCAGGAGATCGCAAGTGATTCTGCGGTCCTGACCGATTGCGGAAGGTAGTTCCACCAGCGAGGGGTCAGGACAGAGAAGAGACGAGACCGCGAACACCTGCAGTACTCCAACATTGCCACAAGGAAACGTGCGTACGCCAAGTTGAAACCTGACGTGGAGCGGAGTAGGGGAGACCGGGGTTGGTTGGCTCAGGGGTTGGTTGGCACACAGTTAATCTCCAGCCCCCTATAGGGTGCTGTCACAAAAATGTAACATTCAAATGTTTGTCCTCTTTACCTGCACTCATTTATTCTGTCAAAAACATCTGAAGGTCACTAAGTTTTGAGGTGAGGACAACTTTTACATTTTGTATGGTCAAAAGTACAAAATGGTCCCCCCACCAAATATATTATAAAACTGTGTTAGATAGAGATATTGACATTATATTATTTTTAGTTAATAGAGATAGGAATCAGTTCAATTTTGATAGAAGATTTGAAAGGTTGTGATGAGTCATGCTAGCTAGCTGACATCATATTAGCACAGAGATGTGTCCTAATGAGAGTGGGGTTGGTTGGCACACTGACTTTGGGGTTGGTTGGCACATGTGTTAATGGTGTGCCTGGACCAAGTGGTCTCTCTGCTGGCACTGGGAGAGGTCTCCCCACCCCACAGGAGCTGCAGCCTTTCCCTAAGGGCCTAGGAAGGTTGGTGGTGCTGTCAGGAGGAAAACCGCCATCCTGACAGACAAACCAGTCAAAAAAGATCTAGAGGAGCAAAAGGCTAACACTAAAAAGAGGCTCTTTGTAGAATTTGTTCTGAATTTTGTAGTTTGTGGTTATAGTTGTGCTGCTGTGCTAATGTTACATGGTGCACCTTTTAAATTATTAAGTTTATAATTGTTACAAAATTATTCAGTGTTTTCTTATTTTTTTATTTGTTGTTCTTATAAAGTCCAAAGACATAATTAATGAAACATTATTAGTGAACTGATAAAAAAAAAAAAATTGGTTAAAAAATGGGCAGATATTATATTGAATGTTTACATTTTCTGGTTCTGGTTCAAATTGTTTCTATTTGTTGCTTCATTCTCTGTACTGATAGCATTTTAACATTGTGCCAACCAACCCCAAAGCGTGTGCCAACCAACCCCGTGTTGGGGCTGGTTGGCACAAGTGCACAACATGACTTTAATCACGAATCACGTAATTGAAGAAAACATTTGTTGACATTGAAATATATTTATTTATAGCTGAGACCTTAACCTTTAATTTGCCACTAGTTCGAATATCCTCACATAAAATATGCCAGATTAATACGGCAGAGTGTGAAAAGTGTGCCAACCAACCCCGGTCTCCCCTACTTTTCCACGTCAAAGACCGTTTTTATAAATCTGAACTTTGGTGTGGATTTGAGCGCACGCACGTTCTAAGATCAAATCTGTGCGTAAGCATGTTTTATAAATAAGGGGCCTTATCGGCCAGGACCGCGGAATCACTTGCGATTTCCGCAAGAGACTCAAACCCCACCTTTTCAGGCTCCACTACCGCTGAATTTTGTACATCTAGCTAATTGTCATCACCACTGCCTACTTGCTCAACACTATATACCCCTGCTTACTCCATTAAAAATGTTTTACTAACCTTTTCCTTTCCATTGTTACAGGTATGGTGCGCAGCTGCTTGCAATGATGTCTATCGCTGTATTACTGCACTGATCTCTCGCGCAAACTATGATTGATCTTACCATGTATTAATGCACATGTTGTAAGTCGCTCTGGATAAGAGCGTCTGCTAAATGCTTAAAATGTAAATGTAAATGTATAATGTATTCGGAAATCTAAGAGCGCCAACATGTCGTCTGCTGCCTAATTGTTTCCTCATAGCAGTTATAGTATTACCAGATTGAACACATTGCTTAGGCTATACGTAATGGTTTGCACAATAAATGTATTAATAAATTAAAACAACATAAGCTAGGCTACTTGTGGAAAACAAAACAAAAACACACATTGGTTTTTCCAAAACTACCCATATTAGCATAATTGGCACATCCTTGAAATGTATTTAATACATATTATAGTTCCACGCGTGTAAAACATTTCGGTCAATCTGTAGGCTATAAAATGTCCAATAATGCAGTGGTTTTCAAGAGGAAGAATGGCAGCATTGTCACTTCTCGAAGATATCGCCAACCGCGCAATAAGAAGGGAATGAGTTATTAGAGATTTTGACCTCAGTTTTAAATCAGACCACTTTTTCTTTACGTCCTTCAGGGACCTTTGCTGCCCCCGCACCTCGTTCACAGCCTGGGCTACAGACTAACATGCCATGTACTTGGTTTTACTGGTAAAGCTACTGTAAAACAGCTCCCAAACAGCGTCCCTGCACGCATCTGCACCTCCACCAACAGCACCTCGATTTCAGCCTTGTTAAAATTATTTTTCTTGCAGCTCGCCATTATCAAGTAGAGGATTTGTGTTCGGATTCGAGCTAATTTATATGCTAATAATATTAATTAGGGGGCGTTTACAAGGCGGAGATCTAAAACCATTCAGCTACGCACAATTTCAAGATCATTTGCGATTTATAGATTTCACATCTGGGGGACTGGCGTACGCACGTTTTTTTGTGCGTACGTTCAGTTTCTCTGAATCACACTTACGCACATTTCAGAAATGATCTTAGATCAAATGTAGGATGGTTTCTACGCAACTTTTTTATAAATGAGGCCCAAGGGCCCTGAACTTTGGCGTGGATTTGAGCGTACGCACGTTCTAAGATCAAATCTGTGCGTAAGCATGTTTTGTAAATGAGGCCCCTTGTGTTGATTGAACACCAAACGTGCGGCAGCATTCTGGACAAGGTGCAGTGACTTGGTGGAGTTGCAGTGGCCTACACCATGTGCGTTTATGCTCAGCACAGGCCAAAAACAAGTCTAAATTAATCCACAATTTCTGAATATGTTGGCAGGCAGGTTCTCACTGACTCATGTAGAAAAACCCCACCAAGTTGCAACAGGCACGATGCACTTTTAAAGGAATATCAAATGAATTCTGATAAAGAAATGCCTCAGGCATGGTTCATGGCAGTATGGCATTCCGGTTAGACCTCCTCATTGGGTCTGGTGATTTTGACGTGAGAAGTGACACGCTTCCCGGTCCTGTCTGTGCAGATCCCTCAAAAATGTGGGATAACAAACAGAAATCGGAAATGTATAAGGGTGGGAACAAATCCACGATTAAAATACATATCTATAATGAAATGAATAAAACAACATAGCAACATCTGTAAAAAATAAAATAAAATAAATAAAAAAATACATTTTGCAAAATTAGATTTTAAAAGCGACTAATTACTTGTCATTAGTCAAAAGACTAAAAAAAGCAACACACGGTATTGTTTTTCAAGTTCCTTCAAATGAGAAAGAAGCAGCAAATCTTTTTGTTCATCCATCCAAAGTTCAAAATGTTTTCCTCAAGTCAAAAAGACAAATTGACGTGCATGTTTCCATTGTCCGCTGAAAGACATTTGAAAGGCATACATACATACCTGTTAGGCGCTTCCCTTTCTTCATTTAATGCACTGGTTCACCACTAGGTGTCACTGTTTCATAAATCAGTTTAGGGAGGGGGGCTCATCAGTTGTGGGAATGGGTCATGGAAACGCCTAACTTTCGATATTGAGCAAATAACATCTTAGTCAGATTCAATTATTCAATTCAATTTACTTAAATGATAGCAAATTAAATACAGACAAAGCGATTTTGAAAGATTTTAAACCAGTGTCCTTTACCCTGAGGTGAGCTAGTGACGTATTGGACAAAGCAAATGGATCCATGTGAAAGAGATGTAACTTTTTCCATGGCAAAGTCTATAAAATATCAAATATATCTACTATAAAATATATCAATATATACATATATAAAATATACAAAATATATCATATATAAGATATAAATCTTTCAAGCATTGATGCCGACGCGTGGGAAGCCATCGAACCCGAGGCAACCTGTGCGAAGGTTAACGCACGTGCTCTCACTGTTAATTCTACATGCGCTGATAGGTTATGTAAAGGATACGCACAGGTAAAAAGGTATGAACAATGAGCTCTCGGCAATATCAACAGATAGGGAGACAAAAGACAGGGTTACGTGTTGTCATTATCTTTTGGGGAGGGGTGGGGGGGAAGAGTCATTTTCACGCTGTGACATGGCCTTTATTGAGCCTTTCCTGTGCAGCATAATGGTTCTCTTACTCTCACCCTGTTGGGTCCAGTGCCATCATTAAAATCAAATGTGTTTCAGCTCAGAGAACAAAGGACTCAGGAACACCTGACACCACGCAGGTCTGAATCACCCCGCCTCGCCGCGCGTCCCACAGCCAACACAGAAACCTGTGAGATCTTTATTTAGCGTTACACCCTACGCAATCAAACGGCGGCAGAGGGGGGCTTCACAGAGTAGATGAAAGATTTCAAAATGTAATAGTCACAAAGGTAATGAGACTAGAGAAATAAAAACCAAGTCTTAACGCAGTGGCGTCAACGTGGAAACACGACGAGACAAATCGGCCCGAAAGGACAACAGCCAGGCAGGGAAAACATTGCAGTGCAAAGACTGATTTTTAGAGAGCGTTCTGATCCAGGACTTGCTGTCGATCACCAGAAACCACATTGCATTTGATTTATTTATTCTCCAGTCTACCCAGACAATAAAATAGCACTGTCACTTTAATGTGTCTGTTTTAAAATATAAATATATATATCTGTTCACCAAATCCCCAGATCTTCAGGAAAAACGCAAAGTGTCAGAAAGATCCAGACTCAGGACTCGACACGATTTAACATCCAGATTCCGCCAAAAAAAAAAAAGCAGAAAAAAAGCAGCAACTATGAACAGCCTCTCAGCATTATGTCTGGATTCAGCCGCATGGCAGGCCATCAAAAAGCAACTTGTTCCCACTCTACCTTTTCAAAAACCTATTAATCTGCCCCTGTCCAATAAGAAGCCTGCTGCTCGCGAGGTGGCCAATCGGGCCCGGGCGGAGCGTTGAGCCACCGGGCCAATCCCAGCTGGCATTCTAATGCGGCCCATCTTTATCAGGAAGGTGTCAGTCCTCTTTAAGGTGCATCTTATTTATTGCCTCGGAGGAAAGTGCTGGGGGGAAAAAGGCATTTGTCTTAAGGAGCAACTGTAACCTGTCTTCTCTGGCGACTGCACAGCTGATGTTTACCTTGGAATTACCGCGCAATGGCACAGAACAGGTGAAGTGGGGAAGAGAGTCCTGGCTTTTCACGTTGAGTCGTCTTGCCTGCTGATCTTTCACAAAAACCCCACAGAAGCTCTTATTGCAGAACTGGCACCGTCCCCTTCTGTGAGGGAGTGAAGGAGGCGTCTTTGCCATTAGACCGCATCCCCCCTCACCCCCTCCTCCTCCTCCTCCTCCACCACCACCACCCCAACCCCCCTAAACTTCTGGGGGCAGAGGACTACACCAGGAGAAGCCAAACGCAAAAACAAGGGGCGCTTAAAAACTCATTGTCTCGACTGGAGGTCCCGCCGGACGTCGGAAAGCAGGGGGCTCTCTTTTCATGTCGGGTTCGGCGTGAGCAGGGCGCGCGGACGACCGCTGCCGACTCCAGGCACTCCGCTCCCCATGGATCCCAACATCCCGGGGTCCTTCCTGTTCAACAACGGCCTGAACCAGTTCCCCTCGGACCTGAAGGCGCCCATGTGCCAGTACTCTGTGCAGAACTCTTTCTACAAGCTGAACCCGGGTCTGAGCGGCCAGCTGCAGGCCGGCACACCGCACGGGATCAGTGACATCCTGAGCCGCTCGATGGCGGCCGGCGGCCCTCCCGGCACCGCCGCCCTGCTCTCCGGCTACTCCACCATGGCGGGCTTCGGCTCCGTGGCCGCCCCGGGCGTCTACTACAACCGGGACTACAGCCCGGCGCTGGGCGGCTTCACCAAGCCCGGCTCGGACTGCCCGGTGAAGGGGCGGGGGGCCGGGTGCTGGGGAGAGGCCGGGTACGAGTGGAGGGGCGGCAGGCAGCCGTGCAGCAACAGTGAGTCCCGTCCGACCTCGCTCCCCTTCTGACCCCTGACGCCGCCCTCGGTCACCGGCGGCCATCGGTCAGTCGCCGGCCGGCTGACGGAGCGCTCCCTCATGCCGGTCCCTGTGACTGACGCATGAGATACGACGGAGGGAACGCGCCTCTCACACTAGAGCATGCACTTTACTAAATGCCTAAACTGAGCTAGAGCTAGACTGAGCAAGACCTAAACTCATTCAACAACCACACCTGTGAACTAATTCTTTGTAATTATAAAAAATGTCGGACTGTTTTTAATTTATTTTTATTTTTAAAAATTGTTTATTTAGTATTTATTTGAGTAGGGACAGATTTAAAAAAACATAGACGCATTGCATTAACAACACAGGGATGCCCTGTATCAAAACATTTGCAGCTTCCGCTAATTTTCAATGTTCGTCCCTAGTTGGGCTTTTAAAAGTGAATAAGCCTAGGCGTAGATGTTGGGCAAGACAATACAAATGCAATAAATAAAATCTGTTCTATATCTATATGTAATTTATTTTAAATTGTAATTACTCTAAAATAGCTTTGTATGAAAACTCATTTATAATTTGTAATTGTAATGATGGGAGAAAAATGTCCGTTACAACAGAAATACAATTATAAAACACTCAGTTGTCTCACATAATAAACACATTTAAGAAACACATACACACAAATGTATGTATTCTAAATTCAAACCAGCTTAACTTGACAGGACAAAAATTGAACACTTTTAGAAATAACATAGTGCTTTTTCCCTCAAAAGTGTACCCTATTTTTGCTTGGTATTTTTTATTACAAGAAATTATTCTTGCACTTTGTCACTGCACACACATCGTGCACGAGAATGATTTGCTAAAAATCCTTTTTTAAACGCTCTTTCTTATATCGACTAATTTTCACTGTTATCTAGCTCACTCTCGTTCCATTTATTATTTCACATTCCACTTTCTCCACCGTGAAAAATCATTTCTTTCAATTTCTATTATTCCATAACAGAGCTGGTATGACGGAAAATTATATCATCTGGTATCCCAAATTTGAAATGTCAAATCAGCATCTCACCTATAAAATACAAATTTGTATGCTCTTCATAATTATAAATAAAGCATTCATGAAATAGTATGAAAATTAATATATGCAATACGCTGTCCAATGTACTTGGAAATCAATTTAATAATTATTGATGAGCAATTTAATAATACATTTTATATGTCATACTATGTGGTATGAATAGACGACACCAATCAGTTTGTGTCGCCTCTCAGATTATTATTATTTTTTTCATTTGGGCCTCATACCCTGATATTTTCTATGATAGCCGTGGTCTGTTCGCAATTGCTTGTTGATCTCAATTTGATTTGAACTCAACCGTAAATATATCATATACATTTGCCGAAAAAATGGTATCTGTTCAATAACGACTTTGATGAAGGCTGATGGAGAATCACTACAGATATGTTATCAATGTCTAACCTGATCCACATATGTTATTCCTCTTATATTTTCCTGAATTTCCTTTTTTTAAATCAAAGTGCTGTCCTTTAAAAGGGAAGCAGTAGATTATTAGCGTGTTTAATAGTGGAAGATGCATCTGAACCCTTTGATTTGATTTAATGACTGACCAGTACAGTAAGTAAGTATGAATACAATAAGCTTAATAAGATGATGCTGCTACGACAGTGTGACCTGGGTTTGCTGAAAGATTGTGCCACAGACGTCGATGCTAAACACTTGTACATTTTCACAGAGGGATGTATAGCGCGCTTGATAACACTGGTCACTAATCTGTACCAATATAATAATAATATAATAATATATGCTATTTAGCAGACACTTTTATCCAAAGTGACTTACAGTAGTGAGTGCATACATTTTTCAGCATATGTGGTCCCAGTGGGAATTGAACCCACAACCTAAGCATTGCCAATGCCATGCATTTTCCAGGAGTTCATCTCGACCGCCTTTTAAGGGGTCAGGGAATAATTTTCCAGTCTCCCACACTGGCTCCAATGGTTTTCTGTTTTTTTGATTCCCTCTGGAAAATGCCAATTGTGAAGCGCTGTGTGACAACCTGTTTGTAAATGGCGCTATACAAGAATAAAGATTGATTGATTGATTGATTGATTGATTCTCTACCGACTGAGCCACACAGAACCACAATATATGTACCCTGCATATGTACCAAATATGTGAAAGTCTCGCAGCGTCCTCAGTTCAATGAAAGTGACTTCAGGACAAGACACACGGCCCAGGATTCGGCTCTTTTTGTGGCGGAGGAGATTAAAAGAGTCGTGCACTGTGTTCCGTTTCCAGACGGCGGGCACCTGGGCGAAGCGGCGGGCAGGAAGAAGCACACCAGACCCACCTTCAGCGGGCACCAGATCTTCGCTCTGGAGAAGACGTTTGAGCAGACCAAGTACCTGGCAGGACCGGAGAGAGCGCGTCTGGCGTACTCGCTGGGCATGACCGAGTCCCAGGTCAAGGTGAGGCTGCCTCCTCACAGACCGACACACAGGCACGCAGACAGACAGACAGGCAGACAGACAGACAGGCAGACAGACATGCAGGTGCAGGCATGTAAACCATGCACACACACGCAAATGAATGCACATCTGCATGGTCAAGCACATAACTAAAAGGACGCAAACACACATGCACAATGCACCCTCCTGAATACACAATGACAAACACCTGCCTTCACACACACACACACACACACACACACACACACACACACACACACACACACACACACACACACACACACACACACACACACACACACACACACACACACACACACACACACACACACACAC
>JAINUG010000332.1:85000-107500 GCA_029706075.1 Aldrovandia affinis | reverse complement strand
ATACAAACGCTCACACACAGGTGCACACACACTCACACACGGACGCACACACAGGTACACATACATACACAAGCATACAGACACACACACACACACACACATAAAGACACACACACACACACACACTCATGCCTGCAGGGTATCCAAGCCTGTGACACTCTGCTGAGGCCGATTTACTCCAATCACAGTCAAGCAGATGTTTTAAACTTTAATTCATCTGACCCTAATGTTGACCACATACAAAAACATTAATCTGAAACCATCAGAGTATCTCTGGACTGACCCACTGTGAAGCACATTTTAAACCATGTACACAAATCGAGGGACGTCAAAGAGGGGCTTGTCTCATTCCACTGTAATTCACCATGGTAAATCTGTGATTGTAATGATATAAAAGAAAATGCTATTCAGTGACAAACCAGTGTGGACAGGCACAATATCTTGTTTCCATGGCTGTAAATATAATTTCCAAACTAAGCGCAGTAATTTATTGTGAAGCGGATGGGTGCCTGAACCTGCGGTTTCTCAAACGGGAATTGAAATTTATTTGGCCAGCTGTTGTGGCAGCGACTGTGGCGTTGTGGTCCATGTTTTTCAAAAAATAAAAATGCATGAATTTTTAAATGAAGCAATTCCAGAGCCTACAGCTTCAGCCACCTACAAGCTGTGTAAATGAACGGAGAAATTGTATAATAAAATACTATGGATTACTAGCTGGCCGCATTCATTATTATACAAGGTTTTGTTTCTATTGACTGTGAGCACAAATCCACACTCCAAAGACTTTCTGAACTGACAAAAAAAAGAAGAAGTAGTTTTACCTCACAACTACAGTATCAACCATGCCAATCATGACAGATCAACAAGAGCAGGGCAGGTTAAAAAATATATTATGGGCTGGTGGATAGCGGAGTGGTCTAACGCACCCATATTTGGCTGGTCCTGTACGAGTGTGAGCTGCCTATCAAAACCCTGCCAGACTGGCCCTGGCCTTTAGCCCTGATTGGGAGCGGCGTTTGGCTGTCCGCTCCCGAGGGAGGGGGGAGGGTGGTCGGCATGAACTCACTGTGAGCACGTAAGGTGTCTCCAGAAAGGCGGTCGGTGAGTTCCGTCTCGGAGGAGGCGGATCATCGCCGGCCTCGGAGAGTAGCTTGCCCTGTGGAGACGGGCGGCGAGTTGGTGGGGGAGGAGGATGAATCTAAATAAATAGAGGGTATATAAACTGGCTTGCGAATTGGGGAGAAAAACAGGAAAAATCTGAAACAAATGTATACATATAAAAATTATATATATATATTATAATAAAGAAATAACAGGACAGAAAGAGGCACAGAACAGGGCTTTAAATTTGCGATGCATGAAATGGGTCACCGGTCATCTCTGGGTGACGATGATGTCGTCTTACGTGTGGTGGACCGAACACAAAGGGCCGGAATGCGGTTTGGACGACCAGGACATTTGAGCTGTGCTTCATTTCTGTGGTGATCCGTTACCTTGACTTCTCACCTCTGTCTCAGGTGAGGTCAGGACAGGCGACCAAAGGCCCAAGGTGAGCCCAGCACCAGGATCCTTTTCTTTAAAAAAAAAAATAATAATAATAATTTTTCTGATTTAATAATTCAGATTTTTTTCACATTTTTCTCCCAATGTAGTGCCCAGCTATACCCTTTATGTATTTTGATTTGCCCTCCCCACACAAACTCGCCACTCGTCTCTATGAGGCAAGCTAATTCTCCGAGGGCAGCAAACTCTGCGGCCTTCACGACAGAATTCGCCCACCCATGTTCTGGAGACTCCCTTACGAGGCTTCTCAGCGAGTTGATGATGGCTCACCCTCCCCCCTCCCCCCGGGGCGGACAGCCAAACACCGCCCCCCGATCAGGGCTCCCCACCAGGGGAGGGTAGTCGGGTTTTGAACCGCGACCTTGATAGGCAGCTCACACTCGTGAAGGACCCGGCAATACTGGTGTGTTATACCGCTACGCTATCGGAGGACCCTGCCAGGATCCTTTTCAATGTGTCTTATGTGTCATCAGCAGCAATGTCATAACATTTCCAATGGCAAAGTACAGATTATGAATGAAGGTGGAACCCGCACACTGTGTCAAAAATCATCAGTAATTGTCCCAAACGCTCATTTTTGGATATTCTGTCTCTTTCGATTAAAAGACTTTTGAATTAAACATTCCACCTTCATTCATTTGTTTATAGTGGCTTCATTCATTTATTTATCGCGGCTATTGCAGCTTTGAACCTACGCACCTGTGGTTACAGTTATCCGGTTGGCGTGGCTTCACCTCTCTACAATAAAGTACAGATTATGACATTTTGAGAACCACTCTGTTGTAATAATGTTACTCGAATTTATGAAGCATTTTCAGCGGTAGAGCCATTACAGGGAATTACTGCCAATGCAGGGAGGGAACCAAAGTGGGCTATCAAACATAGAGACACCCCTCACCCAATGATACATACAGCAAAGACCAGAAACTGAATCAGGATTTCATTCCAAATGTCTGGTAAAAATCTACCTGCCTCTGGTAAATACGTCTCTACTCCACGTTCAGGAGTGGATCGATTGTGAATAAGCTGCCGGAGTCGATCAGATATAAGAGATGAACCCAATCAATCAGCTTCAGTCAATGAAACAGCCACAGCCAAGAGCGTATGTTGAATATATACAGTTTATGTGTGAGGAAATAGAACAGAAACATTAACATGTCATATACAAGATAAAGCATTCACTCCTAGTTAAAACATGATAAAAACAAGATCTGACCGGATTAAGAAAAAAAGATGATTCCAGGACACATGACCTGTTTTGAATGCTGGGACGATTTAGGAGCAGAAAGTGGTCTCTTTCCCATTAATCTCAAATGTGTTTGAAAGAAATACAATAAAATAAAATAAAATACAAAACCGTAAATATAGATTACTTTTAAATGCATGAATTTATATGAAATTATAACAGCCTACGTCATGAAAACATCCAAGTATGAATAGTTAATATGATGCCACGATAGAGACGAAAGCGAGTTAAGACACCGTTCAGTTCTTGGCACTGTGCACACACAGGGCCCTCTCCGTTTAAAAACACTAATCACACCAGTGGAGTTGAGTCTCCTGAAGAGTTGCTTTATTGTGATCTGGGGGCTCGATCGTCCCGTTGTGCCTTCGTGCACCGATGCGCGCGATCTCACGACGAACGGGTACCGGTCACAGCGAGCACCGATTCACCGAACCACCGGGCGCGGATTCATCTCATCAAATTCAGCAACGCGACGAATCGGACTGCAAACGCCACGTCATTCCGCATTGCTTTTCCCTTTCTCGGTCCTCGACCATTATTATCGATCTGAACCAATCAGCCCCACCTCCAAAAGAGTTAAAAAACAAACAAATAAAAAAAATCTAATATCACTTTGAGGGAGCGGATTTAACAACGCGTGTATTTCGGTCTAAACGCCGGAGACTGGCGGTTGGACTTCCCTGTGCAACATAGCCTATGTCGCACATATGAGGGAGCATGTCTGTAGGCCTCGGACCCAAGTCTCTGCGATGGCCGAAGCTCGTGAAACACAGAACAAGGCATCGCTCAGGAACACGCGCGTCTATACCGGTCAATTCAACACTGATTTACATTTTGTAAGGCTACATCACATGTATAGTGCACCCAGTACAGCCACGGGAGTCTATCGGGTTTCCACTGGTATGGCTTCCCATTGAACAGATTCACACCGATGGAAATAGTAGCTATAGTCTTGTGGACTCTGCGTGTCTATGCCGCCGGCTCTAGAAGTTGCCCCTAAACACTGGCAGGGGATTAGTCACCTCTTACGCAAATCCTGACCTCAACCGTGAGGTAGAGGAGCGCAAAACTGACCTCAGATCAGCGCTCACGGGAGTCTTCCTGCTCCTGTGCGTTTAACTCGGTGTCTGAGTGACCAGTGCGTCCACACCCCGCTCAGACTCAACATGGGGCCTTGTCCTTTTTGAGAACATGAAGTTGTCAAGTCCGAAAGCGGTTTTTAACAGGCTGCAAACAGTTATTTTGTTTGTTTGGTCAGTGAAAACCACGCCAGTGGCAGAGTTTAGTGTACCACTGCTGCTCGCGCCCGAACGTGGCACCGATTTATGGAGAACACGTTTTTTTAGCTTTCACAAGAATTGTTAAAGAAGTGAGCTTATAGGTTGAGAATCCATTCAGAGTCGAACATTTAAAGCGGTAGGAATATTTTCTTGGTTGCTACGGTTTAAAAAGCTGCTTTTTTTATACTAGCCTAAATTACAGCAAATTATCTGGGACAAGAAGCACTTTTTTAAAAGCTGTATATATAGCCTATATTTATGTACATGCTGACATAGATAAGTTATAATATGACTGTAGTGTTTCTTGACCGCAAAAAAAGACAATAACTAAATCAGTGCTGTCCATTGAATGATATCGCTGGCCTCGTAATGAACCTTTGAGCGTTTGCTACACATTCGCTGCGGTCAACGGGGAACCGGATGCGAGCATCATATTTCTCATATCGCAGACGAAATTAGGTTATCGACGCAGCAGGACTTGTTACTTCCACCGCGAGCAACACAGGCAACCGACCGTCAATACATTTTAATGAAACTCGGGAGGATCCGGATTACAATTATAGATGTTCAATTATAGATAATCTATGCATTTAGCGGCGCTGAAGCTAAATGACTTCCTCGTTTTGTCAGCGCAATAATACTTCCGCACCCGAGTGACTATCAATTAACACCACAGGCTAGTGGAATAAGTATCAGAGTGGCCATGCATGCACCGCGATACAGGAGCGGATCACGGGCCACTACGAGACCGACCCGTTTGAGAATGAATGCTCCACAAGTTCATTATTGACATGCCCTTTCTATTATTATCCAACAACAGTAAAAAAAAAGAAGAAGTAAAAAGTAACAAAATATGCCTCATAATCAATTAGAGCTACGAGTGAATACAATCTCCTCCGTAATCATTTACAATCTCAACGGGCGAGGCCAATCAATTTGGGGCATAATCCAAGGATGTAATTGTAAAGCCGATTCTGTGATGTGTTTGTGTGACGTTTTTGAGTTTGTGCATCTGCGTGTGTGTGTGTGTGTGTGTGTGTGCGTGTGCGTACACGTGTGGCATGTTTAAACTATAGTCATATAGATATGTTCCAATAACATCCAGAAAACTGAGTGATACGGTAAACATTTTCATTTTGGCAAATAAACTTTCTGCACGTTCTCGCTAACACGCAGGGAGAGGGGTGATAGAACCAGCATGTAAAACATTACAATATGAGCTACATTTGGTTTGTTAATTTGGACAAAAACAAGTAGGCTACAAGTAGTCCCTTCTACAGATGCCAGCTATGAACAGGATTCACCTCCTCAATCCCAAACGAGAAACAAATTAAAATAAAATAGCTTCAAAATTGGCTGGGAGGGTAGCCTTATCTACGAGCAGGGGAAGTCAAATGACCCCGTCTCCCTTTCTTACAGAGACTGGGCCGACGTGCCAGTAAAATAAAACACATAAAACTGGACGTTAAAACATCCCAGCCATTAGCCATCGAGTAAAGCACTTAATGGCAATGATAAACCTAAATCTAATACTCATCAGATTTAACATTAGCCAAGATGGATAAAATACCTGTCACTGTCACAAATCATGTCGAGAACTGTTTATATAAAACAAAAAAAAGAATAAAAATAAAAAACGCCATCAATTTTGAATCAAGCCATAAAAATATTCCAGCGGAATATCTGTGATTGGGGAATCGGCATCGTGGTAGCTACGGGACTGTCCCAACAAGCCAAGCGGCGGCCTACCGCGACAGTAGGAGGTTATTGGACTCCGTGATTTACAGATATGCCTGTCGGTAAACGATACCTACCGACAGCGAGGGTGGAAGCAAAAACAGCCTAGGGGAAATGTCCAGCTGCAGTCGGGTGGCCAGGACGTCCATATTTCAGACTGGGGACGTACAGTATGTACAAACATTATAAGAGTATAAGTGCTGATCTAGGATCAGTTTAGCCTTTTAGCTCATAATGGATATGGTTAGGGTATGGACAGGGGGAAACCTGATCCTAGATCAGCACTCCTGCTCTTAGAATCTTTGTACATACAGAGCCCTGAGAAGGGCTCTAAAACGATCGCGATCTTGTCAATTCTGTATTGATTCAAAACGGTGGCGCAGCAGCCGTCGCCATGACAGCGAGAGAAGGCGGAAACCAAGCGTGCGAGCCGGGCGGGGCGTGGGAAACGGGAGCGTTTAAGCGGGAGAGTGACGTGCGCGAGCACGCGAGGGCGTGCCGGGACACCACTTACGGAGCGGTGAAAACGGCGGGCTCGCGCCGCTCCCGACGAGCACACGCCCGGTATAAACCAGGAGCGCAGGAACGAGACGTTTAGAAGAGAGTCGCCGCTATAGCAGCTAGCTGTGTGTGTTGTGTTTCGTTTCTTAGCATGCATTTGTTGACATTAAGAGACAGGAAATAAATAAATATGAGTAAATATGAGTAAAAATGGGTAGAAAGGGTGAACGATAGCATGTTTGTTTGTTTGCAGTGGTCTTGTTGGATGAGGAAACCCATGAGGACGTTTTTGACAGGATGCTTGCTTTGGGAGAATGACGGTGCTGCTGGTGCCTGTCTGTCTGTCTGTCTGTCCTTTCCTGTCCAGGGAAGGCTGGGGTTTTCCTTGTCCATGCAGGCTGGGGTGGACAGACAGGGGTACGGAGAGAGGGCAGTGGTGAGGAGAGCGTGTCGAACGACGAGAGCGTCTTTGGGAAGGCAGCAGTTGTCCGTCCGTCTCTGTCCCTCCCGGGGGGGGGGGGTACAGCGTGAGCTCAGACAGCAGGGGTCACATGGCTCTCCCCCCACCTCGTTACCAGACCCAGGAGGCAGAGAGAGAGAGAGGGAGAGGGAGAGAGAGAGAGAGCAGGAAGGCCTCCATTACGTCTGGCCATGAGTCACATTGGAGGTCTCTCCAGAGCAGAGTGGAAACGTCCATGTGGGGGGGGTTACTTGGCTTCTGTTGCATCATGGGATTGGTGAGAGTCAGTAGAACAGATGGAGCGCAGGGCCTTGGGAGGGTTTGGGGGGTTAATACTAATGAATGCTACACAGTGCACGCCTGATCCTGCTGGTGGAGCTTCTTGGACCTCAGCCCAGGGTTAGCCCCACACACACTCAGTCTCTCTCTCACACACACACACACACACACACACACACACACACACACACACACAGACACTCTCTGACACACATTCTCACTCTCTCACACTCTCACACACACACACACACACACACATGACGGAGTCACGGAGGGAAAAGGGGGAAAGGGGGCTCGTTGGCCTGTGGCCTGCAGTGGTTGAGTGTCCTGTGATGGGACAGTGAGCGTCCCGCGCTGATGGGTGCTTAAAGAGACGGAGAGGGAGCCGGTGCTGTTCGGGACGTCCTGTAGGTGATGCTGGAATGTGAGCGTGATCCCAAAAACCCTGCCTGCGCCAGATTCTGGCACCCCTGCAAGGAGAGAGGGGAAGAACGCATTACAATTTAGGCACTTATCAGACACTCTTATCCAGAGCGACTTACACAGTTTACATTTCTTTACATACAATCCATTAATACAGCTGGATATTTTACTGAAGCAATTATCTCAAGGGTACAACGGCAGTGCTCCACATGGGAACTGAACCAGCAACCTCTGAGTTACAAGTCCAGTTCCCCTAACCATTACACTACACTGCCACCTACTACGCATAACTACACACTTCAAAATTAGGTCTTAAAAACACACAAAAAAGTAATGATTTGTTTCTGATTTTATCCTGTTTTTCTTCCAATTTAGTAGCCAATTACACCCTCTATATTTCATGTCAACCCCCCCTCGTATTGCGAGTTTGCTGCAGTTGCCCTGTGACCGGCAGTGACACGGGCAAAGTATCGTCTCCTCCGAGACGGCACTCACCAGGCTGTCGACCGTAACTCTGGTACACACAGAGCCACTCCTATACGCAGCAAACTCATATCGGCTTCCCTCCCCCTTGGGGCGGACAGCCAATTGCCACTCCCGGCCAGAGATTTTACTCTGGTGCGGCCGGTGGAATCGAACCCCGGTCGCAGTGGCCAGCGTCAAATGTTGTAACCGCTAGACCACCAAAGAGGCCCCCAGAATGGCCTTTTGGTCATTTTTTGGGGGGGAGATAAGCATCGCTGTTGACCGAACTGGCCCGCACACAGCTCACATTTGGATGCAATTTTCCGGCCGTTCGAAATGTGATCATTACGTTATAAATGTGATCATTACGTTATAAATGTGATCATTATGTTATAAATGTGATCATTACGTTATAAATGTGATCATTACGTTATAAATGTGATCATTACGTTATAAATGCGATCATTACGTTATAAATGTGATCATTACGTTATAAATGTGATCATTACGTTATAAATGTGATCATTACGTTATAAATGTGATCATCACAACTCCATTACCAGACGGAGCTTCGCTGGAGGCAGCAGTGGGTGTTTAAAAGACAGCGCGTCCGTGAGAGGGGGGGGGCCCTTTAAATTAAAAGCTAATTGTCTGTTTGGGGTTCTGGGGGAGGGGGGAGGGAGATGGGGGGAGGGAGGGGGGAGATGGATGGATCTGGATACAGGCAGCAGCATGTCTCATGGAAAGCCCATAAAGACATCGGCAAAACAAAAAGCTCTGCAGTAAAAGTGCCGATACGAGACGCGGGCGCGGCGATGAATCCCAGCCCCGGGCCGCTGCGCGACGGCGCTCGTAATTAATGAAGAGCGCGGGGGCCGGCTGCATTTCAATGACAGTGCACTTGGCCTAGCCCCCGGCCCGGTGACAGAGGGGGGGGGATTCAATAGACATACATCAGAGGAGAAACTGCTGATGGCCCCACTGCATTATGCACAAAGGAGCCCCTGCGTTCCCCAGCATGCACTTCATCTTGGTAAATACCCCCCTGCGCTGAGCGGGACCTGGCTCTCCGGGGGGTCCCTGGGGGCCCGGGGCGGGGCATGGAGGCTAGCGCTGCGATCGCTCATTCACAGGGAGAGAGACGGGGGGGCTGTTTATCGCTGTGCTGTGAGTCACAGTCACGGGCTGAGGAGAGAGGTTCAGCTGTATATATATTATATTATATGGTCCGATGAGCTTCACATTTGTCTGTTTGTTTGTTTGTATATGGGTCAATGACAAATAAGGCCTCTAAAAAGTTATTTAAAAAAGTTTGTTCAAAATAGATAAAATGCATATTTTTGAATCTGTGACAATGTGCTTAAACAAGCCTCATTTGTTAAATAACATTTCAATGTGTTTAAATTCATATTTTGACTGTATTTTTAACTTGACTGACCAAAAATGTCAGGTGGCGCAACCAAATATTTGTAAAATTATTTATATTTTCCTATTATTTATTATTTATTTATTTGAAGTGAAATCTTGGTCAAGTATCTATTAGAGTGTCTATAGTGCCTTACAGATTAGTTGGGGTTGATTATTATATTAACAATAATTTAAGATTACTGCATTCTAAGGGTCAGTTATTTAGTATTTTTAACATCCAACGTGTATAACATATTTAACTTGAAATGAATAAACATTTTAGAGCATCTTGAAGCTTTAAATAACATTATTTATTTCATATAGTGGCATTCCTTACGGTTTGCCACCTGACTTACAGGTTGCGCCACCTGACTTTTGCAACTGATTTCAAATTAAACAGGCTTTTACTTGGACACCTGCATTAGCTTTGACCTATGCTAGCAATAGCATACAAATCATTTTAAAACAGAATAAGTAGTTTTATGATAAAATAACATTTTCCTAGTTTTACATTGGTTGTACCACCTGACATGGAAAGTGTACCATCCTACCTATGAGGTGAACGTAGCTATTTTTATCAATATTTGAGAGAGCTCCGCAAACCTTTTCAGTCAGCCATGGATGTCAGATAGGGTCCTCTGGATGATGCAACATCTGGCTGATGCAATAACCTCTTGACTTAAAAATAAAAGTCCCATGTTTACGGTTGTGCCACCCTGACATTTGAAAAGCACAAATTGCCGGACAAAAGTTCCTCAATTATCTCAATAGCTTTAAAACTATTGTTATTTGTAAAATTGTGTTTATTTGAAAGGTTTCAAACATAAAATCATGCCACAGTATTTTATATTGAATTTATTATTATTAAAATACCACTTTGTACAGTTTTCTTAATCTGTTCCTTTGCTCGGACGGTTGCACCACCTGACATTTTGGGGTTTGAGATGCCAAAACACAAAGTAATATATATTATTTGAATGTACTGAAAATTGATTCAAACTAAACATGTTTTATATAATAAAATCATATATGACTTGAATTGATTAATTTATTTTGAAATGGAAATAATGAACTCGGACACAAAAATATGCATGTCATGTCATTGACCCATATATATACGCCATTTAGCCGACGCTTTTATCCAAAGCGACTTATAGTAGTGAGTCTATACATTTTTCAGTATATGTGGTCCGAATGGGAATCGAACCCACAACCTAAGTGTTGTCAGTGCCACGCTCTACCTACTGAGCCACAGAGAACCACAGAACGTGTGCGTGTGTGTGTGTGTCTGTAGCGCTCGCTGAAGACTTCCTCGTGGGGGGTGCTGTTGTGACCGCGCCGGCCTCAGTTTACACAGGAAGGCGGACGGCTCTCAGTGACCCCGACACGTCCCTGACGCGACTCACCGTTCATTTGAGCTTCACCTCCTCAGTGTCCGTTTGTCTTCAACGCGAAGAACAGGAAGACGGGCTGTGGGAGAGAGAAGGAGAGAGAGAGAGAGAGAGAGAGAGAGAGAGAGAGAGAGAGGGAGAGTGGGAGTATTATTATTGTACTTGTTATCACTCTAAAATATATACTGTATATATACATTTACTTTTGTTCAGTATTGTTGTTGTAGTATAGTATAGTATTTACTGATTTGTTATTTGTGTTAATGTTTGAATGTATTGTTTATGCTTTGGCAATATTTACATATGTATTTCCTGCCAATAAAGCATCTTGAATTGAATTGAATTGAGAGAGGGCGTGTGAGAGAGAGAGAGAGAGAGAGAGAGAGAGAGAAAGAGAGAGAGAGAGTGTGTATGTGTAAGAAAGCGAGTGAGGGCGTGTGAGAGAGTGAAAGTGAGAGAGAGAGAGTGTGTGTGTGAGAGAGAGAGAGAGAGGAGAGTGAGAGAGCGAGAGAGGGGGAGTGAGAGAGTGTGTGTGTGTGTGTGTGTGAGAGAGTGAGAGAGAGGGGGAGTGAGAGAGTGAGAGAGAGGGGGAGTGAGAGAGCGAGAGAGCGAGAGAGAGGGGGAGAACAGAATGGCAGCAGGGCATTAGCTCCTCTGGTGAGAACAGGGTTGCCAACTTTCTATCATCCATATACGGGATAGAAGGCGGGGCACTGGGGGTGTGGTGTTGTACGGATGTAAATCAACACATACTGTATACTGTATACTGTAACGGGGACAAGGAACATCCCGTACGGGACGAGATCATTTTGGCCAAAAACGGGACATCCCAGCTAATACGGGACAGTTGGCAACCCTCGGTGAGAGACGTGAGAGCGTGAGGACAGTGGGAGAGGGCGACGCTCACACATTACCTTGTGGTCTCCCATGCAGACGCTGGGGCCCAGCGTGTTGTACACCACCTCGTTATCCTCCGTCTGCGCACACACACACACACAAATAAACAAACAAACAAACAAACAAACCCGTTTGAAACCCAGTCACCACCTGCACTGCGGTTCTGTACATGGCCTTAGCCTAGCCTCCCCCAGCAGCGATATCAAGTGTTCCGCTGTGCGGGAAACCTTGTCGGGGGTCAGGGGTCATCCAAGCAGTACTCAATTAAACCAAGATGGAGATCACCACACGATGTGCGTAAAATTTACCACTAACAAGATGCCCAACATTTTAGGTTTTTGTTTTTAAAAATAAATAAATACATAGATAAATACAAATCTGAATTCATGATAAATAAATAAAATTGTCATTATAAAAAAAAGGAAAATGTTATACATTTAAACATGCCAAAATTTGGGTGAAAACCTACGTTTAATTTAAATAATCAGCTTGACATTGACTACATTGGAACCAATTAAAATTGGTTGAATAAAAATGGTCTATTTTCAGTGAAAACAAAATGAGGTTCACACACAATGTGGTCTTTTGGGGTATTTCTCGGTGAGAAGCCAGAATGTCGGGCCTTTAAAAGCCCCGTCCCAGAGGTGTGGGGGAATACCGGGCCGGATCGGACCGGGTCGGTGCTGACTCACCCTGTGGATGACGTCGCGCGCGGAGTGAGACATGAGGATCCGGTCACACCAGGAGGGGCAGCGTGTGTTCATGTACTGCGTGGGCTTAGTGTAGTCCTCACTGTAGGGGTAACTGAGAGACGGGTGGGGGGCAGTTAGACAGAGCGCCGTGGGGGGACAGAGCGGCGTGGGGGGTCAGGCGCTCACCTGGGGGGGAACACGATGCCCTCCTCGGTAATGACGTCCTGGAAGGCTGTGATCTCCTTGTCGTATTTCAGGAGCTGTGAGGATTGGAAATGAACATCTGAAACTTTGTGAAGTTTGGACTGAATTTTTTTGAACGGAGACCATTATGGAGTGGGGTATTAAGGGTGAGGTCATCACGCAGTGGGGTATTAAGGGTGAGGTCATCATGAGTGGGGTATTAAGGGTGAGGCCATCATGAGTGGGGTATTAAGGGTGAGGCCATCATGAGTGGGGTATTAAGGGTGAGGCCATCATGAGTGGGGTATTAAGGGTGAGGCCATCGTGAGTGGGGTATTAAGGGTGAGGTCATCACGCAGTGGGGTATTAAGGGTGAGGCCATCGTGAGTGGGGTATTAAGGGTGAGGCCATCATGAGTGGGGTATTAAGGGTGAGGCCATCATGAGTGGGGTATTAAGGGTGAGGCCATCACACAGTGGGGTATTAAGGGTGAGGTCATCACACAGTGGGGTATTAAGGGTGAGGTCATCACACAGTGGGGTATTAAGGGTGAGGCCATCATGAGTGGGGTATTAAGGGTGAGGTCATCACGCAGTGGGGTATTAAGGGTGAGGTCATCACACAGTGGGGTATTAAGGGTGAGGCCATCATGAGTGGGGTATTAAGGGTGAGGCCATCACACAGTGGGGTATTAAGGGTGAGGTCATCACACAGTGGGGTATTAAGGGTGAGGCCATCACACAGTGGGGTATTAAGGGTGAGGCCATCACACAGTGGGGTATTAAGGGTGAGGCCATCACACAGTGGGGTATTAAGGGTGAGGCCGTCACACAGTGGGGTATTAAGGGTGAGGCCATCACGCAGTGGGGTATTAAGGGGCAGTTCTCACCGCTCTGCCGTTGTCCTCTCTGAACATGGCCTGGTGCAGGTAGGTGAAGAGCTTGGTCTCAATGTGCAGCAGGACCTGCAGGAGGAGGAGGAGGAGGAGGAAGAAGAGGGTCAGACCCGGGAGGGGGGAGCAGGGATGCTGGCGTCAGGAACGCGGCAGCAGGGGGGGGGGGGGCGCAGGGACGGTCACCTTGTGGTCGTTGTCCTTCTCCTCACAGATGATCTTCTCCACCTCGTTACTGCTGTCCTTCTTCACCGTCTGGACCTCCGCTGACCTGGACAGACTCTGACAGAGACACACACACACACCCACACATACACTCACTTTACTCTCACACACACACACACACACACACACAAACACCCGTTACATACACTCACTTTACTCACTCTCTCTCTCACACACACACACACACACACACACACACACACACACACACACACACCCGTTACATACACTCACTTTACTCCTGGACACACACACCTGCTCACACACACACACCCATTACATTAATTTAATTTACTGTTAAATGAAAGACTTCTCTCTAACATGCACAAGTGCAAGGATACACACACACACACACACACACACACACACACACACAACCAGATGTGTATGCAATATACAACATTCATCAGTGATGAGGTCATTCTTACATCCAGGGTAAAGGAATGAATACGGCCTCCTCCATGTCCACAATTACAACACTGAACATGAGTCACTCAGCCCTGGACTCATTCAGCCCTGGACTCATTCAGCACTGGACTCATTCAGCACTGGGCTAATTCAGCACTGGACTCACTCAGTACAGGACTCACTCAGTGCAGGACTCACACTCAGAGCAGGAGTTTGTAGCACTAATTGAAAGTGCAGGCTGTGCAGTACCTGAACCAGACTGAGGGTGTCCAGGCGGAAGTTGAAATCTCCAAACAGGAAGAAGGGGACTGGTGTGTAGCTGCTGTCTGATATCCTAAGAAAGATCAAAACAGAATAGAGATATACCTGAACACTGTACACGATGACTGACAGGCCAAACACAAACAACCAGATATCTTCTCTAATTATTAAGTATATATGATATTAAGTTGACTCATGTGAATATAATTTCATGACACGAGGTTTATACTGATGCTTTTTTCCCTCAATAGTTTAAACACAATTCTTGACATTCAGGATATTTTCAAAACAGTGTAAATACAAACCCCCACAAAAGTATAAAAGGTTTTTCAAAGCACAACATTTCAACTGCAAAATGTACCTAACACACTCAAAATGTTTGACACGCGTCAAAATCAAATAAAGTACATTGCTTATGGAATGGGATGGAATATGATGGAAAGCCATCTTTATCAGTGTTCAAACAAAAAATATGAATCATCAGGATAAATGTGACAGTCTAAGAGTGTTTTCCTTTATCCCGTGATGGTCTAATTGATACTAGCGATCACCGATGTTGTCACACAAAATTCTTAACAAAAGATATTTATTCTGGAACAGGGTTCCCAAGATTTTTCTTTCAGTAAAATGACACAAACTCAAATACGTAAAGCAGAACAGTGTTACACTGTAAACATCAGTGTTACAGCAGTGTAATATCTACAATATCTTCTCTGTTAGGTCACATGCTGGTAGTGACCAAACAGGTGGAAACGTGTAATTAAGCAATTAACATCCCAGCATGCTCAGGGTCACGCACTAACATGCTGGGCAGGCCTGGTTGCCTATAGTTATGGCTAGCATGGCTAGAAGACGAGACCTCAGTGATTGTGAAAGAGGGGTGATTGTTGGGGCGCGTTTGGCAGGAGCTTCAGTGATGCAGGAGCCTAACTTGCTGATGTTTCACGAGCAACGGTGTTCAAAGGTGATGTGGAAATTAAGTCTGAGGGGAAAGCCTAACTTGCTGATGTTTCAAGCACATCGTACTGTGCGTGTTTAGTTTGAGGTGGAAGGCTACACATACCAGCAACTCAAACTTCAATTAAGTTTCAATGGCCAGATCAGGATTTACCACACCGACTCATCATCAGTACTGACTGTTCACTGAACAGTACTGGTTACAATTTGTACCTCGTGAGGGAGGCAAGGCTGAAAACGTGTGGGATTGGTTACTTTCAGCTGTGATTAATTTAGTTAGACTCACTTGAATGTTTTTGTGTGTGTGTGTGTGTGTCAATGGCAGTGGTTTATATTTAATGTAGTGCTAAATTTTTGCTTGACATTTGCATTTTGTGTGAAAGCAAGCGTAAATGGCGTCACGGTTTGTGAAAATCTGTTACTGTTGTTTGCCCTGTTTTTGTAAAAAATGAGAGAAAATGTAGATGCTGTCCCCAGAATTGCATTTAAGCCATTGAGAAACTGTGCATGTGCATGAATTGATATGAATTGATATGAAGTGCTCATAAGCAGCGACCGCTATCCACTCAAGTCCCATTAGTGAAGATGGGCTGATCTGGTGCAGAAACAGACCCTTGGTATTCTGCCGCAGTGAGTTTCCTCCGAGCTGACAGAGTCTCCAGAAGACGGTGATCAATGGAGAGGAGGATCCCAACCCTGTCCTGGCGACCTCCCAGCGGCTCCACGTCCCTTCAATTCCCCCAAATGTGTTCCATTCCTCCTGATCCAACTAGTTAACTACTTTAAAAATATATTATTTTTTATTTATTTATAGTTTCAAATTTTTCCCTGTTTTTCTCCCAATTTGATTGCCAACTATCCCCTCTATTTATCTCAATTCACCCCCTCCCCCACGAGTCCGCCGCCTGTCCTCCAGGTAATGAGCCAATTTTTCCCAGGCCAGTAGATCCGCCTCCTATCGTGACAGAACCCGACCACAGACGCCCTTCCTGCTCCTCAACGAGCTCCAGCTGGCTTACCCTCCCCCCTCCCCCTGGGGCGGACAGTCAAACGCCGCCCCCCGATCGGGGCTGATGACCAGGGACAGTCTGGTAGAGACGGGTTTCGAACTGCGTCCCTGACAGGCAGCGCATACTGTATTGGAACAGCCAAGATACGGTGCGTTAGACCGCTACTCTATCCGCCCCCCCCCAGTTAACTACTTCAGTGAGTGTTGGTTAATCAGTTGAATCAGGTGCGCTGGTGGTGGAGTTTAACAGACGCATGGATCAGCTGGGAGCTCGCCAGGAGAGGGCTGGGAACCACTGCTTGACTGCGCGGAAAACGTTAAGCAATTAAACTGGTTTCCCTTCGAAGGTAAAACCCACAAGAACATGTATCTGTGCCACCCACATCCTGTTGAAAGACGTCTGGCAACGTGGTTGTCATTAATCCTGTCTTAACCTACAGCTCGCACAAGTGTGAACTGATTTGTGTCCTTAAGAACATAACGATGACAACCTTTGATCGACGCCGGTGAGCACTCTGCCTGCATCTATAGTGACAATGATGAACTGTGTGGGAACATTTGTTTTTTTTGGTGCTTATCTCTGATCGCACGCTATTAACTCATGTACGACAACGGAGTGTTAGTCATAAATTAATTTATGTTCAATAAATCAATAAATGAATTTTGAACATAAAAAAGTGAATCTCTTACACTGGATTAGCGATCATAATTACTTTCATTTCTGTCCTCGTTTGTAGAGTGCTTGAAGCCTAATCCTCCAACAGTGCAAGGAAACAGCCTCATGGTGATTTTAAAGAAACCTTTACATTACAGGCATTTAGCGGACACTCTCACCCAGGAGTGACTTACACAGTTTACATTTCTTTACATACAATCCATTTATACAGCTGGATATTTTACTGAAGCAATTCAGGTTAAGTACCTTTAGCTCAAGGGTACAGCAGCAGTGCCCCACCTGGGAATCGAACCTACGACCTTTCGGTTACAAGCCCAGCTCCCTAACCATTACACTACACTGCCGCCCTATAAACCACATCTTAAAAGGCTGCACGTCGACGATGATCACCGAGGTCTAACCGCCTTTAGTGAGGACAGGAAGAGGAGGCCAGACACGCTCACGGGCAGCCAATGAGGACTGACCTGTTGATGATGTAACGCAGGGCCTTCTTGCGGTTGCCAGAGTAGACGGAGGGGCTGGAGTTGCAGGCGATGAGGTTGGAGGCATCGTGGAAGAGGTGCACGTTCACCAGGTCCAAGCCCCTGCAGGAAACAAACGACATTACACCTCAGACCGGGGCTGACAGATCTAGAGCCCGTAACCCCGGGCCGACCGCTGCTGTGGCTGAGCCTTCAAGCTGAGCGGAAACATCAGTGCTGTACAGAGACTCACTGCACGTATGTGAATTAGAAAGTGCAATCTGGAATTGCAGTTTGAGTGAAAAAGAAGTGAAAGCTGTTTGTTGTTTTGCAGAAATAGTTTAGTGTTTTGTTACCTGAGCTTCTGCATTTGAACTTTGTGTCAACAGGTTCAGTTAGTGTGCAAAGAACTGAGAAAACTCCACTAAACACACAGCCTTCATTTCAGCCACAGATAGTGTCTTCTATTCAAAGTGCATATAAGCCAGAGAAAATATCCAAATGTTAAAAAGAGAGATTGCTATGAAAGGAATATTTGCAAGATGGCAACATGTGAAAACCTGTTCTGCAGACTCATGCAGATTTTCTTTGGAATTGTGTGTGTGTGTGTGTGTGTGTGTGTGTGTAAGTGCGTGCTGGTGTGTGTGTGTGTGTGTGTGTGTGTAAGTAAGTGTGCCTGTCTGTCTGTGTGTCTGTAAGTGTATGTGAGTGTGTAAGTCTGTCTGTCTGTGTGTGTGTCTGTGTGTGTATATGTGTGTATATGTGTGCGTGTGTATGTGTAAGTGTGTGTTTGTGTGTCTGTCAGTCTCAGTGTGAAGAGTTTTCCCGATACTGGACTTTGCAGCCCAGGAAATACAAACACACAAACGCACACATTTATCACACAGGCCCTTTCTGCAGCTGCCACTGGGCAACAATTAATGTGCTTCCAACAGCCCCGCCGTGTTGACTAACTGAGCGCCCTGCAGCAGTGCGGGAGAGAGGCCTGCTGTTGTTTCAGGCCCCGCGGAAGTGACAGAGGAAAGCAAACAGTTACTATTGTGTGGAGCGAAACCGAGTGTGTTGTGAGAAGGCAGAGATCTCTGGCACTGGGCGCTGGGATATCAGTGGGTATCAGTCAGCCAATCAGAACTTACTGGTTGTGGATGATCCACCGTGTCCTCATGTAGCCTTTTCTCGACCACTTGAACTGCAACACAATTCACAACAGAGATGAACTGTAGAGTGGTTTTTGTCCCAAAAATCTCTCCACTTTCGGTCAATGGACCTGAGTGAGTTTAGTAAAAAACACTCTTAAATTATTACAGTGTTGGTGAAGAACAGGAAAACATTTGACCAATTGTCAAGGCACACAAAAGAACCGATACTAGGGCCAGATTTACACAAGCATTTACACAAAAAACATGCCCATATTTACTAAACTAGTCCACCTGTGTTTAGTGGACATGAAATATGCTAAATTTAGCAGGTTAGCTGGATTTGGGAGATGAACTATGAGACCTCTATAATTTGGGAGGAGAGTTAAAAACATAAATGCATATGAACTACTATGTGAGAGCTATCAAGACTGGCCAGCAACTGCAGATAAAGATTTAGGTCTGGGTTTTTTAAACTTTTTGGGGGAAAAGCAGGCATGAGAATATTGCTACGGCTGCAGTAATAGTCGTTGGGATATATTACGAGATTCCATCTGAGATTACGAATTCAAATGGAGAGAGTGCCCTCTACTCAAACATGGGTCTTATAGAGAGGAAAAATTGATATTTGACAAGATAAACGATGACCTGGAACTCTGTGTTCCTGCAGGAACCGTATCGATATGTTCCAGTCCATCTCTGCACCAGCTCCTCCATGCTATACGGCCATGCTTCCGGCTCAAGGGTCGTCAAAGTTCACAGTGGACCATGTACAGCTGCATGAGTGTCAAACTGGGCCGTTTCATAAAGATCTTTGTGGTTTGATTCCTGTGAAAGAGGTCATGTATGTGTGGTGCCAAGCCTGCTCTCTGGTGAGGTAATAAAACATGCCGCTCATGTCAGGTGTAGTGAGAGTGCTGGTCTGTGTGCCTGACCACCATTGCCTTATTCGTAAAAGCAGATTTTCAAGTCTGACGGCATGTCACAGGAACCCGTTTCTCTGAAGTGGAAATGGAGTGGAAAGCCTAACACCCCCCCCCCCCCAAGACTTGGCTTCCTGCCCTACGCCCACCCAGTTCCCCACACACACACACACACACTCACATCTGGCCAGAAATTCTTTGGAAATTTTTCCTTCTCCACCGTGGTCACCCCGTCCAGCGAGCCGACATACTTGTGTCCCGAGACCGCTTTGAAATCTTTGACTGGAGGGTCGAGAGGGGGAGGAAGAGGGGAGGAGGAGGAGAGGGGGAGAGGAAGGGAGGTAAAAGAGTGAGAAAACATGCAAACACCAATCAATAGACTAATGTTAGCCCCATCTCAGCAGCATACATGATAAGCGAATCCATAATCAGCCCATTAGCTTGTGTTCAGCGCCGGCCAATCTGGTTGTACAACAAGCAAAGAAATGGCAGAACTGGGAGGTTTATGGGTCTAGCATTAGACGCTCCTTTTGAGCTTTTTCACCTGCAACGTGACTGGACTGCACGTCCCGAAAAATACCCGCCATTTGCTTAAAGTCCAATTTGTTTTGGCAGCGTTCCCCAGGAGACGAGTCCTGCCAAATGAGGCCGCTCCAAGCCCTCATTAAATACCGGCGGCAGGGCTTGAGACCGCCATCGGGGCGGACCACCCTCTCGCCAGTCAGGGAGGAAATGTGACTTCCATAAAATATCAGGACTCGTCAAATCTGCAATTTAAATGGCTGGCGCTCCATCGACTCCAACTGAGTTTCATATGCAGAGAAACTTTTTGAAGTGTAATCTGACTCGCCATTTTGATTGTACTTATATATATATATGCTTGGGGATTTTTTGCACCCATGTGAATTTATTTAGTTAGTTTGTTATTTGTAATTCCATGCTAATCCGATGTCGTTTTCCAAACTGTAGAAGCATAATGTTAGCAGGTTGGCATTTTCGCTCACTTTTAATGCTCAAAACTATTTGTCATTCGGCCCAAGACAAATCACGGCACGACACCTGTTCTAAACCTTGTGAAACTAGCAATTAAATAACATTTTCCATACGCATTTTTTAATTAACATTTTGTTTTTTCATAGAAAATATAAATATCCCTGAATGAAACAGATTCACAGCATTTTTTCCCCTCTCCCTCACTCTCTTTAAAGGAATCCAGTGCTACTAATCCATTCAGCAGTGAAAAAATTGTGAGCCATACCGCAAACCCACAGGACAAATAAACCCATTTCTTACGCACATCGCAGAGTGCCATTCTTCTGGGGATTTATCAGTGATTTACTGAAAGTAAAGTGATTTACCAGAAGAACAGATTTATGTACACATTCCAAGCATTTCACTTAAAAATAAACTCTCATTCTGTGGGTACTTTCCACAAGAACGTGACGACTAAATGAAACTGGGTTTTCCCTCTTGTTCACGGTCAAATTATTATTATTAATAATAATAATAATTCATAATCGTGAATCTCCCCCATGAAGAGCAGATTAATCTTAGGAGCGAAGCGATCATCGTGAACAATCATTCTCTCAGCTGCTGGGAGGAGGGAGGTGGAAGACGTATTCTTACCGTTAAAGTCATACTGGTAGATGTTCTTCAGTGACTTGTGGATGAAGTAGATGCTTCCGAGGGCCTGAACGGAATGCACAAATACGAGTCAATAACTGCCAAAATAAAGGAAACACTTGAGTATATGAGGGATGAGCATCATCATTCTGTCATTCCACAGGAGGCCAAGGCCACCCAGAGTGCACTTCCTGGTTGTGTAGAGACCTGTCGTATCCCTGGACTACACTGCTGTTATAGCACAGGTAAGTACGCTGGTGTTATAGCACAGGTAAGTACACTGGTGTTATAGCACAGGTAAGTACACTGGTGTTATAGCACAGGTAAGTACACTGGTGTTATAGCACAGGTAAGTACACTGGTGTTATAGCACAGGTAAGTACACTGGTGTTATAGCACAGGTAAGTACACTGGTGTTATAGCACAGGTAAGTACACTGGTGTTATAGCACAGGTAAGTACGCTGGTGTTATAGCACAGGTAAGTACACTGGTGTTATAGCACAGGTAAGTACACTGGTGTTATAGCACAGGTAAGTACGCTGGTGTTATAGCACAGGTAAGTACACTGGTGTTATAGCACAGGTAAGTACACTGGTGTTATAGCACAGGTAAGTACACTGGTGTTATAGCACAGGTAAGTACACTGGTGTTATAGCACAGGTAAGTACAGGTAAGCATCGTATTAAACCAACACCACAAACAAGCTCCAGAAAAACCCTGTCAAATATTCAGTTACACTGGGGCCTCCCGGGTGGTCTAGCGGTTACAACGTTCGACGCTGGCCACTGCAACCAGGGTTCGATTCCACCGGCCGCGCCAGGGTCGGCTCTGACCGGGAGTGCCACTAGGGGGCGGCAATTGGCTGTCCGTCCCAGGGAGGGGGAGGGGAAGCCGACAGGAAGTTCGCTGCGAAGGCTTGGTGAGTTCCGGCTCGGAGGAGGCGGTACTTCGCCTTTGTCACTGCTGGTCTCAGGGCTACAGCAGCAAACTCACAATACGAGGGGGGTTTTGACATGAAAAGAGAGAATTGGCTACTAAATTGGGAGGAAAATATATATATTCAGTAACACTGAGGCTATTTTGAAACTCAGCACATTTTGATTTAGATGAGCTGACAAACCAGCAGAGGGACGAAGACAAAAACTGTGTTACATCTGTGATGGTGTGTCAGTACTGCGTTTGATGGTCTAATATATATATGTGCCATTTAGCAGACGCTTTTATCCAAAGCAACTTACAGTAGTGAATGCATACATTTTATCAGTATATGTGGTCCCAGTGGGAATGAAACCCACAACCTAAGCGTTGTCAGCGCCGTGCTCTACATACTGAGCCACACAGAACCACACTCTACCTACTGAGACACGCTCTACCTACTGAGCCACACAGAACCATGCTCTACCT
>JAINUG010000332.1:27500-77500 GCA_029706075.1 Aldrovandia affinis | reverse complement strand
GCGTAGCGGTCTAACGCACCCGAGTGCGAGCTGCCTATCACAGTCTCGGTTCAAAACCCTACTGTACCAGACTGGCCCTGGTGGGGAGCCCTGGTCGGGGGCGGCGTTTGGCTGTCCGGGTGGGTGGGGGCGAATTCCGTCTTGAAGGAAGAGAAAGAGTTCGCTGCCCTCGGAGAAATTAGCTTGCCTCTTAGAGACGAGTGGCGGACTCGTGTAGGGAGGGTAAATCTAAATAAATACAGGGTGTAATTGGCCACTAAATTGAGGATAAAATGGGGAAAAAATCCCAAAACAAATAAATAAATAATAATAATTTTTAAAGAAGGAAAGCAGATAGCTTATCAAAACCAATAGTGGAGGCGTTTTAGCAGCTTATTTCACTGGCCCACGGAGGCTAACGGAGCAGCCTGCAGCTCTGTTTCACTTTCCGATAGTTACGCCACCAGTCCTGATCTCGCCCCTGTGGATAAACGAGGGAGTCGGAGAGCAAGGGGCGGATGGAAGGTGGGGCAGAGGACAGGGGAAACACAACCACTGGGGGCAGGAGCGGGGCAAACGGTTGAGCCATTAGTATTAAAGAATAATGTATATGTGTCTCTGTGTTGAATACATTTACACACCTATAACAATATACAACAATATATAACTATTAGGGCTGGGACTTTAACGCGTTAATTTCGATTAATTAATTACAGAAAAAATAACGCGTTAAAAAATGTACGCATTTTAATCGCACTATATTTATGCACTCCAGACACCACGGAACGTTTCTCAATGCTAAACATGTTGCAGCTAGCGTGGAAGCCAGAGCTAACGCTGATCAGGCTAACGTTAGTCCTAGTACGAGCAAGCAGAGTCGCCAACCCACACTCGACCAGATGACGGGGTTCAGAGCCAAGATGAGTAAGACCACGTCTAACAAAGTAACCAACTCACTGGCTCACTGGATTGCCGTGGACTGTAGACCACTTTCCGAAGATAAGGGGCTAGAAAAAGGTGCCTTGCCTCACTGACACAATTTATGAACTGCCATGCAGAAAGACAATTTCGAAAAAAATCCAGCAGCTTCTTCCAAAGGTCCTTTGCACTATCATATTCCTAAAATTGCTGCACTTTGTTAAAAATTGCACTGGTCTGTGTAGTAGCTAAAATAAACAAGATTTTGCTGCTTAAACTTATGTATATGTCTATTCATTGATTCACAGTACGTATACCAAAATCCATTTGAATTGAAAAATGTTGCTTCATGTCAAATATTGATATGCGATTAAAATGCGATTAATTTCGATTAATTAATTACAAAGCCTCTAATTAATTAGATTAATTTTTTTAATCACCCACCACTAATAACTATATATATATATATATATATATATATATATAGAGAGAGAGAGAGAGAACTAGTACTATTTTTTTATTTGAATCATACTGAAACTGGACTTTGGAAATTAACATTAGGCGAGATTACCACAACGTGATACCCTCAGGCATAGACACTCAATTATAAATATGCCTGTTGGACTGTAAAAGGGATCATGATTATCTTCGGTTTCTATAATGAACATTATTGCTCACCCAGCAGATGTCCGTATCCAGGAGTATTTAACGATATTGTTTGTAATCAAGTGGAAAATGTGTCACTAAAGCAGTGGCACACGGCGCTGGTTAGATTTCAAGATCTACTTTGTTATTTGTAATTAATTTATACCTAGAATATAATCTGATAAGTGAATGAGAAATTGAGTGATTCTGATGTGGGCATGACTCCACCTTGTGGTGAGAAAAATACATTACAGGCAGAACTAGGGCGGAAATAAATGTCTAGAAAGAAAACTGGTGCATAAATGTACGCCATCCATGTCAAAACCAGAAGAAATGAAAAAGCACAGCTCAAGATCACCAGATGAAGTCTGTTCTATTCCATGGCACTGCTCTTGTGAGTCCATTATAGGAATATACTTTATTACCATGTTACACAAGGTAATTGGAATTTGTCTTTTCGTATATCTCTCCTAGATACACACACATAGGCCACTATACACATGTATTCCATCAGAGAGGTCAGAGTGCAGGGTCAGCCATAGTACAGCGCCCCTGGAGCAGTTTAGGGGTTCTGTGCCTTGATCAAGGGCACTTCGGCAGTGCCCCAGTAAGTGAACTAGCCTCCCTCCGGTTTCCAGTTCATTGTTTTTCCGTTTGGCCTTCCTGGGCCAATTCGAACCAACAATCCTCCGCTTGCCAGCCGTGTCGCTAACCACTGAACCACTACCACCCATTACATTGCTGTGTTCCATGTGGAATACTGTGTCCCCGACCAGCTGCTTCTTAAGGACGAGTATTTGATCAATTTTCTCCTTCCTCACCGTCCGCCAGACTGATAACGCCACACGGTCAACTGTAACTGTGATTGTGAAAGCGTACTGTCGATCAGGGTTATTCAAATCCGGCCCATGAATCCAAATCCAGTCCTGGTTTTTCCTTTCTCTCTGGTAGTTAATTGAACAATTAATGGAGTTGATTGGCCAGTGCTCTTCACAGGACTCCCGTGATTTGAGGAAGGGTGGTGTAGAGACTGTGCTCCTTGAATAATATTGCTCTATTAAACTGCAGCTGAACAAGATGTGTTTCAGAGCAGTGGCTTATGGTAATAATACTGAATATGTTCCTTAGCCCTGCAAGGTTATGGACTTATTTGAAAATGTTCATTTAAAAACAGCCAACAAAACAAAATGCAACAAACATGAAAATGTAAAACCAAATTTAAACAGAAACAAACACACAGACAGCAGCTTAGGATAATGTTCTGCTCACCCGTGATTCCACACTTCCTTTGAAACCCAACAGTCAATCACATTAAACCCCCAGCCAATCACGTGAAACCCCCAGCCAATCATGTTAAACCCCTAGCCAATCACATTAAACCCCCAGTCAATCACGTTAAACCCCCAGCCAATCACGTGAAACCCCATTCCCCTGGGCCACTCACCGTGAAGCTGTCCACCGCCTTGAAGTGATTGTCCACGTAGATGCAGACCCTGTCGAAGTCCCTCATCTCCTCGCTCGACTCGATGTTCCTGAGACGGGGAAACGGAACGCGTGTTAAGATGGCGGAGGCCCAGAGTTTGGGTTCTCAGCTGAAGATTTAAAACGTAACCTCGTGTGTGGAGTGTCCTGCTCCCACTTTGTGTGGACCGGGCCCGGGCGCCAGGGAACCCTGCCACTTTGGGAAGATCCCTACTGACCACAAGGAGTCACAACCCGTGTCCAACCACGTGTTCTGTGACCAGTAGGTAGAGCGGTTCTGTTTAGCTCAGCGTGGTTCTGTGTGGCTCAGTAGGTAGTGTGGTTCTGTGTGGCTCAGTAGGTAGAGCGTGGTTCTGTGTGGCTCAGTAGGTTGATTCTGTGTGGCTCAGTAGGTAGAGCGTGGTTCTGTGTGTCTCAGTAGGGCACTGTGTGGCTCAGCACAGCTGTGTGGCTCAGTAGGTTGGTTCTGTGTGTCTCAGTAGGTCCTGTGTGGATCAGTGGGACACCAGCATATTAGGTTGTGTTCGATTCATATAAAAATGTGTGCATTCACTACTGTAAGTCGCTTTGGATAAAAGCGTCTGCTGAATGGCATATATTATTTATTATTATATATTAACCAATCCCCTCCCCACTTAGCCTCCTCCCTCAGGAAGTCACAGGGCGGTATGGCTGCTGGCTACTTTAGCACGCTCTGTGCTGCAGGCGCTCATAAGCATTATTTAGTGTGTCTACAGCCCCTTGACCATCACTGGAGAGAGAAACAGAAGGGTATGTGGGTACCTGCACATGTGTGTTTACCCTGGAAACAACGCCTCAGCCAATCACAGTAAACACTGCCGCAGCCAATCACAGCAAACACTGCCTCAGCCAATCACAGCAAAAAACAATGCCTCAGCCATTCACAGCAAACAACGCCTCAGCCAATCACAGCAAACACGGTTCTGTCTATAGACCAAACTGAGAGCTCTGTGGCTCTCGTGACTCAAGTAAACTGTAATTGCCCCATGTTGCCCAACGGCACTAAAAACAGCATGACATGGGCCTCGGGTGGCGGAACGGTCAAAGCATTCCCCGGAATGCAAGTTGCCCACTGCAGCCGTGGTTCAAAACCCGGCTGCACCAGTCTGGGCCTGGCTGGGAGACCCGAGCGGGGGCGGCGTTTGGCTGTCCGCCCCAAGGGGAGGGGGGAGGGAGAGCCGGCACAAGATCACTGAGGAGCGTGAAAGGCGTCCCTGTACGGGAAAAACTTTTCTCCCGAGGACGACCGGCGGGCTCGTGGGGGGAGGGTAAATTAAAATAAATAGAGGGTGTGACTCGCTAGCAAATTGGGAATAACACTATTTAATTTTAAAAACAGCATGACATTTTAAAGTGGACTTGGTCCTAAAAACAAACTTCAAGGCCATTTCATACAGAGAGTGTGACACTGTGGAGAAGGACAGTTCAGAGAGAGCTGCTCTTTCCACACACTCCACACCATGCCAGGCAGCACCCAGCGTTTCCCAGAATGATTCCCCCGGGCTAACAGAGCCCTCCCTCAGGAGGTCCCAGGGTGAGCTGGCTCATCATGCTCCACGCCCGCGCTATCACGAGAAGCCATTTGTGTGTTTACATACGCTTCCCCTCGGCTGATTGCGATCACCATGACAAAACCTTTGTCTCCTTATCTGTCGTTTTTGAGAAACAGTGAGACAGACTACATTCAGACTCCTGCTTCTTGCATTTTGCTCTTATTCACTACACTTCTGTTTATACGTTATACAAATGCTTTGAGTTTGAGAGCAACATGTAAAAAAATGCATTATTATTCATATTCTTCTTCATCTTATTTCTATGATTTTCATTTACTCTCCATTTCAGTCTGATACAGTTTGTTCAAGCGCATTGGCACTGTGTTTACTAACCTTTTCTCTCCCAGTGTTACAGGTGTGGTACACAGCTGCCTGCAATGATGTCTATCGCTGTATTACTGCACTGATCTCTTGCGCAAACTATGATTGTTCCTACCATGTATTAATGCACATCTTGTAAGTCGCTCTGGATAAGACCGTCTGCTAAATGCCTAAAATGTCAAAAGTAAATGTGAAGTGAATGTAAAAGTGAATATAAATGTGAATGTGGATGTAAATGTACAGTAGATGTAAATGTGAATGTGATGTAAATGTAGATGTGATGTGTGATGTGTGATGTGTGATGTGTGATGTGTGATCTCTCACCATAAGAAGTTCTCTGCGTGGCCCATGTTCACCATGTAGTCCTTCCCTCCCACCTCCTGGAAGTGCAGCGCCACAAAGCGAGGCTTGTAGGTGTGGACCGTCTGTGGAGGAGACAGGGAAATGCACGTCGTAAACGCGCCCACCTCCACATCCACCTTCATCTCCATCAACCACATCCATCATCCACATCTACATCCACCTTCATTTCCATCTCTGTCAACCACCACAGTTCCCATACAACAGGGTCACTCAAATCACAGTCCTCGTGGGCCGAGCACTGCTGTTTCCCCCACCCTCCCTTTACCTGGGAGTCAGGTGTGAAGACTCCTCTGGCCAAGTTTTTGGCACTAATTTTTTAATTAACTACCAGAGAGAAAAGGAAAAGCAGGACTGAATTTGGCTTTGGGGGTCAGTTTTGAGTAAACCCTGTAAGAAAGGTTTTACACACTGGGATGAGACATACTGAGTAACAGCAGGCTGCCCTGGAATGTGATTGGTTAAAACTGTGTATATGAAGGGGGCTGGGAAGGGCCTTGGTTGTTAAGGGAGTAGGAGCCCAAGTCTAGGGCGGTGTTTCTCAATCCATTCCAGGGCACACTGCGCTGCATGTTTTCATTCTAACCACCACTTAATCATGCTCAAGTGCTCATTAACAGACGACCGATGCAGATGATAGGTTGGGAGCGGAGGTTGGAATGAAAACATGCAGCGCAGTGTGCCCTGTAGGACTGGATTGAGAAACACTGCTCTAGAAAATGCAAGGCCGTTTTAGGGTGGAAATCTTTACCAGAAATCCACAACAGGGCCTAAATACATTATGCAATTACTTTGTTTTTGCGCAACCCCTTGTTAGAATAAATTTAAATATAATATTATGTATCAAACATGCTATGGTACTTGGCGATTTACGCATATCTAATGCCAGGCGGAAAAACTGAAGGACATAAGCCATCTTTAGTTGAGCAGAGGGGAAACACTGCCCTCTACTGGGAAAAGTTTGTAACTCACAGATCGCAATCTTCATGAGGGGGTCCTCTAATTCCTAACACAGGGTGCTTCCTTGTGTTTATATTTCCCCAAAACGTAGACTAAACGCTACGCTACACTACACTGCTGCGCCGCCATTTTGGCTCTAACTAAAATATGTGGCTGTATCCCTCAGTGTTGAACAGTTTTTTAATTTTTTATTTATTTATTTAACCTTTATTTAACCAGAAAAGCCACATTGAGATTAAAAATCTATTTTTCAAGTGTGTCCTGGCCAAGACAGGCAGCAAGAAAACAATTAGTTGCAGACATACAAAACATATAACATATAGAACAGTGAGAGGTGAACAAAGATTTGTGGCCATGGCAACCGATCTCACCGTGAAGAACTCCCGCAGCCAGTCGCTCTCGATCTCGCCCACCTGAGGAGACAGAGTTTGAGGTGAAGCATCGAGAACAGAACCGATACAGACACGATCACAGGTTTAACCGATACAGACACGATCACAGGTTTACTGGGTGCGTTCGTCTATTCTTATTCACATCGTCATTTTGTTAATCGAAAATCTGAATAATAATAATAATAATAATATAATATACGCCATTTAGCAGACGCTTTTATCCAAAGCGACTTACAGTAGTGAATGCATACATTTTCAGTATATGTGGCCCCAGTGGGGATTGAACCAACAACCTAAGTGTTGCCAACGCTGTGCTCTACCTACTGAGCCACACAGAACCAGAGAATACATTTTACATTACATTTACATTTTTGGCATTTAGCAGATGCTCTTATCCAGAGCGACTTACACAGTTTTACATTTCTTTACATACAATCCATTTATACAGCAATTCAGGTTAAGTACCTTTAGCTCAAGGGTACAACGGTAGTGCCCCACCTGGGAACTGAACTTGCAACCAGCAACCTCTGAGTTTCAAGCCCCAGTTCCCTAACCATTACACTACACTGCCAGCCCAGAATACATAGGGTCTCCTGCGTGGTCTAGTGGTTTCAATGTCCTACACTGGCCACGGCGACTGGGGTTCGATTCCCCGGCCGCGCCAGAGTCGGCTCTGGCTGGGAGTGCCACCAGGGGGCAGCGATTGGCTGTCTGCCTCAGGGAGGGGGGGAGGGAAGCCGACAAGACGTTCGCTGCGCACAGGAGTGGCTCTGTAGTACCGGAGTTATGGTCAACGGCATGGCAAGTGCCGTCTCGGAGGAGACGAAGACGAAGACGAAGAACATACATAATTATGCCCTAGTTATGATTTAACGAGCACACAGCGCACAGTTATGAGTACGATTGTTGATATAGAGAAGACGATACAATAAAGTATGCTGTGGTTAATGTGTTGGTATGAAACTGCTGCCTTACCATAAAAAAAACCAAAAAAACAATTCATACATTCTATTTAAAACTATGAAGAATTTTGAACTGCAGGTCATTTAACTCAATTCCAAATAAACGCCAAGTAAAAACAGCCGAACTAACTGCCAAGCTTAATACGGCCCCTCCACCAGGAAGTGGTGGCAATATCCAGCCAACAGAGTCCTACTAAGATAAATCAGTTGAACAAATATTATCACACATATTAAAACACTATTGATGAACTGGACTAATATATAATATATAATAATGTATGCCATTTAGCAGACGCTTTTATCCAAAGCAACTCACAGGAGTGAATGCATACATTTTTCAGTGTATGTGGTCCCAGTGGGAATCGAACTCACAACCTAAGCATTGTCAGTGCCACACTCTACCTACTAACAAACAGAGTTGCTGCATACGTATGAGGAAATCCAAATGGAATCCAATCAATAAGACTTTGGACGTTGGACGTTGGACTTTTGTGTGTGTGTGTGTGTGTGTGTGTGTGTGTGTGTGTGTGTGTGTGTGTGTGTGGGGGGGGGGCGATGAGGGTGCATTTTCCTAAGCACTGGGTGTGTCCAATAGAAAGACCAAGGGGCACTAATCTAGTGGCAGCCAGGAGGAAGGAAGCTCAGAAACCAGACCGCAGCCGGGCGGCGGGTGGAGTCTGCGACCGCACGATTTATAAACGCTGTCAGACGGCAGGCCGGTCGCCGTGACGGGAGCGGGGAGGTCAACTCAAACGTCAGGGAACTCCACGCGTCTAGAGTTTACCAACGGAGGGACAGGAGGGAGAGACAGACAGATTCCAGCGCTCTTTGTCATCGCATCGTGACTGGAGAGCCTGCCGTTGTCTCAGGGACAGCGTGGCACAATGAGATACACTCTAGAAAAACAGTCGCGTTTGACATCAATGGGAAAACCTGAGTTTGAAGGCTCAGCTGAAATGAAATGAACACGGAATTGTTTTTGTTTTTTTGGTGAGACGGTTGGTGTCATGTGATCTTAAGAAGCCGATACCACGGTCTGGATTCTGGATCCTGGATTACACGTCTGTTCTCAACTTTCACTCGCGATTAAATGCAAGCAGGTTTTTGTTTTTTTACTTCAAAAGTTTGGTGACGAACACACAAAATGAACTCACCAAACTGAGTTTGAGAAGGAAGAAGGTAAACACTTAAAAAGGAGTCAAAATGAAGCGCAATTTGATTGAATCCTGGCCCATGTGTTCAGGTGAAGGCCCCCCCTCACCATTAAAGTGATTATAATAAGCACAATACATTACAATACAATCCTTCATCAGATGTTTTTATCTGATCGATTTAAAAAAAAAAAAGTGAATAGTTTTCACATTCACAAGCCTCGTTGACCACCTTGCTCAAGGGTCCACAAGCCCTGGGATCCACACGGCTCCACTCGTGTGCTGAGGTCCAGGGTCCAAAAGGCCCAGTATGGAGAGAGCTCAGTCTGTGCTGAAGAGGGCTGCAACTGGGACGCCACACATCTGCTACAGGCCAGACTGCTAACGGCCACAAGTCTGGGTGTAACGGTACACAAAGATCACTGTTTGCTTTTAATATATTATTATCTTTGTAAACAGTGGTTAATTGGCCATCATTTCACTGAACAAAGTAAGGCACATATCTTTCTTTCTTAAATAAAGGAAAATGTCCGGCAATGCTGCTGCAACAAAAAAAAGTTCCGCACTGTGCGTTGGTGGTTAAAGCAAGATTGTATTCCTCCGTTCGCGGTGTGTATCGAACCCAAAGTCCTGTACCGAACGGTTCGGCACCAATACATGCACCGTTACACCCCTACACGCAAGACTGAGAAAACTCCATGTCCAAAACTCGACATACAAGTCTCAAATCCAAGAGTCATTTCCACTTCACAACGTTTTCCTCCAGCGTGCCAAAGCCCCAGGTTTACTCAAGCACCAACACCTCCTTGCCTCACTCTAGTGTTCAGTGACCCATCAGAGGTGTTGGAGCGCACTGATGCGCATAGCGCGTGATCACAACACCTTAAACTAACACGATCACATCTGAACACGCTTCAGAGTCGACCCGCGGACAAAGCCAAAGCCAAACGCAGGCGTTAACCTACGTTGTGTTCAACTTGGCATGATTTAGGGAACATTTGCAAACCTTACTGCTAGTTTGCCCAGGGCAAACAATTTTAAAAAGGTAGCATTCAAAACACAAAGCCCCAAAGAGAATAGGGTTGTTATTGAGACTGTTATCCACTGTCCAGTGTGCAGGGGGACGGTTCTCTGGTGTTCTCTGGTGACCGGCGCGCGCTCCTGTGGAATCCTCAGTCACATGACGCAGGTCGGCTCTAAAGGGTACGGCAGTTTAAACATGGTGACGCCGAGTCTGATGGAAACACACACCATATATGGCAGGGTGTTCTGTTTGAGCAGGGAGACCTTGCTGATGTCACAGGCGGGATTACACCGGCTGGCAAGAGCCACAGAACTCAGGCAGAAAGGGAAAAACAATGATGTGAAAAATGTTTCCGAGCTCAAAAAAAAATCGAGAGACAAGTGGACGAGTTAAAAAGCGATTGGTTAGCTGCTTCCCGGGGTCGAGGTGGAGTTTGAGTTCTCAGGGCCTGGGCCTGGCTCCATGCTTCGGTCTGAGGGCGGGATCGCATGGCGCATTTGCATGGTGCATTTGCATGGCCTCGGGGGGGCGGAGGAGGGAGGGGGTGGAACACACACAGGCAGGCTGACGCAGCTGCAGCCGCACGCACATGCACAGCCCCCCCCCCACGTGACTCCCGGTGCGTCGGGACAGGCCCGCACAAACACGCCCGCCCGCAGAGCTGTCTGCAGATCTCCCCGTACTCAGCCAGGTGGAGGGGGTGTGCCCTCAGATGCAACAAGACCAAGCAGGTACAGCAAAGTATGAAGTATGCTGACACCAAGATCTGACGGAAAGACACACAGACACACACACGCACACACACCCATACAGCAAAACACACACACACACACACACACACCTACAGCAAAATACACACACACACACACACCTACAGCAAAACACATGCACACACAGCAAAACACATATCCACACCCACCCACCCACCCATCCCCACCACACACACACACACACACACACACACCCACGCACACACACCCATACAGCAAAACACACACCTACCCACACCGACAGCAAAACACACACACACCCTCTCTCTCTCTCTCACACCACCACACACACACACACACACACACACACACACACACACACACACACACACACACACACACACACACACACACACAGACTCTGCCTGTCTGAACTCTCCCCAGTTGTAAAGCTGCAGTATAACCACCAGAAGTGAGACTGTCCAGTCGCTTGGCCGTGAGACTCGAGCAGTAGAATCGCCCGCACAGATCACATGTCCACACACGTGCTGTCTTCAGGACCCGAGGAATTCCAGCGCCCTCACCACCCTCACCATGACAACAATCTGATCCCCCGGCCAATCAAGTCACTTCCTTATCGGCAGGGGTCTGCCGGGGCAGTGCGTCTGTGAATGGCCGGCTTCCACAGAACTGCAGCTTCTTACGAAGCTCTGTGGCAACGCGGTGATCCGGAGTTGCGCACTTTCTTTACTGAGTGTGGTGACGGACTCATTTAACCCAGACCACAGGCACACACACACACTGTCCACAACACAGTGTCACAAAGGCCAGCGCTGCACACACACACACACACACACACACACACACACACTCCTCCAGTCCTGTAAACAGGCAGACACACACACACGCACGCACGCTCGTGGACTTGTTGCGAAAGCGGAACGTGGTCATGAAAAGACGCGCAAACCAAACAGAGCCCAGACACGGCCTCCCCGCACCAGTTTCCCAACACCTCTCTCACCAACCCAGGGAAGAGGCCACCTCTCCCACCAACCCAGGGAAGAGCGCTGGTGGAACACTTAAGAGATAAACAGTGTGTGTGTGTGTGTGTGTGTGTTTGTGTGTGAGACGTACAATTCAGTGCTCAGGGACTCAGGTCAATGTGGCCTTTAAAGGGCTGCTCTCAGCTTTCAAAAGATAGCTGTAGGCCTGCATCGCAACAACGAAACAATACCAAGACATCGGAGGCTGTACACACCCGAAGACCTGGAATAACTCGATTTTTCTTTAACTCCTTCTAAGGGTTTCCTACTCGTTTCGACCTCCTCATCGGTGAGGAACGGGACATCGAGATCGGCCCAGAGGAAACCCCTTCATCGCCCGTTCCCCTCTCTCATAGCCGGAGCGGCCCGTCTCTTGCGGCCCGCTGGCGGACTCTTGGAAGGCGTGCCGGGACTCGCTGGTCTGCAGGAGAACCCGTCCCCTGCCAGTCCGGTCAGCAGGTGCCTTCTCTCCCGTTTCAGAGCCAGGTGGGCGCGATGGACGCTGCCAAGCGATGAGGAAACCCTCGCTGCTCTGCGTCGATAACGCCTCAGCCTGCGGTGGTCACCCAGGCCGGTCGCTTAGCTGCGCTGCTGACAGGTTTGTTCCACACACTCGAGGTGTTGCATTCCAGCCAGCACGCTGCATGCAGTGGAATCAGCATCAAGATGTGACCTCAGAGCCACATCGAGCCGGAACCAATGAGAAGCAGCTTTTATCTGTTATAATGATCAACGAATAGAGAGAGACGATACTCAACATTCAATCCAGACGAGGCTGTACAAACACCCACAGCTGGATGAAATCGTTTGGGTCTTCTGAATGTCCCGCTAACCCTAGCCCCCAAGGGTCTTTTTCATTTGGCCTTGCGTGCCCCGGTGAAAACAATGCTCTTTGTGTGAGTCACCTACGTGAACGAGCATATGAGTGTACTGCATATCAATAATAATAATATAATGAGGGGCCCCCAGGTGGCGTGATGGTAAAGGCACTTGCCTGGAGTGTAAGTTGCTCACTGCAGCCCAGGTTTGATGCCTGGCCCTGACCTGGATTGGCGATTGGCTGTCCACCCCAGAGCTCACCACATGCAGAGTGGCTCTGTGTGTACCGGAGTTACAGTCGATGGTCCATGTTACAGTCGATCAGTTTTCAAATGACAAGTGAGATATAATATATAATATATGCCATTTAGCATACGCTTTTATCCAAAGGTATATGTGGCCCCAATGGGAATCGAACCCACAACCTAAGCGCTGCCAACGTCATGCTCTACCTACTGAGCCACACAGAACCACGCTCTACCTACTGAGACACAGAACCACGCTCTACATACTGAGCCACACAGAACCACACTGAGCCACACAGAACCACGCTCTACCTACTGAGCCACACAGAACCACACTCTACCTACTGAGCCACACCAGAACCACACAGAACCACACTCTACCTACTGAGCCACACAGAACCACGCTCTACCTACTGCACACAGAACCACACTCTACCTACTGAGCCACACAGAACCACACTCTACCTACTGAGCCACACAGAACCACCCTATGACTCTACCTACTGAGCCACACAGAACCACACTCTACCTACTGAGCCACACAGAACCACACTCTACCTACTGAGCCACACAGAACCACACTCTACCTACTGAGCCACACAGAACCACACTCTACCTACTGAGCCACACAGAACCACACTCTACCTACTGAGACACACAGAACCACGCTCTACCTACTGAGACACACAAAACCACGCTCTACCTACTGAGCCACACAGAACCACGCTCTACCTACTGAGACACACAGAACCACGCTCTACCTACTGAGACACACAGAACCACGCTCTACCTACTGAGCCACACAGAACCACGCTCTACCTACTGAGCCACACAGAAGCACTGACAGTCAGACACAAGGCGTGATCACACTGGAGAGAGCTCACTGCTCCAAGCACAGACACCTTGTCCAAGGAAAGGTTCCAGGGAGTTCTCAGGAGACAAGATTACTTGATGACATCATTGATGACATCAAAACACGGGAGTTGGACAATGCGCTTGCACATGAACTAAACACACACACACACACACACACACACCCAACACAGCACACAAAAGTGTGGGGGACATTTTTTAATTATGGCACGCACGAACATAACAATACATAATGATGAGAAAGGGCCGTTCAGCCCATCTAGGCTCGTCATGTCCTAATCTAAAGAGTATCTAGTACTGCATCTAGCCTGGAAATAGCCCAAGTGTTTCTGCCTCTACTACCCGACCTGGCAAGCTGTTCCAGGCATTGACAACTCTCTGTGTAAAGAAAAACGTCCTAATATCCGTGCAGAATTAGCCTTTAACTAATTTCCAACTGTGGCTAACACACACACACACACACACACACACACACACACACACACACACACAACACACACACACACACACACACACACACACACAAACGCACACAGGGACTGCGCAGCACAAAACTCTCAGCTAAAATCAGTTACCAAGACAACAAGACATTTCTCCTCCTCCATGTTTGGAAGTGTCTGTTTATATAAATCACCCCCCCCCCCCTCACCGCGCCCCCCGGGGAAGATCTCCATCTGTTTACAGGCCTCCTACATCCACAATGGGACCTGACACGCTTCTCACAGGGCCTGACGTGGGGGTCAGGAAGCAGGGTCCTCAGCCAAATTTCCATAAGCACAAATTTCCTCCCTCTCTCTCTGTCTCTCTCTCACGATGAAAATATAACCCTGGCTTCTGAGGCCAGAGCTGGCAAAAAACTAAACTAAACTCAAACTAAAAGTCCATGGCGCTGGTGTTTGGATTTAAAAAAAGGTCTTGGTTGGGAGCAGTTGATGTCCTAATCTGAAAGCAGTCCATCAAGGGCCGTGGTGACAGTTTTACCTTAGATGGCATACACAGCGAGGCATAGGTATGGAGGCAGTGATGATGACACAGTGCAGAGACCACAGGGGTGTGTGTGTGTGTGTGTGTGTGTGTGTGTGTGTGTGTGTGTGTGTGTGTGTGTGTGTGTGTGTGTGTGTGTGTGTGTGTGTGTGTGTGTGTGTGTGTGTGTGCAGCGCTGGCCCTTGTGACACTGTGTTGTGGACAGTGTGTGTGCCTGTGGTCTGGGTTAAATGAGTCCGTCACCACACTCAGTAAAGAAAGTGCGCAACTCCGGATCACCGCGTTGCCACAGAGCTTCGTAAGAAGCTGCAGTTCTGTGGAAGCCGGCCATTCACAGACGCACTGTCCCGGCAGACCCCTGCCGATAAGGAAGTGCCTTGATTGGCCGGGGGATCAGTGCCAGTGTTGAGCGTGGCTGTGGAACACATCTCTGTGAGTTACGAGGGGAAAAGCTGCCTGCTTGCTCAATGCGCGCGGAGGGATCGGTCTTTATTCCCACAGCCATCGGTGAACTCTTCACTGGGACACAGCCCTGCACTCAGCTCACTGCACCCTGAGGTTTCCTTCCTGCATTTCAACCAATCAGAGAGACTGCTGTGAAGCCTCCACAGGACATGAGATAGAACATGAGCTGTGTTGAGTTAGAACATGAGAATCAGAGTTAGAACATCAGGTGTGTTGAGTTAGAACATGAGGTGTGTTGAGTTTGAACATGAGCTGTGTTGAGTTAGAATGTGAGGTGTGTTGAGTTAGAACATGAGCTGTGTTGAGTTAGAACATGAGTCAGAACATGGTGTGTTGAGTTAGAACATGTGGTGTGTTGAGTTAGAACATGAGGTGTGTTTAGAACGTGCGCTGTGTTGAGTTAGAACGTGCGCTGTGTTGAGTCAGAACATGAGGTGTGTTGAGTCAGAACGTGTGGTGTGTTGAGTCAGAACATGAGGTGTGTTGAGTCAGAATGTGTGGTGTGTTGAGTCAGAACGTGTGGTGTGTTGAGTCAGAATGTGTGGTGTGTTGAGTCAGAACATGAGGTGTGTTGAGTTAGAACATGTGGTGTGTTGTGAACATGAGGTGTGTTGAGTTAGAACACTGTGTTGAATGTGTGTTGAGTCAGTGTTGAGTCAGAAGGTGAGGTGTGTTGAGTCAGAATGTGTGGTGTGTTGAGTCAGAATGTGTGGTGTGTTGAGTCAGAATGTGTGGTGTGTTGAGTCAGAACGTGAGGTGTGTTGAGTCAGAATGTGTGGTGTGTTGTCTGGGGTAATTGCAGGACTTTAACACTGACAGGGTGCACTGCGCTTCAGCCACATAAACACACTCAGCCGATAAAGAGTACCTGGCTTCGGTTTTCACTCGTAACATTTACAGCATCGGCGCACAAAAGGCAGACGTGAGGACAGTCGGGTTAATCATTATACAATAGTAGCGTCAGTGAATAATTAACGTCACTTCAAACACAGAGATGGGATCACTGTCCATCTCTTCAGAGCAGGGTTCCCCAAATCACGGTCCTCGTGGGTCGAGCACTGCTGTTTCTCCACCCTCCCTTTACCTGGGAGTCAGGTGTGGAGACACTCTGGCCCAATCAGTTGCATTAATTGTTCAATTAACTACCTGAGAGAAAGGAAAACCAGGACCGGATTTGAATAACCCTGCCTTAGTGGATACTCCCAGATGCTACAGAACTTATATCTTCTAAGACAGGGGTGTCCAATCTCATCCGAGAAGGGCCGGTGTGGGTGCAGGCTTTTGTTCTAACCCAGCACTAAAACACCTGATTCAACTAATCCTGGTCCTGATTGTAGACCATGACTAGTGAATTAGTTGAATCAAGTGTGTTAGTGCTGGGCTACAACCAAAGCCTGCAGCCACACAGGCCCTTCTCGGATAAGATTGGACACCCCTGTTCTAAGAGTTATGCAAACTATGATGGTTACATAATTCTCAATTTCTGCTGCAGTGCAGTCCTCGATTTCAAACAACTTGCTTCCCGCAGAAACGTATAACAAATCATACTTTCAGGAGACATGAATAATAACCCTGCACACGGTACGTGCAGTTACACTCCTTCACACACACACACACACGCACTCAGACACAGACACACACACAGACACACGCACACACACACACACACAGAATGGCATACTGTCTTTTCTGGGCACACAGTCTTGTCCAGGTCAGTTCACATCACAAGTCTGCTCTTCACCTTGACAATGTCTTTAATTTTTTTCCGTTTCTGATTTTATCACATTTTCTCCCAATTTGGTAGCCAATTAGACCCGCTATTTTTATGTCAATCCCCCCCTAGTAATGTGAGTTCGCTGCCATAGTCCTGCGACCGGTAGTGACGAAGGCGAAGTAACGCCTCTTCCGAGACAGCACTCGCCAATCTGTCGACCGTAACCCGGTACTACAGGGCCACTCTTCTGCGCAGCGAATGTCCTGTGGGCTCCCCCCTCCCCCCCCTCCCTGGGGCGGACAGCCAATCGCCGCCCCCTGGTGGCACTCCCGGCCAGAGCCGACTCTGGTGAGACGGGGAATTGAACCCCGGCCTCCGTGGCCAGCGTCGGACACTGTAACCACTGGACCACGCGGGAGGCCGACAATGTCTTTAAAACATAGGCAGGAGTGTGGGGGGGGCACATGTATATTCATGTCCCCCCCAATATTCAAAACAGTCATATCTGCCCCCCCCCCAATAATTTGTGGATATAAAACACTCTTTCATTATGTCCCCCCCTAAATATTGAATATGTGGTTATGCCCTTGCTTCAAAAACACACCACTCTTTTTTACATTTACATTACAGGCATTTAGCAGACGCTCTTATCCAGAGCAACTTACACAGTTTACATTTCTTTACATACAATCCATTTATACAGCTGGATATTTTACTGCAGCAATTCAGGTTAAGTACCTTTAGCTCAAGGGTACAACAGCAGTGCCCCACCTGGGAATTGAACCAGCAACCTTTGAGTTACAAGCCCAGTTCCCTAACCATTACACTACACTGCCAGCCTCAAGGAGCATTACCCGATGGTGAAACGAATGTTGACATAACGGTCTGAAGCTGAAGTGTAAACACACAACAGAAGCTCTCCACCACAACTCCAGCTGATGTAGAGATACGCAGGCTGAGGAGAAGGCCTGTCGTTTGCGTAGGAGAGCAGAAGCAACTGGGAGCCTGCCATCTAATATATGCCAAAGTCTCTATTCTGAGTATATACACACACACACACACACACACACACACACACACACACACACACACACACATAGTGCAGTCTGTAAGTATTTAATATATGCCATTTAGCAGACGCCTTTATCCAAAGCGACTTACAGTAGTGAATGCATACATTTTTCAGTATATGTGGTCCCAAGTGGGAATTGAACCCACAACCTAAGCGTTGCTAACGCTGTGCTCTACCAACTGAGCCACACAGAACCATTTGGACAGTGACAGATGTTTTGTTATTGTTGTGGCCCTGTACTCCAGCACATTAGGTTTGACTATGAAGTGCAGACTGTCACCTTTCATTTGAGGGTATTTGCATCCATATCGGGTGAACCGTGTCGTAATTGCAGCCCTTTTTATACACAGTCCCCCCCCCCATTTTAAAGGACCAAAAGTAACTGGACGATCGGCCGCTCAGCTGTCTCTCGGGCTGGCATGTTTCGGTTCATCGTTACTTCACGCACAAGAGCGCTGATAAAAGGTCTAGACTTGATTGGCATTTGCATTTGGGAGTCTCTCAACACGAGGACCACAGAAGTGTCACTGCCAGTAAAGCAGTGGTCATGAGGCTGAAGCAGCAGAATAAATCCATCAGAGACAAAACATTAGGTGTGTCTAAACTGTTTGGTACACTGTTAAGAAGCAACACACTGGCGAGCTCAGCAATCGTAAGCAACCTGGCAGACCACCAGCGTAGGGGATGACAGACGAATACTTGGAACGGTGAAGAAAAGCCCCTTTGCCACGGCTGAGCAGATGAAGATCTCTCTCCAGGATGTAGGCGTACATGTGACAAAGACCATCATCAAGAGAACACCACACCGGCATGACATCAGAGGGTTCACCACAAGATGCCAAGCCTCGAGAACAGAATGGCCAGGTTAGAGTTTGCAAAAAAAAAAAAGCACATAAAAAAAACTTGTAGAGTTGTGGAACAAAGTGTAATGGACAGATGAGACAAAGATCACCCTGTACCAGAGTGATGGACAGAGGAGAGTGTGGAGAAAACAAGGAGCAGCTCACGATCCAAAGCATAGCAGCTCATCTGTGAAACATGGTGGAGGGGGTGTTATGGCTCGGGCATGTATGGCTGCCACTGGAACTGGCTCACTTGTGTTCACTGATGATGTGACTGCTGACGGCAGCAGCAGGGTGTGTGTGGACGTCTGCTCAGATCCAAGCGAATGCATCAAAACTCATTGGACGACGCTTCACCAGGCAACAGGACAATGTGGAATGTTCTTGACTGGCCAAGTCAATCACCCGACCTCAATCCATCTGAACATGCGTTTCACCTGCTGAAGATCAGACTGAAGGCAAAAAGCCCCCGAAACAAGCAGGAACTGAAGATGGCTGCAGCACAGGCCTGGCAGAGCGGCACCAGGGGAGATACCCAGCGTCTGGTGATGTCTATGCGTCGCAGACTTCAGGCAGTCATCGATTACAAAGGATTTGCAACCAAATATTAAATATGACAACTTTAAGTATGTTCATTTGTTCAATTACTTTTGACCCCCTAAGATGGGGGGACTGTGTATAAAAAGGGCTGCGAATCCTACATGGTTCAGCCGATATGGACGTAAATACCCTCAAATTAAAGGGGACAGTCTGCACTTTAACCTCATAGTCACTGTTTCATTTCACATCCAATGTGCTGGAGTAAAGAGCCACAACAACAACACAAATGTGTCACTGTCCACATACTTACAGACTGCACTGCACATACACATACAGTATATAGATATCGATATAGATAGATTTATAGATGTTGAATTTAAAGTTAAGCTTTCTTGAAAAAAAAAAGGATTTGGTATTTGAAAAGGACCCAAAGCACACACACCAAAGCTTATTCATACGCTTGGAACACACAGCCAATTACGTTCTCTGGGTTGAATTTTTCCACACAGAATCACCCAAGGTGCCTTTTAAACCTGGCCTACTTCTGTTCCTGCACAGAAAGAGTATACCACTGTACTCTAATATCACCCTAATTATAATTTAATGGACCCAACGGGCCGCTTCAACTTGGGAGGCAGCTTAGAGGGCTTTTAAATGTTACACTTTGCAATCCATTTATAGATCTGGGTATTTTTCTTTCCAGGAGTAACCATGGTTACGTTCTTTCCAAGCCAACAAAATGACACTGTTACAATCATTGTCTCAAATCAAATGCACAGTTGGAATGGCGCAACTTAAAATTTGACAATTGCAAATTCTTAGTAATACGTCAATCAGAGCTTTCGAAATCATTGTCAATGTGGTCATTGTGCCACACACTCATGACGGCTAGGCGTAATGTTTGGACTGCCCAACCTTTAAACTCAGGTTGTACCAACCACACAAGACTGCAAAGCACATTTTACTGCGGTCCAGGGGACTGCGAAGCAGTTTTTCAAATACCGCGACGGGATATAATCCATCGGATTTTAAATTCTCGTTTGAAACATTTTGGGGTCGAAGAACATCCACCCTGTGACCCATGTGCCATCCTTAAGGGCGGCCCATCAGAGCCCTGCACAGACTCAAGGGAAGCGTCTTCAAAGTGCACCTAAAAACGGCTCCATTCATAGTGCACACCCCCTTTTAATAACTAAGTACTTTATTTCCCCCTCCTAAAACATTAACTTCCCACATTGGGAAATAAAAAAATATAAAATGGAATGTGACATACAATGACCTGCATTTGCCCTCCGCCACCCTGCAGGAGGGAAACCAACAACAGAACCGTCGTACAATCAAAGATGATTAAATTCTGTCCCGATTCAGGCTTAACCTGTTCTCGTGTTGTGTTCCGTGAAAGTGCGTGCATTTCCGATTCCCAAGCAGTGCGTCTCGCCGCACGCAAACTTCAGGGGCAGGCCACGCGGACGTAGGCCCGCGCGCTTCTGAACACGATACGCTCGCTCGCGCACGCACGCACGACGACATGGAAATTCTCACTCCTCGCTCTCGGGCGTGTCACATTCCAGAGAGTATTAAATGGGCGAAACCCTCCGCGAAGGCTCCGCGCTTACGCAGTGGCTGTCGGAGACGGCAGACCACTTTACAGGCACGTAAACAACGTCGATATATGACTAAACAAACTGCGTAACGTGTGGGAACTGCTGGAGGTCTGGGTCTGGGGTTATGGCTCTGCGTTACACAAACTACAACATACCAGAGATTTGTGTGTGTTATGTTTTAGGGGGCCACTTCTTAGCGCATTTTGGTTGCTCGTCTTTACAGCGTGCACGCACTTAACACTTTGAAACGATGAAGGATAATAGATATTAGTATTGCGGTTATACATTTTTAAAGCAATTGTATAACTCTTAACATGGTGCACTTTTTGTGCCTTCTTAGGGGAAATTTGGTAATCATTTGAGAAAATGTAAGCTGCACACCGTATATGTAAGCTGTGTTATCCAGCCCTGTGTAGTTTCTACGTGCTGGTAGGGTGTATGAACCTTATTAGCAGATGTGCAAATGTACACCTGTATTTAAAACGGCACATATACACAAAAGTATGCCTTGATGTAAATTCACGGCTGTCGTGATAAATGAGAAAACTCCACATATGGCCTCCTGACAACCTGAAGATTCTTCACCGTCGCAGTAATTCAACAACGTGGCATTTTAGGGTTTGCCCACCAGATTCACCATAACCTCACTAAACGATCGTTTCTGTTCTCGCACCGTCAAAGCGTTGGATTCAGGGTACCGTATCACGGAGTGTGGTATAATGGTTATGGCCCAGGTGGGCTTGTGCTGTTAAGGGTGAGCTAAAGGTACTTAACCTGCATTGCTTCAGTAAAATATCCAGCTGTATAAATGGATTGTATGTAAAAAATGTAGCTGTATAAATGGCTCTGGGTGTAAGCGTCTGATAAACGCCTGTAATGTAATGGAGGAAGCGTTCTCATAGTGCCGGGACGTTGTGCTTGTGTGTCGTTAATTAGTTAGGCCACTCGAGTCAGCAACGTGACACTCCACATGTTCAACACAATACCTTGCAGAAAGTAGCAAATGGACCTTAACAAACACATCCAAACAATTCTGGTAAAGACGGGACTCAATGAATAACCTACAAGTAGCCTACTACAAACTTAAGTCTCCACACCTTAAGGGAGTGCAGCGGTCCCGTGCACGCATTGTTAAACAGGCTACTCGAAGCCGTGTCATAAAAACATTTAAACATTCCTAACATTAAACACCTAATTGGTTTGGAGCCATTCTATTTTAGAGCTCCTTTTCTATGGAATAGCCTCCCCATCTCTATTAGGGAGGCTGATTCCATTCATGTTTTTAAATCCAGACTCAAAACATACTTATTCACTAAATTGTATTGCTGAGTTTGGCGTACATATGCGCACGCACACACATACACAGTTTTTAAAATTATATTAATTCGAACAAAATTTTAGTTTTGCTATGTTTTCAGTTTTTCTTTTCTTTTCTGTTAAGCACTTTGAGATCGCTCTGCGATGAAAAGTGATATATAAATGAGGGTTATTATTATTATTATTATATGATGACACCCAGAGAGCCACACTGCGCACGTGAACTCAGAGTTGAGCGGCTTCGCGACAGAGCCTTTTAATTGCCCGTCCTCGCGCAGTATTTCCGCTTTTATTTGAATAGATGCACCGCCGCGCTCCTCGCACGCGATAGGCGGGTTCCTGTGACGCGCAGACCCACGCACGCACGCACGCACGCACGCCCCCCCGCACGCTCACGCTCACGGAGGGGGGGGGAGAGAGAGAAGACAACTTTACACTGAGGACGCAAGTGCGAGACAGGCCCCTTTTTGCGACTAAATAATTATGTGACAAAAGCCAGCGCATATCACCAACCGTGTCGCCAATCTTTTCGTCAACAGCCACTTAGTATCTTTACGCGGAAAGGGTAACATCAAAGCGTTATCTTCAGACACATCCACAGCGGGCTAAAATAGGCTACGTCTTCGCACAGATGGAAACTTGCGGGTAAAATGTAACATTCTTACATTTCAATAGCCTCTCTGTGCTTCTGGAACTTTTAGGAGCCTATATAGGCTACCAGTACCCTGTTCGTGAACATGTCTGAATGCAGCTAGGTGCGTGTAGCAACTAGCTAGTGTAACAAGCTTGAAGGTAGCTAGCTCGCAGAATGCATTCCGTCCTGACTTTAGATTTGTAGTAGCCTAAAAAGCCTAAACCTTATACAACCACCTAACAATTCAGTTTGACTAAACTTTCATCGGATTCGTTTTGAAATGGAATATTATCGAGCAGTTCCATTTTATTGCGAGTTCTTCACGTACGCATCTTATGGCTGAAAAACAAAACGAATTTCTTTGCGACCTTTCCTGGATTCAAAACTTGTTGCCAGTTATGTTCTTATGCAGTACAAGACTGACACGCTCATTAATACACGGTGTAAATACTCACATTGTCAAATAACGATCCAACGTTGGCGGTGACCAGCAGCACATCAATGAAGGTTCCCATGATAAGGATCGAATTCCAGAAATAGTCCAAACTGGGGAATTATTCTGACAGACCGACGCACTGGTTTGTGTGGCGCAACGTTCGCTATTTACGAATACAACAAAATAGCCAGCTAAAATGTCATCGGGACATTATCTGAAACGGAAGATACAGTAGACAATTTCGTCGTACACATCAGTCTGTTTCATCTTGGTTATGTTTTTTTTCTTCTCCCCCTCTCGACTGTTTAAAGTTGTAAACCCAGTTTCAGTTGGTGGTAGTCTCCCCTGTCGTCTTGGTTCTTTATGTCCCTTCGGTCGGGTTTATCCGCCGTGTCGGTACACAATCGGCATCGCGAGGACTCCTTCTGCCCCGTGCATGATAATTGGACTAGGTTCTTAACAGAATTAACGCACGCAGCTCCGGTTCATCTGGCGCAGTCGGAACAGAAGCTATGCCCTGCCTGCCTGCCTGCCTGTCTGCCTGCCTGACTGTGCCTGCTCAATCTTGCAGTTGTGTCGCTAATGTTGTGTTTCGTGAACTCCACAAGCTCCGCCCAGTTATTGCAGCTCACGCGATGCGTTTTGATTCAAACGGCGAGTTTCCGCAAGCCTCCCGGTAGCTCCGCTCCAACATGCACACTCGCGAATTACCGAAACAAAACCTCGGGTTAAATCGTCACTTGTTCGGGGTTATTTGGTTAGGCGACGATGGCAACGGAGAGGATGGCCGGGAATGAATAACACTCTCAGGGTGGCCCGCGCCGGGATAGCCTACCTCTGAGTCTCGGGGCTCAAATTAAAACAAGTCCCTATTAAAAAAGTGCACGTGCCCTGCGGGTTACATCCAACTGCAGGTATTATTATATATTTACAGACAGTGCAACAACCTTGCAGTAGATAGAGAATGGTACTAAACAGGAAGGTCAACGATTGTTTAGTTTTATTTTAATGCGAAAAAAACCCGCAATAAATTTAGGAGATCTGACCCAAGTTACGAGAAATGGAATTTCGGCTCTATCCCGTGCGAATCGAATCCGTCCAATCGATCTGCAGTACTGGGAAAACAGACCGCAGAATGAGAGTCATTCCAAAAAAGGGCACAGCCAAGGAACTGACCCGTCTGTTTAATTGGATTTGACTGTCTCTCTGACACTGGGTTCTTAGGTAGCCTATTGAGTCACTGGGACTCTGGGACGCCTAACAGCGATTGGACGCAGACTGCTTACTCGTGCAATAGCCTTGCAGTCGTTTACATAAAAGCATACATTTTACATATGATCGTAGTTTCACTGCATTTTGCAACAGAGAAATTGCGTTTTTGGTCACAGAGTGCAAGGATTTTTCACAAAACCCTCACTTGTGCAATTAGACGTAATGTTTGTTAACAGTTTCATTTTCAATGGGGGGGCAGCAGGCCTTTTTTGATTCGAGGCTCAGTCATAACTTGGTTCTTATATTGCAACTTGCATTGTTAACTCCTGCTGAACTGACCTCCAGCTTTAAAACTATACTATTTGACGCTCCGTGTAGTAAACCTGGTTTGGTCGCTGGGAGAAATCGAGGCTGTTTCCAGAACCGCAGAACCACCTCGTTGCGTGCAGCGCATTCTATACGCGCGCTTCAGCCTACCCTCTCTGCAAACATGGTTAATAATTTATTCGCCTCACTTACAAGGTAAACTCTTGGCGTTTAATCATTTTCTCTGCAGCATCTAGGGCCGTAATAATTCGCGGACGTCTGCGGGCATTGTGCTGGAGTGTGTCAAGGGATCGAAGGGCGGGCCCTATAAACAAAAACACCAAAGCAGAAGTGTCGAATGGTCTATAATACAGGAGTGCTTTGATCTTCAGAACGTTTCTCTCAAACACCACAACCACCATACATCAATAATGTATCACACTTAATGTACCTTTCATTGCCACTCATTTGGGGAACTCTCATTTCAGTTATGATGCACCTCTTTTGTGGAATAATGTCCAAACTATCCCTTCAGTTGGAAACGTTGGTGCCATTTGATCGTTTTAAAAATTCTTGTCAAAGACCGACTCCTACATGCCTGTACTTGTTCTGTGTGACGACCCTTTTATGTGTTCATTTGTTTAATTTGCTCATGATTGAATCCAATCAGGTGGGCACTATTGTTTTCATTGACTTTTACTCGTTGGTATCTTCTGTTTTATTCTTGTTGTGTTTCATTCTGTTCTGTGCTTGTGCACAGGGCTAGCTTGGAAAAGAGACTTCGGCCTGAAGTGATTACCCTGTTTAAATAAAGGTTCAATAAATAAAATCAACTTCTGGGGTGGTGGGGGGGGCAGGTCAGAGATCTGGAGTTCACTGACCTCCTCTGCTCCCCCCCCACCCCTCTGATCTGGTCTGGACTCCGAGCTCAAAAGCCTCAGCCGACCAGCTCCGCTCGTCTTTCCCGAAGGTGTTAAACTCCGTACTCAACTCTCTCTCTGTATTCATGAGCGGCCTTTCCCCAAACAAGCCCGGGCCTGAGAGCGTTTACACGTCGAGCACGCACAGGAAAGGGGGACGGGACAAAGCAGAACTCTGCCTCACCGTAGCCCCCAGCAGCATTAAGTTAAAAACAAGGCGCCTTTGAAGGTTTTAAAAAAACTGCTTCCTCCTCCTCCATCCATTATGTTCCATGTCCGCCACCCCCCCACACTTCTCCACGAGCCAATTTTGAAGCCGTTTACCGAGCAACGAGGCAAAGGGGGGATGGGGCGATGCCTTCACGAAACAAACATGGCGAGATCCAGCCCTTTTCGCACACAAAGCCACCTTAAAGGGAAATGCACTTTCGCCACTTGGAAGGAGAGCGGGTTCTGGAAAAAGGCCTGAGCAGAATCAATGGCAATAACTCACCCACCCTTCCCCTTAACCCCACCCCCCCCCCGTCCCCCGTCCCACACACAGCTGAAAGGGATCCTGGCTGGACACGTTGTCCCAGAGAGCACGGTTTGCCTCACGGGTCAATTCAGGAAGTATTGTTCGAGGGCAAGAGGGCTCCCAGTCCTCTCTGCGTGGCTTCCGGCCTAAGATGTGTTAAATTAATCACACGGGCACCATTGCCCCTCCAGGGAAACTGGGCCCTGTGCCATGCTAAGATTGTGAGGCGAATTAAGTATTATGAGCCCCCCCCCCCCCATCCAATCACACAGAAGCCAGAATGGGAGAGGCAGTGTTAGCATGATGGTTAAGGAACTGGGCTTGTAACGCAAAGGTTGCAGGTTCGATCCCAGGTGGGGGCATTGCCGTTGTACCCTTGAGCAAGGTACTTAACCTGGATTGCTTCAGTAAAATATCCAGCTGTATAAATGGATTGTATGTAAAGAAATGTAAACTGTGTAAGTCGCTCTGTATAAGGGCAGGTATTTTGTTTTGTTTTAGCACCTAGGACAAGACCCTACTCTACATGTAGCCTCTAGATCTACTAACTACAGCAGATGTTAGTTAGAGAACAGAGACACCTGGAAACTCAGGTTTCACTGTGAAGGAAATAGAATGTGCAACAGAAACAGCTGCTCCCGAGCCATTCACAGCTTTAATGGCCGTTGGCTTACGCACTCCAGCACATTCCATGAACTGTAAATGTCCTCATCTGAAAATGTGATGGGATTCACTCTCACAAAAACAACATTCTGGCGCATCTGCAAATCAAAGTTGTAAGCAACACGCCCCTGTCAGAATAATTGACGACTTAGTTTTTGTGCAACTTACCCAACGAGAATGAACGTTATGTGAATGGACAAATATTTGTGCATTTCGCCATTGATTCCTTTAAGTTGTGAATTGCCAAAAAGAACGACGGCTTTGGAACAATAAAAGTATTCTGTTCCGTTCGTATTGGCGGGGGGAGGATGTTGACTTTGGAGCTGGTGAATGAGGAGGTCTTTGTTTCGCGAGCCAGTCGGGAGTGGAGAGGAGTCAACAAGCGAGCGCTGTGTGTTGAGCCCGCCGGATCGCTGGCAGGAGTCGGGCACAGAAATAAACTGTACAGTCAACAGCCACACCCCATCCAGCCAAGCATGGGCACTTTTCATCAGGGCGCTGACCGTCCTTGGCATTTACTGAATGTCAATATTAATGAGGGTTACGTCAGACTAGTTTCAATCCGCACCAAAAACAACTCCCCTCCACAAACTACTCCCTTTTTAGGAGCCAATTGTACCCTCGTTCTACTTAAACTATCCCCCCCCCTCCCCCCTCTCCGCTGCAACTCTGGGACCGACAGTGACAAAGGCAGATGAACCGCCTCCTCCGAGACGGAACTCGCCAAGCCGTCGACCGTAAATCTGATACACACAGACACACTCCTACGCGGCGAGCTCCTGCCGGCTTCCCTCCCCCTTTCTTCTCTCTGGGGTGGAGAACCAATTCCTGTCCCTGAACGGGATTCCCGGCCAGAGCTGGACTGGCGCAACTTGCACTCCGGGTGAGTGCCTTTACCGTTACGCCACTGGGGGGCCCATGGGGGAGTGAGAGTGCGGTTGACCAGACTGAGTGTGGTTGACCAGTGTGAGAGTGAGGTTGACCAGAGAGTGCGGTTGACCATAGTGTGGTTGACCAGTGTGAGAGTGCGGTTGACCAGAGAGAGTGTGGTTGACCAGAGAGAGAGCGGTTGACCAGAGAGAGAGTGCGGTTGACCAGAGAGAGTGCGGTTGACTAGAGTGAGTGTGGTTGACCAGAGAGAGCGGTTGACAAGAATGTGGTTGACCGCAAAAAAAATAAAAATAAATTACTAACCTTTTCCTTCCCGGTGTAACAGGTACGATGTGCAGCTGCCAACAATGATGTCTTTTCCTGTATTTCTACACTGATCTCTTGCGCAAACAATGATTGTTCCTACCATGTATTAATGCACATATTGTAAGTCGCTCTGGATAAGAGCGTCTGCTAAATGCTTAAAATGTAAGATGTAAAAATGTTTACCACAGTGAGAGTGCGGTTGACCAGAGAGTGACCAGGTCCTTCCCCAGCCCAACCTGCTACACACCATGGCTCTGAGCCACAGTCTGAAGCTGTGCCAACGTGGTTCTGTGTGGCTCAGTAGGTAGAGCGTGGTTCTGTGTGTCTCAGTAGGTAGAGTGTGGTTCTGTGTGTCTCAGTAGGTAGAGCGTGGTTCTGTGTGTCTCAGTAGGTAGAGCGTGGTTCTGTGTGTCTCAGTAGGTAGAGTGTGGTTCTGTGTGGCTCAGTAGGTGGAGCGTGGTTCTGTGTGTCTCAGTAGGTAGAGTGTGGTTCTGTGTGGCTCAGTAGGTAGAGCGTGGTTCTGTGTGTCTCAGTATGTAGAGCATGGTTCAAACTGTCTCCATCGGTAGAGCATGGTTTTGTTGCAACCAGCTCAACACCAGGTGATTTCAATGGTTCCCTCCTTGGTTGAAGAAGGAAGCTAATTAGCTAAATCACCTGGTGTAGTCACTGGTTGCAACAAAAACCTGCATGGTTCTGTGTGGAATGAGTTTGACACCCCTGTAGTAGAGCATGGTTCTGTGTGGCTCAGTAAGTAGAGTGTGGTTCCGTGTGTCTCAGTAGGTAGAGCGTGGTTCTGTGTGTCTCAGTAGGTAGAGCGTGTTTCTGTGTGGCTCAGTAGGTAGAGTGTGGTTCTGTGTGGCTCAGTAGGTAGAGCGTGGTTCTGTGTGTCTCAGTAGGTGGAGCGTGGTTCTGTGTGGCTCAGTAAGTAGAGCGTGGTTCTGTGTGTCTCAGTAGGTAGAGCATGGTTCTGTGTGGCTCAGTAAGTAGTGTGGTTCTGTGTGGCTCAGTAGGTAGAGCATGGCACTGACAACGCTTACGTTGTGGGTTCAATTCCCATTGGGACCCGATATAATGAAAAATGTATGCATTTTGGATAAAAGCGTCTGATAAATGGCATATATTATATTATATACATTACATCTCACTCGTAATTTGAAAACTGATCAGATTTCTTTGGGAGTCAGAAATGAATTTACTAAGCAGGGCATATTATATTATATTATATATTTATCCACACCGTCTACAGTGAGCAGCCAAGCTCTATAAAGACAGGAGTAATGGGCTTTGGGCCCCTCTGTTCACACTGGGAACAATCTTCCCGCTGAACTGAGTTTCATTTGAACTGGAGCCGACAGCAGCTTCGTCAGCGGAAGTCGAGCGGCGATGGCAAATTAGCATTAGCGCTGCATTCAGCTCATCCACTCTAGCAGGCCAACGTCAAATTACAGCGGATCTATGACAAGCGCCTGTCAAAGAGGCTACGTGGAGAATGATGAGCACTCTGGAAGCAGAGCAGTTGGAAGTGAGCTGAAGAGGCACATTAAACAAAGTCCACACCAACTTAAAACGTTGGAAGGGTTCCCATTTTCTGTTGCTAGGCAGCCGATTTCCACGCGGTTTCCATTGGTGACGCTTGCTGAGAGTAATCTTGTGAGCACCGTGTGTTTCAAACTACATCTTTACGGTCTTCATACTGTACGCTGTAGTCGACCCGAACTTCGACGTAGACGGTCCCTCGCCCCTCCTTGCGCTGACCGGTCATCATTTTTACATTTTAGGCATTTAGTAGACACTCTTCCCTTACATCTCAGGCACGGACAGAAATGGAATTCCGTTCTTCACCCACAAACTCTGTTGTCCATGTACTGTAAGACTAAGCGTGCATCATCTTTTGTTTTTCAGTAGTTGCAGGTCTTGTGAGTGGTGTGACTTCTGACAGGTTTTCGGTTTTATTTCCTGTATTTTAACCACAAAACTAATTCCGTCACAAGGTCAGTGCATTTCATTTTGCTGAGGCCTTTCAATGGTAACAAAAATAGAGCACTCGCATATTTGACAGTTTTGACATGAATGGGTCAGAATCACCACTGAAAGGCCTCAGAACCCTCTGTGTGCTGTGTTGGGTGCCACATAGAACCGTTTAATTTTATATTCTTTATTGCCATGTTACACAAGTTATACACAAGGTAATTGGTTGGTTTCTGCACACCTCTCCTAAGAGAGGCCAGAGCGCAGGGTCAGCCATAGTACGGCACCCCTGGAGCAGTTTAGGGTTTCAGTGCCTTTGCTCAAGGGCACTTCGGCAGTGTCCCAGTAAGTGAACTAGCCTCCCTCTGGTTTCCAGTTCATAGCTTTTTCGCTTGGCCTCGAGCTTGCTGTATGAAAGGTGCTATATAAATAAAGTTTATTATTATTATAAACCTTTATATGTTCGGCTGTCTTGTAATCAGAGGTTATAGTACAAACAATATCTCAGTAGCGGCAAGGCAGAATGGCAAAAACAAACCAAATGTGTCGCATTGAAAAGGCACTAAGGGGAAACTGAGCTGGGACGTACAAAATGACCTCGCCGGAAAATTCTAAGTATTACGGAAATATACTCCTACTCTAAAAAGTAATAATAAGAGTCATGTATGAATATTCTTTAGCCTTAAAAGTACTCTTAACTTGACCCATATTTAAGAGACCTGACAACGTTTCAACCTTTCATGAGTAGCTGGACTGGTTGTTTGCCAAGCCAGAAATGGTGGGCGGCACCTTTTCGGAAAGAAGCGATGCGTTGTTATTAGATGCAGGGCTGGATCTCGACATTCATGGCCCCCCCCCCCAACCCCCTCCGTCCTCTGAGTTCAACGTATCTGGCATGGCATTCTGGGAGATGGAGTTCTTAGATTTAACGTTGGATTGGAGATATAATTTTATTAGCGTTATTTATTTTTTATGACTACTACTACTAATAATAATAATAAGGATCCTGTGTGATGAACATATATTTATTAGGCGTGTAAATGTAATCTGAATTCTGTAAAAAAAAAAAATATATATATAAATTTAATATAAAAATATATATATTAAAAAATAATATCAATATGAATATTTCCCCCATAATTCCAGGCACCATGCGCCGTTTGGGCCCTAGGCCCAGGCCTTGTCGGCCTATGAGGAAATCCAGCCCTGATTAGATGTGTTAAAAATACTAATAACACCAAAATAGTTAAAAAATAAAAAACGATTGATATAGAACCTTTCCTAAAACACCAGCTCATTTAAGAGCCCTCCCCGTTCTCTTCGGAGAGGGCTGCAGAAAGGCCGCATTACCCAGCCAGAGACGGCGGGCTAGCACCTTCTGTGAAAGAAAAGACGTCCCACTGTTATCAGATGATGCAGTTTAAATTAAAGATACCATCTTGTTGATGGAGGCACTCTCTGACTGACAGACAGACCGTGTCAGATAGACAGATCTTTCTTTCCGTGCATGGCCAAAATGTAATCTCTATCGTTCACCCAAATTATCTACATGCTGTTCAGAAGAAATCTTCCAAAATTCTGCTTCGTACCACAATGTTACTTATCAGCAATATTGAAATATTTTCTGTTCATGGTGCACTTGTTTTAATTCACAATAGGTGGGGCTTAGGGGGCCAACAGGAGGCTTTCCCAAATCTTCTTTTGAGTTTTTGATTTAATGTCTGCATTCCTCATGCCTTCATTAGTAACACCGTCAAGTTTGGGCCGAATCTGGCCTGTGACTCAACTGTTGACAATTCTAAGCACCATTGGAAATACTGAGTAAATCAAAATGGCTGACTGACTAAATTTGGTCCAACTTCAAACACTCGTATCTCTGCAATCAAAATGAATTTTCTGACATAATTTGGCACAGATACTGCCCTCGTCTATATGCAACTTTTGTTTTGTGGTAAAATCTGAGATGGTGGGTAGGTGTCACAGCCTCGTTGATTGGAAACAGAACGACCCTGTGTTCGGTGTTTCACTGGAAAGGTTTTTAGGTCATTGCTCTGTTTGACACATTTTTAACATATCTATTTTTGCACAGGCTAAACACGTTGAGCAGCAATTATTCTATATAAGGTGCTGTATAGATAAAGGTTTATATTCTTTTTTATTGAGTTTCAGGAGGGCAATACGTTTACTTTACGTCTCTGGACAAACTACACTTCTATACAGCACCTCTCAATGTCAAAGATTGAAAAAGCTGTTCCTAAGAATCTGTCTTAAGTCTTCTAACTTAAGTAACTTCTTAAGTCACTTTGAGCAGTTTTACAACATGCTCTTTTGTGCAACTTTAAGCAAAGATTTTTTGTTGTCTTAAATGCTTCCTCAACGTCATTCTTAAAGGAGTCATTCATACGGCCCCTGGCCGAACAGAAACACAACTTTCATTTCCTCCCATCTCAAAAGGCCTTAAGAGTGTGGAGTGAATTCCTCGCCCCAAACTGCAATCCTGGCGCTGTTATCGAGTCCGTTACCATTAAAGAGGGAGACAAACTTTGTGAGACGACCAGAGCGCGGTTTTCAAGAACCGGTCAGGAAAAAAACTAAACAAAACCCACATCTGTTCCTTCTGTTCTGAGTAATCCTGTATTTTATACATGTGCGTTACAATGCTTAAATGACTTTTCTTTTTTGTTGCAAAAAAAGAACAACAAAAAAACAACAAAACGATGAGAAAGTATCAGAAACAATCCAGAAAGGGTACAGAGTGTGCAGCAGGGACCACTTACCCTCTCCTCCCCTCCCCCCTCCCCCTCCCTCTCCTCTCCCCTCCCCCTCTCCCTCTCTCCCCCACCCCTCCTCTCCCCCCCCCTCCTCTCCCCCCCATCCCCCCCTCCCCCCCCCCCCCCATCCCCCTCCTCCCCCCCCTCCTCTCCTCCCCCCCCTCCCTCCTCCCTCCCCTCCTCCTCTCCCTCTCCCTCCCTCCCCTCTCCTCCTCTCTCTCTCTCTCTCCAGATGTGTGCGCATGTAACGCTTTCCCTGCAGAGTTATTTCTTCCCCCCACCCCCCCCCCCCTTTAACCCCCAAGCCTGCCACAGTAACAATGACACTAACAATAGTAATAATCATAAGAGTAATAACCATGGAAAGTGAAATGTTAGGAGCGAAAAAACGTAAAAACTACTGGAGATAAATACACGTATCGTCACTCCCAGTTAAAAGTTGACCATCTTTTTCCTTTTTTTCTTCCCCCCCCCGTCAGGAGGGAAAGAGACTCCTCTCCACGCGTACGCTTCTGAGACGCCGAGGCAGAAACACACCGGCGCGTCGAAAAGAAAAGGGGGGCAATGGAAGAAGGACCAATCCTCCTGCCCTGTAACAACAAACATGGACATCGTTAACAGAGAAACGCCCACTCTCCCTCGCCGTGGAATAAAGCAAGTCTGTGGCAGTGACGGCGGAAGCCTGCTTGTGCTCCCGTCGCGAGAGCGCTCCAGTCCAGGGGGTCCACAGGGCGCGGTGTCCCCCCTGCTGGTCCGGCAGTGTGGCTCCCGTCCTCTCCCTCTCTCCCTCTCTCTCTCTCCCTCCCTCTCCCCCTCTCTCCTCTCAGGAGCGGCTGCGGTCTTCTGGGGTTCCCACCAGCATCTTGCTGTACAGCTTCTGTTGCTCCTCTTTGAAAGTGTCTTTTACCTTCCCTCGCTTCAAACCACCATCCCTACAGGAAGACACAGGCACACACACACAGAGACACAGGCGCACAGTTTAGCAGTCTTCACACAGAGATCAGTTGAAAAACTCACAAAACAAATTGTGTGTGTATGGCTGTGTGTGTGTGTGTGTGTGTGTTTTAGTGTGTATGGCTGTGTGTGTGTGTGTGTGTGTGTGTGTTTAGTGTTAATGGCCCCCTCTCCCCCTCCCCTCCCCCCTCCTCTCACCACAGCAGGTCCACCAGTCCTCCTTGCCTGGCGATGGCCGCTTTCACTCTGTTAGCAAACTGCACCGCATCCTCTCCTTCCTGGTCAAAGAGGAACAGCAGCAACAGCATGGAGATTACCCAGAGCAGACACTCTATACACACACGCACACTCTATACGCACGCACGCACGCACGCACGCACGCACGCACACACACACACACACACACACAGCGAGAGATTCTTTTCCCACTGCTCCTCCTACACACAAGGGTATGGCTTTTAAATTCCGGGGCAAAATGCCATGCGTCCTGTATGAGCAATGAATCATGCTGAAATGACTCTTATTACGCTGCTGAAATGAGACACTAAGTACGGTGAAGACTCCTCCACAAGCAGTCGATATACAATTCAGTACACTATACATTTATGAGATAAACATTAATACAGCGTGACAGTTTGAGTTTGCACATGAATAGCACGGATAGTGTGTCGATCAGGACGTTGCATAATCCGCCCGGTAACAGTGTTGGATGACACCGCTGATAATATGCAGGAGAGTCTGTAATGGAAACTGATCGCAGAGTGGAGATATGATATGAGACAGACCTTTTCAAAAAAACGACGTACGAGCAAGCGAGAGGGAGGGAGAGAGAGAGAGAGAGAGAGAGGGAGGAAGAGAGAGAGAGGAGGGAAGAAGAGAGAGGGAGGGAAAGAGAGAGGGAGAAAGAGGGAGAAAGAAAGAGAGATAGAGGGAGAGAGAGCGAGAGAGAGTAATAGAGAGAGGGAGAGAGAGAGAGAGAGTGAGAGAGAGAGAGAGAGAGAGAGAGAGAGAGAGAGAGAGAGAGAGAGAGAGAGAGAGAGAGAGAGAGGAGCGTGTAAATCCAGCAGCGCTTCACTGTGACGTGTGTGGAAAGTGGGTGAGAGTCGGAGAGCTTGGCTAAATATGGCTCTTTTGGGATCCGTCCTGGTTTTGGGGGCTGGGAGAGAGAGAGAGAGAGAGAGAGAGAGAGAGAGAGAGAGAGAGAGAGAAAGAGAGAAAGAGCAAGAAAAAGAGAGGTAGAGAGAGTAATAGAGAGAGAGCGAAAGAGAGAGAGAGAGAGAGAGAAAGCTCTTTTCTGGGGTTTCTTGGTTTCCAGGCTGCTTGTGGACACTCACACACAGAGGGCAGAGCGCGGGGCGGAGGAGAGCGTAGCGGTATAACACAGCTGTATCTTGGCTGGTCTACCAGTGTTGCTGCCTGTCAGGGACGTGGTTCGAAACCCGTCTCTACCAGACCAGCCCTGGTCATCAGCCCCGATCGGGCCGGCCGTGAAGCACGTAAGGGAGTCTCCAGAACGTGGGTGGGCGAATTCCGTCTCGAAGGAAGCGGAGTTCGCTGCCCTCGGAGAATTAGCTTGCCTCGTAGAGACGTTTCATGAGCATGGCACTGGCAGTGCAACCCCAAAGGTTGTGGGTTCGATCCCACGGGACTAAACGTCCGTCGTTCGGATGGGACGGGAAAAACCGAGGTCCTGACTCTCTGTGCTCATAAAAGATCCCATGGCGCTTTTCAAAAAAAGAGTAGGGTGTTAACCTGGTGTCCTGGCCAAATTCCCAACCAAGACAATATACAGTATATATATACACATATATGGAATTCATTAATTCCCTCCCTCCTGGCCTCTCCACTGTGTATCTGATGTGTGGTGAGTTTGTACTGGCACACTATGGCTGCCGTCGCATTCACCCAGGTGGGTGCTGCACATTGGTGCTGGTTGAGGTGAGTTGCCTCTGTCATTGTAAAGTGCTTTGGGTTCCTCTGAAAAAAAGCACTTCATAAATCCAGTGTTCATTCATTCATTCATTAATTCATTCGTTCATGCCCTTTAACCCTCTCTGGTTATTCCAGGTCAAGGCCACAGGCCAAGTTTGCTCCAATCACACAACTTTCCTTTCCCGGCAAGGAAGTTCAGCCAATTCATTTAGAAAAAAATGTGGTACGTGCAGTATATATAGTTACAGACTGATATGTAGCCAAAGTTTTTTGTATTATTTATTTTTAAAATACACTGACAACTGACATAACGATGGAAATGTTTACTTCTTTCAGCCAGCAAAGTAGCAAGTTTAGAAACCCATTTTACTTCCCCAAGTACTTTTCTGGACAGCTGTTGCAGCATTTGCATAAGTTGAAAGCTGTGTTAAAACATGTCTACAAATGTGGAGAATTTTGTAAATGTATTTTTATAATTGGTTTCTGATTTCCCCCCCTCCTTGGGGGAATATATTTTTCTAACAATTTGGTAGCCAATTATAACCTCTATGTCTTTCAATTTACCCTCCCCCACGAGCCCGCCGCCCATCCTCGGAGGCAAGCCAGTTCTGGCTCTCCCTCCCCCCTCCCTCTGGGGCAGTCAGCCAATCGCCGACCAAACTGGCGTAGCGGGTGGAACAGTGGCTGCAGTGGGCAACTTGCATTCTGGGGTGAATGCTTTGACCGTTACGCCACCCGAGGCCCCCTGTGGTGAAAACGTATTTAGCTCCTCCACGTGAACGCTGCACTGCTGCAGGCAAACTCAGGGTGGCTCATATCAAACGTCTGAAGGACTCCACACTGGGCAGTGCAGCAATGTAGAGCAGCAGGGCGCCATCTGGTGTGGAATATATGACTTGCATCTTATTTCCTGATTTTATCATCAGTATTTATGTTATTATCGGGGTGCACATAAGCAGTACGCCAGTATGCATTCGCGTCCTCAAACGTTAATCACGTACCAAGCAAGACGACAAACTATTGAAACATACACCACTTTTAAGTTTGATCAGTCCATCACTGGTACATCTTGCTAAGTTTATTAACATGATTAACGATCAAACTTGAGGACGTTTAAAATGCGCACTGGCGTACTTAACGTTTGAGGACATGCACCACTAGGGGGTGGCGATTGACTGTCCGCCCCAGGGAGGGGAAAGGGATAAAAGCCGAAGGAAAGACTCGCTGCGTATATGAGTGGTTGTGTGTCGGTGACAGGCTTCGGCCTAGGCGGGCACTGGCTCGAAGGAGGCGGTGCAGCGCTCACTACTGGCCGGACTACGGCAGCAAGTTCTCATACGAGGGAGGGGATGATTGAGAGGCATGATTGGATGCTAACAGTGGGGGAAAACTGGGGGACAAAAAAAAACCCCAAAGCTACTCCGAACAAAATCCATAATTTCATGACGATAGTGCGTGTGTACTGTGTGTCTTGTCAATCCATCTACATGGCGTTGTTGATACTTTTGCGTATATGTCCGTTTGTCTGTGAAACAACATCTTGGCAAATATAATGGGAGTCCATTGTCAAATAGTCCACTAGCTAAGTTTATGCAATAAACATGATCTGAACAGATAAAGTGAACACAGACAGATAAACACCCTAACTTCACTATTACTGTCGTTGACAAAACTTTGTATCATTCAGTTTTGTCATAACGAGCTAGACTGCCAGGCAGATAATAATATCACACGACAGGCTACATCACAAAACGTTACAGATAACCAGACTCACTCACAAGCTGGCCTTCCAGTCCGGCTGGTTCTGATGGTTTAGCAGTTTCCAGTGTATTTTAGGTGTGATGGAAAAAGTCTGTTTAGTGCCAATTCTTAATTCTTAAGAATCCTTAAGTCTTAAATCACATTACAAAACCATCCGAGCCAAACAACTCAGATTACAGACGACAGATACAGACAGAGAATGAGAGATAATCTCTGTGATTTTGGTGTGTAGTTTGTCTGCAAGGACTATTTAACAGTTGACTCTCATTATACGGTGCCAGTTGGTCAATCAGGGCTCACAGGGAAACAGACTTAAACGCAGAAGTACCAACAGCGCCATGTGCATGGATCAACACAATTAGAGTGAGTGGCACATCATGAGATTATGGATTTTGGTCGGAGAGCTCCTTTAACAATTCTTGGATAGACCAACAAATGAAAGTGGTTTAACTTAAGAACAAGGTTTTTTTTTTTTTTCCAAAAGATTTAGAAATTTGAGAAATGCCTTAAATGTGTCCCTGATAAAGCAGGCGGACACCAAAGCAGAAGGAATGTGTGTGTGTGTGTGTCTGTGTGTGTGTGTGTGCAGTGTGTGTGTGTGTGTGAGTGTGTGCGTGTGTGTGTGAGTGTGTGCCTGTGTGTGTGCGGACACCGTGTGAAGTGTGTGTGTGTGTGTGTGTGGGGCGCTGGCGTGGGGCTCACCTCCCGGCTCATGGGCGGCAGGTACCACACGCTGCACACGATGGCCCAGCTGCTCATCATCCTCAGCAGGTAGTTGACCATCCCAAACTTGCTGCTGTTCCAGAAGGCGTCTCCAAAGCGGGGGTCGTACTGCGGGGGCAGAGAGGGGGGGTCAGGAGGGGGGGGGGGGCAGGGGGCGAGCGGCTCGGATTCGGGTTCACGAGGGCCCTCCTACCTTGATGGCGACGGGGTACACTGTGGAGCCGATCTCAAAGCTGCCCTTCTTGAACATCATCACCGAGGTGTTGTTGATGCACGTTCCTGGAGACCAACGACAGAGAGAGTTTACACACAACATTACATACCGTAACACAACACAGCATAACATAACATAACATACCATAATATAACATAATATACCATAACATACCATTATATAACATAACATTACATAACATAACGTAACATACCATAATATAACATAATGTAACATTACACAGCATAGCATAACATAACATAACATAGTACAGCATAGCATAGCATAACATAATATAACATTACATAACGTAACATAACACAGTACAGCATAACATAGCATAACATAATATATAACATTTAGCTGATGCTTTTATCCAAAGCGACTTAAATGCAAAGTGAATGCATACATTTTTCAGTATACGTGGTCCAAGTGGGAATCGAACCCACAACCTAAGTGTTGTCAGTGGTGCCACGCTCTACCTACTGAGCCACACAGAACCACGCTCTACCTACTGAGACACACAGAACCACGCTCAACCTACTGAGACACACAGAACCACACTCTACCTACTGAGCCACACAGAACCACGCTCTACCTACTGAGCCACACAGAACCACGCTCTACCTACTGAGACACACAGAACCACGCTCTACGATCTTCCACACTCGGTCAGGACCGCGGAATCACTGGCCATCTTCCACAAGAGACTCAAAACCCACCTCTTCAGACTCCACTACCACTGATTCTGTACATTTAACTGATTGTCATCACCACTGCCTACATGTTTAATACTGCATTTTGTAATATGTATCTATGTTGATGTCCAAACAAAAATCAAATAGCTTTTCCTTCCCAGTGTTACAGGTACGATGTGCAGCTGACAACGGTTATGTCTGATGTCTTATCTGCACTGATCTCTTGCGCGGACTATGATTGATCTCTCTCTCTCTAGGTCGTCCTCAGACGAGCTTCCATCGGAGTCTCCAATCTTCTCGGTTCTCCATACACCCGGCCAGCTCCGAAGAGCTTTCAGCTCCCACATCTGTCTTCAGCACGTCCACGTCACGTTAGCACGGGGCGTCCCCGCGACCGATGCCCGTGTGTTGGCTCCCACAGGACCAGCCTGCTGACTGGGAGCTCCCGATGTCTGTGGCAGTGGCCGGCCAGCTTCATCCTCCTGGATGCTACTTTCCTGCTGAGCCTCGGCAGCCGCCCGTACAGGTCCTTGTTGTTAATGTGGATGTTCTGGTCTACGTTCAGAACTGCTCGTAGCATTCTGGTGTAGCACCCATCCAGGGACTTCTGCAGGGTGGGCGTAAGGGTCCAGCTTTCGCAGCCATACAGGAGGATAGACTCCACAGTGGCATGGAATAGGCTCAGCTTTATGTGTCGGGGAGATTTGAGCACCACACTCTTGACATACCGTTCAGGGCCCTCCACGCCAGAGCCTTCCTGACCTTAAGGTCCTGCTCTGTGGAGTTCACCCAGGAACCCAGGTATTTGAAGTCATTGACCTCTTGCAGAGTGTTGCCTTCTGATGTTGTAATCGGCGGATGGTCCATGTGGATGTTATAGGTCATTACCTCAGTCATGAGTCATGATTGATCTCACCATGTATTAATGCACATCTTGTAAGTCACTCTGGATAAGAGCGTCTGCTGAATGCTGTAAATGTAACAGGTGTAGGCCCAGGAGCCCAGGAGCCCAGGGGCCGTGTGGTGCAGACTCGGCTGTAGCGGGACTCACCCTCAGGGAAGATGAGAATGGGCAGCTTGGTTGTGTCCTCCACGTGATCACTCAGCCTGCAGGGGACAGGAAGTAGGAGAACAGTTTAGTGTCGCCCTACGCCCTACGCCCTACACCCTACACTCTACACTCTACACTCTACACTCTACACCAGGGGTCACTAACAGGCTACACGGTCCGGGTCCGGGACTCCAGAAGCCGTCCTATCCGGACCTACAAAACCGATAAATTATTGAGAATTACTACATTTTGACGGAGCATTTCAATTTTAACCGGCGCAGCTTTTCTAGCATTTACGGCACTGGTTTATCATTGCACCAGGCGCAAAATTCCGAGGGGCGCAAAATTTAAGAAAACGTTAAAAAAAAAAACCACGGACCGGTTCCGAGGGGTGCATTATTTCTTCGCGCACCCCCGGCTTTTTTTTCGTAGTGCACACCCCCCGTCGACAGAAAATGGGGCGCCGTTACGTGCCTCGCACCACCGGACCTTGGCTTGAGGCCATTTTATCTAACTGGACCTCTTTGAATTTTACTTGAAGACCCCTGCTCTACACTCTACACTCTACACTCTACACTCTACACTCTACACTCTACACTCTACACTCTACTCTATACTCTATACACACACACACACACACACACACCTGCAGACTCAGCCAATGTCTTCATTACCTGGCAGAATTACCCTACACCAACGATTTTCGTTACATCGGTTCAAAGCTCAAATCACATCTCGATGTGTCCCCCTGTACTGTGTTCCTACAGCTGCAATCAGGCCTGACAGCTACACACTAATATTAGCATCAGCATTACACATCATCTACATGGGCATTAGTTTTTGGTATTTCATGAAGACATCACAGTATACAGCCATATATTTAATAAAGAAAGCATCCTGATTTATCAATGTTTTACACTGTGCATTTTCTTAGCAGAAACCCTGATCCAGAGCAACTTAAATGGCTTTTTAAATACTATCAATTTACACAAAGGAACCATTATACTACACTACGGCCCCATTTACTCGTTCGTTTATATATATAAATCAACACATGCTAGTTTGTATATACATACATACACATGCATTATACATATATATATATATATATGTATATACTTAAACATTGCATGGATTTTGAAACACTTTGCGTATGGTACGCTGAATGACCCAGCAGAGGTGCTGCACACTGAGGTATTTATGTGCGCACTGCAGCGTTACCGTTTGGCCACTAGGTGGCGGTCCTTCACTTCCGAGCGCTCAAACCAGATGTGTGGGCAGGCCTTCACCATGGACCTCTGGATCACCCCCATTAGACCCCCGTGAATCTGACCCACCTGGAACACAGCACAGGCAAGTCAATACTGCACCGGTCAAGGCCATGTATACACACACACGCACACGCACAGGCACACACGCGCACACAGGCACACGCTCTGACCAATGTCACGTACATAAAACCCCCAAGTGTTCACAAATATTTCAACAGTGGAAGTCACACAGGAAATTGCTCAAGTTATTCACAGTGAGCTGGAAAAAAATGCTTTAAAAACCCTGAAACTGTAATTGTTTGACCAGTCATTTGCAAACAGTTATATCGATCTTTACTCAAACAAGAGCAAACAGCAGCAGTACACTGCAGACATTCTGTTCAGCACATGCCTACATCCTGTATAACGGGGTGTTAAACTCCAGGCCTCGAGGTCCGCAGTGTCTGCAGGTATTTGCTCCAACCCACGCACTACACCACCTGATTTCAAATAATTTGTTTGCCTCCTTGGTCCAGGAAGCGAGCTAAGTAGTGAAATCAGGTGGTGTAGTGCGTGGTTGGAGCAAATACCTGCAGACACTGCGGCCCTCGAGGCCTGGATTTGAACATCCCCGCTGTATACTACTGCACCCATCTCTGGGGGAGCACTCTAGGACGTGAACCCGTAAGCAGGCAGCCGGATCGCGAGACAAAGCCGGCGCTCTCCCGCTCCTCAGCTCGCCCTGAACGAGCCCAGCGTACCATCGCATAGCAGCCGTCGCTCGCCAGGATGATGACGTCAATCGGAGAGGTGTGATTGGCCACGCAGATCCCTCCGTTCTTGGGCTTGTTCTCACTGTGGAGAGAGAGAGAGAGAGAGAGAGAGAGAGAGAGAGAGAGAGAGAGAGAGAGAGAGAGAGAGAGAGAGAGGAGAGGGAGACAGAGAGAGAGAGGGGGAGAGAGAGAGAGAGAGAGAGAGACAGAGAGAGAGAGAGGGACAGAGAGGGGGACAGAGAGAGAGAGAGAGAGAGAGAGAGGAGAGAGAGACAGAGAGAGAGAGAGAGAGGGAGAGAGAGGGAGAGAGAGAGAGAGAGAGAGAGAGAGAGAGAGAGGGAGGAGAGAGAGACAGAGAGAGAGAGAGGGAGAGAGAGGGGGACAGAGAGAGAGGGGGAGGGAGGAGGAGAGGAGAGGGAGACAAAGAGAGAGAGGAGGAGAGAGGGGAGAGGGGGAGGGAGAGAGAGGGAGAGGGGGAGGGAGAGAGAGGGGGAGGGAGAGAGAGGGAGAGAGAGAGAGAGAGGGAGAGGAGGAGAGCGAGACAGAAAGAGAGAGAGAGAGAGAGAGAGAGGGGGAGAGAGAGAGAGAGAGAGAGAGAGAGAGGGGAGAGAGAGAGAGAGAGAGAGAGAGAGAGAGAGAGGGGAGAGAGAGAGAGGAGGGAGACAGAAAGAGAGACAGAGAGAGAGAGAGAGAGAGAGAGAAAGAAAGGGAGAGAGATGGGTAAATGACAGACACCCCAGTTTTGTGTACAGAGTGGGAACAATAATTTAAAGGCCCAACCCGACAGTGTCAACAGTGTATCCATCACAATGGGTGTGTCATAAAGAGCCGACGCATCTCACGCACCTGAAGACCTTGTGTAGAAAGTGGCCCTCTCAAGTCTACGCCCTATTTCAAATATTCAACCCTTTGTTACTTCCAGCTTTTAATGAAAACAAATTAAGCTGGGAATTTGCCACCTTTGTCTACACACTGTAAGCCACAAACAATTCCAAAGAAAGTGTATGAAAAAATGAAAAACCAGAATGACTGGGTTTGATAAGCGTACACCTCCTCAGAGTCAGAACCCAGGGGCAGAGTGCCACGGCGCTTCTGAGAGCAATCCTCTTTCTCACTGGCACGGTCTCTGCAGAGCGGCTGAGAATATCGCTCCTGTGCCACTGCTCCTTCACATTCTCCACAACCAAAAACACACAGAACGCCAGTTTGAAATAAAAAAGGTCCATCTATCCAGAGCTCCGTTCCTTCCACGTGGGGAAATAAGGACTACGGTGACAGGGAACGAGGGGCCAAACCCGTTTCATTACAGCCCAGTGAAATTAAACAGCACTACCCTGAATCAACGCACGCTGGGACACAAAGTGCTGTTTAAACATCCCAGCTCAGCCAGTCTGTGCATCATCAGGGTGGTGAGATCGCTGCTCCATGCTCGTTAAATTACAAAGAGTGAACTATATTCAGTTTTATTTTTTTGATTCATTTTTCAATTAAAATGGTATATACATCTGCGAGCAGCCATACAATAAGCAGATCGAGTCGTAAACTTTGCGTGATGCTTTTACTTTTAGCTTACAAACCGTGATATTGAGAAGTACGATTATCATACAGTGAGAATTTAATACTGTCACAGCCTAACCTGTATCACTAAATTAATAAGTGTTACACAATATGCACATGTGCAAAGCTGACATAAGTGTGACATCAAAAGGTTGAGAGTCAAACATCTGGAGCAATAAGAAGAGGTCAAATACAACACCGCGTGTAACTCAATCTGCCGAGTATAATGCACCATCGTCTGGTAATGGTTCCAACATCAGAGTCGACAGAGATATTTAATGAGCTCAGTCTTAATAACGCTGTAAATACCAGGAGCCCGAGAAGTGAAGCCTGTTTAAGAGACACGTGCGTAGCTTTGAGCTGCACGGCAGACATGCAGGCAGGACCACATACTGGTGAATGGTAACACGTGATTTTACTAATTTTAGTTTTCCCCATTTTTCTACCCAACTTGGAAGCCAATTATGCCCTCTATTTATTTTGATTAACCCTCCCCCACAAACTCTCCGCCCGTCTCTACTGGGCAAGCTACTCTCCGAGGCCGGCGATGATCCACCTCCTTTGAGACGGAACTCACCGCCCCCTTTCTGGAGACACCCTTACGTGCTTCACAGCGAGTTTGTGCCGACCACCCTCCCCTACCCCCTCCCTCAGGAGCGGACAGCCCAACGCCGCCTCCGATCAGGGCTAACGGCCATGGCCGGTCTGGTAGAGACGGGTTTCGAACCATGTCCCTGATAGGCAAGGTACCAGATGACTGAGGTTTTTTTTCATCTCTCCAAAATAATATTTGATTTCCTTAACTGAATTGAGTAATTAGAGGGTGTATACTACTAGTTATACGAGAGAAAGAATGATGAAAGTGTATTAGGAATTAGTGAAAATGATGAATTTATATTGGTCAATGAAGGGTTCAAAACAGTCATTTGAGGGTAAAATTGACCAGAAAAATAAAAATGTTTTAACACCCTGTGAAAACCACAATTGACGTGTTTGGAAGGCAGGTTTTCCACTGAAGCGTTCCTGACACCTGATTGAGCGTGACCTTTCAGTGCAGCTGGCTCACGGATCACAGAGAGCACTCGGGCGTACGGACACTGGTGAGCCACAGAAGGGTACCAGGCAGATGGGAGCTGGGTGGGGCGCTGGTCCGGGTGACAGCCGGAGGGTCAAAGCGTGACCTCCCCAGAATGCGGTGCAGCCTTCGCTCAGATTCCAGGGAGATACCGTTTCCAATCGTGCTGCGCTTCATGCTTCCAATGAGACGTTCCAAAATAGGACAGTTCAGACATTTGTACCTTTAACCCAATTAGTGTTTAACGCGCCCATCGTATGAAGTGTGCGTTTCCATCCATCTTATGAGCAGAACTTATTTTAAGGGGAGAACACAAAAGCCTCAGAGTTGTACAGACAGGGTACAAGGGCTTGTGTGCTACTTCAGAACATAAGACTGCTGACATCCTTGAATTTGAGCTCCACGGAAATCCAGTAACATTCTTCCGAGAAGGCCATAATGCAAGAGAAACCCACCTTTTCAGACTCCACTACCACTGAATTCTAGCTAATTGTCATCACAACTGCCTATTTGCTCAACACCATATACCCCTGCTTACTCCATTTAATAAAAAAATAAATAATAATTTACTAACCTTTTCCTTCCCAGTGTTACAGGTATGGTGTGCAGCTGCCTGCAATGATGTCTATCGCTGTATTACTGCACTGATCTCTTGCGCGAACTATGATTGTTCCTACCATGTCTTAATGCACATCTTGTAAGTCGCTCTGGATAAGAGCGTCTGCTAAATGCTTAAAATGTCAAATGTAGAAACCGTTACTGGGGTTTTCTCCTTTCGCAGCGACAAGGCTCAGCTCCAAAAGAATAAATCAAAAGCCTCCGTTTATTGATTTTTTTAAACTGGCGACTTTCTAGCCCAAACATTCAACGCCAGCAGTTATTTTTAAACCTGCAGTTCTGTAAGCAAAAATAGCTTTTCTGCAAGCAAAAAACACACAAAAACATTTAATCTGATTTGTTTTTTGGAGTGGTTCCTTCTCTTTTCACCCCGTTACAAAACAGCATTTTCAGTCTTTCTCGCTGTGCACTTTGGGCTGCAAATCGTCATATGAAAGGTGCTGTATAAATAAAGTTTATTATTATTATTATTATAATAATTATTATTGGCAGTATAGTGTAATGGGTAGGGAGCTGGGCTTGTAACTCAGAGGGTGCAGGTTCAAATCCCAGGTGGGGCACTGCTGTTGTACCCTTGAGCTAAAGGTGCTTAACCTGAATTGCTTCAGTAAAATATCCAGCTTTATAAATGGATTGTGTGTAAAGAAATAATAATAATAATAATAATAATAATAATATATGCCATTTAGCAGACGCTTTTATCCAAAGCAACTTACAGTAGTGAATGCATACATTTTTCAGTATATGTGGTGCCAGTGGGAATTGAACCCACAACCAGTAGGTAGAGCTCTACCTACTGAGCCACAGAGAACCACTGTATGTAAACTGTGTAAGTCACTCTGGATCAGAGTGTCTGCTAAATACCTCAAATGTAAAATGATGATTAAATGAATGCCGAGCACTGAAACCAAGGCACACACCTTCCTGCCCGTCTCTAGAAACAAGTTTGGGCTTGAGGCAAGCTGCAGCCTCGGCAGCCGGCAGCGGAAGAATTCACCCCTCAGCTGTTGCTCAACTTCACACGTCTCCAGAGAGCGGTTAAAAAGCCATCTTCAAAACTCACTTTAATCTCTTCAACAACAACAACAAATTCTAACCTTTTCGTATGGTACGCAGCTGCCTGCAATGATGTCTATCGCTGTATTACTGCACTGATCTCTTGCGTGAACTATGATTGTTCCTACCATGCATTTATGCACATCTTGTAAGTCGCTCTGGATAAGAGCGTCTGCTAAATGCTTAAAATGTCAAATGTAGAAACCGTTACTGGGGTTTTCTCCTTTCGGCCTTGGGGTCACGACTGGACCCCTGCGGTCACGAAGGCGCGGCCATCGGAGAACAGAATGAAGCCACAGCGTGATGCGGCGCAGCGACAAGGCTCCGCTCCAAAAAGAATAAATCAAAAGCCTCCGTTTATTGATTTTTTTAAACTGGCAACTTTCTAGCCCAAACATTCAATGCCAGCAGTTATTTTTAAACCTGCAGTTCCGAAAGCAAAAATAGCTTTTCTGCAAGCAAAAAACACACAAAAACATTTAATCTGATTTGTTTTTGGAGTGGTTCCTTCTCTTTTCACCCCATTACAAAACAGCATTTTCAGTCTTTCTCTGCGTGCACTTTGGGCTGCAAATCGTCATATGAAAGGTGCTGTATAAATAAAGTGTAATAGGTAATTATTATTGGCAGCTTCAATTAGGGAGCAGGTAACTCAGAGGGCAGGTTCTGCCAGTTGTACCATTGAGCAAGGTACTTAACCTGAATTACTTCAGTAAAATATCCAGCTTTATAAATGGATTGTGTGTAAAGAAATAATAATAATAATATATGCCATTTAGCAGATGCTTTTATCCAAAGCGACTTACAGTAGTGAATGCATACATTTTTCAGTATATGTGGTGCCAGTGGGAATTGAACCCACAATCAGTAGGTAGAGCTCTACCTACTGAGCCACAGAGAACCACTGTATGTAAACTGTAAGTCGCTCTGGATAAGAGTGTCTGCTAAATACCTAAAATGTAAAATGATGATTAAATGAATGCCGAGCACTGAAACCAAGGCGCACACCTTCCTGCCCGTCTCTAGAAACAAGTTTGAGCTTGAGGCAAGCTGCAGCCTCGGCAGACGGCAGCGGAAGAATTCACCCCTCAGCTGTTGCTCAACTTCACACGTCTCCAGAGCGGTTAAAAAGCCATCTTCAAAACTCACTTTAATCTCTTCAACAACAACAAATTCTAACCTTTTCGTATGGTACGCAGCTGCCTGCAATGATGTCTATCGCTGTATTACTGCACTGATCTCTTGCACAAACTATGATTGTTCCTACCATGTATTAATGCACATCTTGTAAGTCGCTCTGGATAAGAGCGTCTGCTAAATGCTAAAAATGTAAAATATAACAACAAGAGCTCTTTCAGTATCGGTCTGTGGATGCACACACGCACGCAGCCCTCTTCAAAGACAGGGACATGGGACAGGGGCCAGAGTCGTGTTTAACGGTCAGTCGTGTGCAGCAGGACAGGCCGGTCGTGTTTAAAGGCCGGTCGTGTTTAACGGTCAGTCGTGTGCAGGAGGAGAGGCCGGTCGTGCTTAAAGGCCGGTCTGGGGTCCCGTGTGCAGGAGGAGAGGCCGGTCAGCGCCTAGGGTCCCGCTGCTTCACGGTCAGCATAGCCTGAGTCCAGCAGTAAAAAGAGGAAGGAAGAGCTGATCTGCCCATCAGGGCGTGAGCGGTCAGGCCCTTCCACTCAGTGTGCGGAGGCACGTCATCCACTGAATGTGTGAACGTAGGCTGCCATCACTGAGCGCTGAATGTGTTCTGGCTCACACACACACACACACACACACACACACACACACACACACACACACTCCTGTGGCTAACACACACACACACACACACCCCCGCCTGCTGCCCAGCCCAAATAAGCAGCTTCCCCCACAAAGCCTAAGAGAAAACACAGGCATAGCAGAACACGTGACTCTGTGTCTGTGTCTGTGTCTGTGTCTGTGTCTATGTTTTTTATTTTTAGAACGCAGAATCTGAACGCTGTTGTCTTCGATTCGTCGGCGTTGCCCTCTCTCAGTCCCCCGTCGACCCAGACGTCATTTCATCACCCGATGCAACAGTGGTCAACACACTGGTGCAACAACAAACTAAAATAGCACCATGAAGGACAGCTGTCCCTTCTAATGAACGTTCACCGTGGGGGGGGGGCTCACTGGAGCCTTAACTGTGCTGGGCCCCCCCCCCCCCAGGGGTAACCATGGAGACCCCAGGGGCCGCCATGGCGGGAGACCGTATCCACCCATGTGGGTAGGCGGTGATGTTGACTGCAGTGTGGAAAACAGAAACGCTCCCTCAGCTCATCTTGTGTGCACCAGCAGAGCGCAGAGGCTGCTACCTCCCGAAAGGCTTCCTTCAGCCCGCGTGCTGGGGCAGCCTCAACGCCGGGCGCTGTGATTGGGTACCGCGCGTGCGGCGCTGTGATTGGGTGGCTCACCTGTCGTGGTAGGTGATGATGGCGGTCAGCGCCCGCACGCAGATCCGGTAGCACATCAGGTGCACCTTCTGGCTCAGGAAGTTCTTCATCCTGCAGGGGGCGCACACGAGACACAGGAGTCAGAACAATGAGATGCACAGGGGGAGAGACGTTTAAAGGGAGAGTTAAAGACACAGATGTTCCTGCGACCGGGGTTCAATTCCCTGGCTGTACCAGTTCGGCTCTGGCCAGAAGTGCCACTAGGGGGTGGCAATTGGCTGTCCACCCCAGGGAGGGAGGAAGGAAGCCGATACGAGGTCGCTGCGTATAGGAGTGGCTCTGTGTGTACCGGAGTTACAGTCGACGGCTTGGCGAGTGCCGGCTCGGAGGAGGCGGTACATCGCCTTTGTCACTGCCGGTCTCAGGACTATGGCAGCGAACGCACAATACGAGGGGAGGACTGACATGAAAAGAGAGGGTGTAATTGGCTACTAAATTGGGAGAAAATCTGCAACAAAAAAAATAAAAATAACAAATAATAAATGTAAAAAAAACAAAACAGAAAAAGACGGGGACATTGCAGCCTACCTCCCGTTGGGCAGCAGGCCGATGATGCTGGTGAGGAACACCAGGAGCCCCACGCCGGTGAAGGCCAGTGTCACTCTGTGGGGACAGAAGGACAGACGACTCCCGTCAAGACCTCAACTGAGCAACCCTCTCTAGTGTCCACCTCTTACGCCATCACCTCCCCCTCCTCCTCAATGCACGTTGAGCCTGGAAATCAAGCTACAGTTATAATAATACTACTATTGGTAATGTGTGCGAGCCCTTTCACAAGAGCACCTGAGAGAGACCAGCGTGTTGATTCCACACACCGACGAGCTGCAAACCACCACCCTGTATTCCGCCAGACCTCCCAGCACGAAACATTCAGGCTCTCTGTGGTGTAAAGTACCGCCTCACAGTAAAGGGTCTGGACTCGACGCTGGCCACCGGGGGAGGAAAGCCGATGCGAGCTCGCTGCGTGTAGGAGTGGCCCTGTGTGTGCATACCGGAGTTACGGTGACGGCTTGGCGGGTTCCGGCTGAAAGGAGGCGGGGCCCAGCCGCATGTCACTGCCGGTTTCAGGTCTACGGCAGCAAACTCGTAAGATATATGAGGAAGGGGGATAATTGACATGAGAACATAGGGTATAATTGGATACTAAAAATGGGGAGAAAAACAGCACAAAGAGAAAGCAGAAAAGAAAAAAAAAGGTCTGGACTTCACGGGGTTGCAACAGCAGAATCGATGAC
>JAINUG010000332.1:0-20000 GCA_029706075.1 Aldrovandia affinis | reverse complement strand
AATGCTGGCGCAGAACGCCAACGTGCTCATCTGGCAGCTCAGCGCCTTCATGAGGGCGTACGATCAAAACACATCTGCTTCCACTGTGACACCGCGGCTCGGGCCTCAAACAAACACGTCTGCTGATCCACGCGGTCACCACTCTCAACGCCGAGCCTCTGATGAGAGAGAGAGAGACACTGCGTGCGTTCAGAGAGACACCGTGTTCAGAGAATGACCTGGAGCAGAGCGTCTTCCATACGGCCAACAACATTCATACAACCGCAATATGAAATTTTGATTTGATTTATTCATACCAGTACAAAGCTACTCAAAGAAGCAGAGTTGAGTTTTTTTTTTTTTTTATCATTTCTTTCAGATTTTTTTTCAGTTTTTCTCCCAATTTGGTGGCCAATTATATCCTCCATTTCTTTCAATTCGCCCTCCACCGCTCGTCTCTACGGGGCAATTCCCCGAGGCCGGCGATGATGCACCTCCTCCGAGACGGAACTCGCCCACCTACTTTCTAGAGACACCCTTTGCGCTTCTCGGTGAGCTTGTGCTCATCCTCACCCTCCCCTCCCCCCCCCCTCCCCGCTCCCCCAGGGGCGGACAACCAATCGCCGCCCCCGATTGGGGCTCCCGGCCAAAGCCGGACTGGTGCAGCCAGGTTTCAAACTGCAACTGCAGTGGGCAACTTGCATTCGGGGCGAATGCTTTGACCGTTACGCCACCCGAGGGCCCCTCAGATAAGTATCTGAACGGATTATTAGATATTGAGCATTTTAGCACTCATGCTACAGTAAAACGGTTAAGAGGCTCTGAGATCCCACATTTAGCAGCAAGCAGCGTCCGACATTACACAAACCACACACTTTAAAGGCATTTCCTTTCAAATATATGACAAGCTAAAGCATCTCATTGGAGTTGACGGTGCCTGGAACAGCTTGCCAGGTTGGGTAGTAGAGGCAGAAACACTTGGGCTATTCAAGTCCAGGCTAGATGCAGTACTAGATACTCTTTAGATTAGGACATGACGAGCCTAGATGGGCAGAACGGCCCATTCTCCTCATTATATCCTCTTATGTTCTTATTAAAACTAGTCTAAACGCGTGTCTCTAGCAGACCGGCCCTGGTCGTCAGCCCAGATCGGGAAAATACGACCCCTCTGTCCTATCTCAAGAGTGTGTATTTTACACTCGAGAACATCTTGGCATAAGCATTTATACCTCGACAGTTAAACGGGAACATGGGGGTGATAATGTTTAAAACTGGAGGGGGTTTAAAAGCGTTGTCTGGGCTCAGAGAGCAGCTGGTTTCACACGACTCCCCTCCACACAGGAGAACGCAGAAACAGAGTGTAACGCTGGTGTCACACGACTCCCCTCCACACAGGAGAACGCAGAAACAGAGTGTAACGCTGGTGTCACACGCCTCCCCTCCACACAGGAGAACGCAGAAACAGAGTGTAACGCTGGGGTCCGAGGGCATCGGGGTGCTCTGGGTCCTGGGGAGAGAACAGGGGCAGCACGTTCCCTTCTGAAGCAGGCCTGTCACAGGGGTGTGGCCGATCGGGGGGCATTACATAATACCACAGGGGAGGGGGGGCATTCCTCTCGCATATCTCCTCAAACTGATTAGAAAGAGCTGGAGTCTGGAGGCCCCTTTCCCCCCTAGCTACTGCCCCTCGCCCCCTGCGCTCTCCCTCTCCCTCCCTCCCTCCCTCCTCCTTGTGCGTTGGGGGATGGGCGCAGCGTCATCACACCAGTATAATAGCCTGCTCTGTCTCCGCAGGGCTGTCCTGTGTCCCCCACAGAGGCGACTCTATTCACACTCCAGAGATCAGCTGAGCCGAGGCCTGCCCACGCCAGCCACTCTGGGAGGGGGGGTGCACAGAACAGTCCTCAAACCAGACCAGACCTGGAGCCCAGGTACAGACACACTCTCACACTCTCACTCTCACTCTCTCACACTCTCACACTCTCACACTCTCACACTCACACTCTCTCACACTCTCTCTCTCACACACACACACACACACACACTCACACACTCACACTCACACTCACACACTCACACACACACACACACACTCACACACTCACACTCTCACACACTCACACACACACACATACACACTCTCACACACACTCCTTCTGGGCATCACCATCGGTCAGGTATGGAAACACTGCGCAGTTAGTGCCAGGACGGTACAAGCACACAAAAATAAAAACGATGATTCGCCTCCGCCCAAACGATCATAAAACAGGAACGCCTGCGGAGAAACATCTGGGGCCTGGATAGTGTCCTGACACCGGGTTAACCAATCAGCTGTTTGCTCAGCCGGTTCCTCTGGGCCTGGGGGCGTGGCGGGTTGTGTGCCGCAGTGCTGCGCGGGGGTGAAGAGAACTTCAAGATCCAGCAAAGATTCTATAAATGCAAATGACTTGAATGCAAATGGAGTGTCCTTGCAGGGCACACTTTATGCTCCCCAGCTGTGTGTGTGTGTGTGTGTGTGTGTGTGTGTGTGTGTGTGTGTGTGTGTGTGTGTTGATGGGGAGGTGTGTTCTGTGCGCTCTCATATACGTGCTGGGTACTAGAGTGTGTTTCTGTTGTCAGGAGGCTTTTGCTCTCTGTACCCGTGGAGAAGACCCACTAGTTACTCTGTTTCTGTGGTACGAGTGAGGGAGACTCACAATCCCTGTTTTTTTCCTCCCTCTCCCTCTCCTCTCCCCTCTCGCTCTCTGGCATTGTCTGCGGTGCCTCTTCTCTCTTACTAATTCCCTGGAAACTGCTGATGGTTCTGGTGTCGACAGCGCAGCGGTGGGGTGGGTAACAGAGTGATAACCTTCTCCGGTTTCAGTGCCGGCGGGCCAGGGGAGGCCTGTAACCACCAGCAAACGGGAATGTTCTTCTGAAGAGGAACGTGTCTGGGGCTCGGGTGGTGCAGGCATTCGCCCAGAATGCAAGTTTCCCACTGCGACCGCAGTTCAAAACCCGGCTGCACCAGGCCGGCTCTGGCCGAGAGCCCTCGATCGAGGGGCGGCGATTGGCTGACCACCCCAGAGGGAGAGAGAGCCGGCACAGGCTCGCTGAGAAGCACAAAGGCGTCCCTGTACAGGAGAAACTGGCTTGCCTCCGAGGATGAGCGGAGGGCTCATGTGGGAGGGTAAATTGAAAGAAATAGAGGGTATAATTGGCTACCAAATTGGGAGAAAAACGGGGAACAATTTCAGAAAAACTAATGAAAAAAATGTAAAAATAAATAAAGAGGAACGTGTTGTTCTTTGGGGGGCACCGACAGCAATCTTAGTTGTCCCAGAGAGAGAGAGAGACAGAGAGAGACAGAGAGGGGCCACCTTGCTGGGAGGATTGCCCCTCCCGGGTGAGTCAGAAAGCCCTTTAGCACACAGGGCCAGGGGCCTGGTGAGAGCAGCTGTGGCAGCGTGCCCCCCCCCCCACCCCACCGGGTTAACCACAGCACACACCCAGAGCTCACAGGCGTGGGGGGGGGGTCCCCTGGCCTTCGTGTGCGACACGTTCGCATGGAGGAGCTGGGGGAGATCACAGCTCTATCTGCAGCGAGCAGCTTTCACGACGCGCACAAAACAGCAGGAGCAGGGCTGATGCCAAGGACAGAGGCCTAGTGAAGCCCACACAAGCGCCTTCCTTCATCCGCGCTTTATTTCTTTAGGAAACGGCGCTTTAATTCTGGCGCGGCTGAGCTGAGTCAAAGGCAGGAAGAGACAGCCAATCACGTGATCCCCTCACACACACACGTCCCGCGGATCACAGGGACGCTGTGAAGATCCTGATCGCCGGGCACACAGCGGGAAATAAAGAGTGGGGGGGGCTGAAGAATGGGAAGGAGGGCCTCGGATGCCGTAGCGGTCTAACGCACCCGTACTGGCTGGTCCTTTACGAGTGTGAGCTTCCTATCACGGTCGCGGTTCAAAACCTGACTGTACCAGACCGGCCCTGGTGGGGAGCCCTGATCGGGCGCGGCGTTTGGCTGTCTGCCCCAGAGAGGGGGAGGGGAGCTGGCAGCTCGCCTAGAGCTGGCAACCTCGTAAACAGGGTTGGGCGAGTTCCGTCTCATTGCCTCCAGGTATTAGCTCGTCCCGTGGAGGTGGGCGGTGAGTTCGTGGGGGAGGGTAAAATCGAAATGAAAGAGGGTATAATTGACTACCAAATTAGGAGAAAAACAGGAGAATAAAAATCTGAAACAATTATTATTTTTTATTTTTTAAAGAATGGGAAGGAAGTGAGACACGGTCACAATGGAACTGGACCGGCGGGGGGGGCACCACAAACGACCTCGAGTAAACTCTGCGCCGTTCAGGAGCCCAGATTCAGGAACCAGGATTTAAAGGGGAATTGCATTTAAAGGAACAGAACTCTACTTTCATGACACTACGTCGAGTAGTTACATACACAACTCGTAAACAACGCGATGCTTTTACAACTGAACATTACAAGAGATCGCCTACAGCAGGGTTCCTCAAAGCACGGTCCTGCTGTTTCTCCACCCTCCCTTTACCTGCGAGTCAGGTGTGAAGACACTCTGGCCAATCAACTGAACTAATTGTTCTCAATTAACTACCGGAGAGAAAAGGACAGAAATTTGGATTCGTGGGCCAAGAGCCTCAAACCCACTCTTTCCCTCCAAGGCATGAATTGATCTTAATTGGGAAGCTATTAATTGGGAGTGATCGAGGGGACACCCAGAGGGTTTTCGAACCGCGGCTGCAGTAGGCAACATGCATTCCGGGGGAATGCTTTGACCGTTACGCCAGCCAAAAGCTTCATTTTTAAACAGGGTTTTTGTATTTCTCTGGGAACACCCCTCACCACTGTACACTGGCTCCCGGTTGCTGCTCCCTCCCCCTTCAGTCACTGATCACATCCTGCACCCCTTCCAGATCTCTCCGATCAGCCTCCTCTGGCCAGCTAACTGCCCTGTCTCTCCACACACCTGGTATCTGCTCCTTAAGGCTCCACCTCTCCTCTGCCCTATTCCTATATAGTATATACTATATAGTGGTGGAATGACCTTCCCCACTCGGTCAAAAAAAAAAGGATGGCAGAATCTCTACTCATCACATCCTTTAAATGTGCAAAGTTTTGAGTTTCCCCAGCCAGACCCTCCTCAATCACACCCTACACCTGGCTTTTGTACAGCCAGACCCTCCTCTTATCACACCCTACACCCCAGCCAGACCCCTCCTTTCTGTGGCCATTCTCCCTTCACTCCTTCAGCCACACCCCTGCATTGTGGTAGACGCTCCGCCTCCTCTGGCAAACTGACTGTCCCATCCCTCCGGGCGCCACACAAAATAGTGTACTAAATAGGGAATAGGGAGTGGTTTCGGACACGGCCCTGGTCTCTGCCTCTTCTCTGTCCTGGTGGTGGAATGACCCCCCACTCGGTGGTGGAGCGATGTTCCACACTCAGGCAGGATGGCAGAATCTCTAGCTATCGTCCGAAAACAAAAACTGAAAACTCACCCTTTCAGACTTCACCTCAACTCATTTAAAAAAATATAAATAAATAAACACACACACATTATATATATAATAACCTCTCTTCTCTTTGTATGACAGTTTGTCAGCAATGTAAACGATTAGACTAACTTCGATAGCTCAAGCAACGATCTCTAGCCATTTCACTGCACTCTTGTAAGTTGCTTAGCTAAATTGTAAATTGTGTTAATACAGCCAGCTTGTGACGTAGACTGGAGGAGTCGGGTTCTAGGCTTACAGGACAGCCTTGGATCGCAAATTACGCATGCAAGTACCCAGCACAAAAACCTATTAAATGCTCATTTTATCCTCCTTCAAAATGGGCCCTTTTAAACCGCGACCAGGTGACGCAAGCACACTCAATCCACTCAACAACAACAGCACAGCACGTGGGACTCTGTGGCACTCTGTGGCACGTTGAATAACTCGATGTCAAAGCGGTAGATGAAGCCAGCATTCGGATGACTAATCACCCCAGGCTTTTGGTATCACGGTGTATGATGCAGACTTAAAAACACGGCGGTGAACAGCGAAAAGCACTTGGGCGGGTTTATACCGCGGTCCTGGTGTTTTTTGCTACGCTGATTGCAAGCGCTAGTTATTCATTTTCAAGTAGATGCGACCGGGCCGCACAGAGGCTACATCCGATGACTCAGACAGGGTTCCCACTCAAATCGAATCTCTCTCGTCCATGACATATTTAAGGTTTTCAGTGCCATTTCTTTTTTGCGACTGACACAAAAATGGACTTTACTTTCATAGCTTAACACGTTTTGTTGCCAGTGCAAATACACATCTCATTGTGTGTGTGTAAGTGTGTGTGTGTGTGTGTGTGTGTGTGTGTGTGTGAGAACAGCTGTGGCAGGTGGCAACAACTGTGGCAGGGGAACAGACATTTTGCAGTAACGTTATCGGAAAATAAGAAAATATATATAACGTTACATGGAATCAGGCATTTCCATGACATAGAACTTTTTCATCCATTTCCATGACAGAATGATTTTCCAGGTTTTTCCCTGACGCGTGGGAACCCTGCTCAGAGGAAGCGTTCTCCAGAGGGCAGCAGGGTCACTGTGACTGAGGGGGGGGGGGAGCGTGACATGAGACACCGTGGAGGTGTAACACTCTGGATATCCGTTACACTGGAGGAGGAACGCACAGCGCTGGGCGTAAAGACTAGGGACGCTCATTTAAGAAATGTCCTTGATCGATCGTCGCCCACGTTAACAAACAACTAATCAATTCATCTTTAAAAAAACAGCTAAATGTAGCGTATGACAGAGAAGACAAAATGTGCAGGTTTTTTTCCCTCAATCAAAGCTTTACTCAAACTTAGGGCCTATTTTAACAGCATAAAACAATAAGAATTGTGAAGGAAATGAAACACCATTCAGTAGGCCTAACAATGAAAACGATATTCCCTTTGAAATTAAAAGGGCTGTCTGGACAGTGGAGGCTTGGCAACTTAGAAAAAACTAAAACAGCCTAACTCCTAGCGAAATATTGCTAGATACATTTGATAAAATCAACATGGTTTTAACTGTTGTTTCAAAGCAATATTATTACACTCACTAGAGTTTGTGCTGTTGGATAACTCCGCTGTGCTGTGATACATAATCGTTAATTTGATGTGCTTGATCGATCAAATCCTCAACGGCGATTCATCAATAATCGATTAATCATTAACATCCGTAATAGATGGAGATGGAGAGGACAGAGGGACAGAGGGACAGAGGGAGAGAGGGAGAGAGGGAGAGAGGGAGGGAGAGAGGGAGGGAGAGAGAGGGAGGGAGAGAGGGAGAGAGAAAGGGAGAGAGACAGAGAGGGAGGGAGAGAGAGAGGGAGAAAGAGAGAGAGAGAGAGAGAGAGAGAGAGATCACCTCAAAGATCTTGAGCAGGGTCTTCATGTAGAGGCGGCGGATGCCGAAGGAGACTCCGGAGATGGCGGGGACGATGATGAAGACGAGCAGCAGGGTGACCCACACGGTGAAGGAGATGCCCAGCAGCATGCACAGCAGGTTGTCGAAGGGGGGGAAACCAGCCCATGGTGGCGAAGGTTACCCGGGTGGGGGGGGGGAGCGGGGCGGGAATCGAGAGGAGGAGGAGGGGGGGTGTTTCTCGTGCAGGACAGCAGACAGACAGGTTTTTGGCCACACTCCCTTTCTCCCCTTCCTGGCCCTCTACGAGCTGTTAGGACCTCAGTCTGGACAGCCTGTGCTGGCACAGGGAGCTGGCCTGCGCCGGACGGTGGAAATCCACCTCCATGGAGGTGCGCATTCTGCGGAGGCCGCTCCTGTCGGACGGAAGCGCGAGAGCTTTATTTACGCCCCTTCAGCAGCTGGCCCTGCCCAGCTTAAGTTACACTCGCCGGATTCTCTTTCCACCCGGGATAAAGACAGCCATTCACATTACTTCCAACTAGTCAGTCAAGCGTCCTCTCCATTACGGGAGAGAAATGGGCGATATCGAGACGGCGCGCAAATCCATTCAGCACTCCTTTATCGTTTTATTCTCTTTTCTGCTGGTCTTCCAGCAGCCTGGAACTGTAAAGTTAGACTTCTGTTTTCGTTGTTTCTTTTTTTAAACAGATGAAGCAGACAACATCGCAGGAGCTAATCCCTGAGGCTCTGGGGGACTGAAACCTGGCTGTACCTGAGGAAGAGAGAAAAGGAGATGGAGGTTATTTCCAGGTGTATTCACAGGTTATATTCAACCCAGGGGAGAGAAGGACAGGCTCAGAGGAGAGAAGCACAGGCTCAGAGGAGTCAGACGCGGTGGGGTGTAGGGTGTGTGGCAGCGAGAGCTCGTAATCACTACAGCATGTGGCGAGTCACGGTGACCAGCTCTCAGTGAGATATTCAAGGGAGGAATTGCTCAACTCAGCAGCAGCTCAAATGGAGAGGCCCCCTCCACAGCACACCACACCCAGTTCAGGAGGTGATGAGTGGGAGGGTGAGCTGACAGATATTTCACTCCCTTGGAGGGGGGTGGACATCACTAGTATTCTCAGTCCAAAGGTTTAGAACGGGGGTATTCAAATCCAGGCCTCGAGGGCCGCAGTGTCTGCTGGCATTTGCTCCAACCACGCACTACACCACCTGAATTTGAATAATTAGTTTACCTCCTTGGTCCAGGAAGCAAGCTAATTAGGGAAATCAGGTGGTGCATGTTTGGAGCGAATACCTGCAGACACTGAGGCCTGGATTTGAATACCCCCGGTCTAGATGGTTCTGTGTGTCTCAGTAGGTAGAGCATGGCGCTGACAACGCTTAGGTTGTGAGTTCAATTCCAATTGGGACCCACATATACTGAAAGGTGTATGCATTCACTACTGTAAGTCGCTTTGGATAAAAAGAGTCTGCTAAATGGCATGTATTTTATATTATACATGAGTTAAAACCCTGGCCCGAGCCTGGTTTCCACCGAACCTCCTGTAATTGTACAGTATGTTAGCCAGGACTTATGTGACCCACAATGAAGCTTTGAATTTCAAATGATGTGGTCTTACCTACGGCTGCAGGGCTGTTGACCCTGGAGCCTCCTTAGAGCTGAACGCAGAGCTGGTGCCACACATAACCGTCCTTAGTCACACTGAGCTGAATAGAGTTGGGTGAGCGCAGTGACCAAATTTGTGTGGTTTGCGCGAATACTTTACGGAGGAAGTAATCCTGACACACTGACCATTTGTTAGAGGGGCAGCAGTGGCTCACTGGTTAGCGACACGGACTGGCAAGCGGAGGGTTGTTGGTGCGAACCCCAGGAAGGCCAAATGAAAAAAACAATGAACTGGAAACTGGAGGGAGGCTAGTTCACTTCCTGGGGCAGTGCCGAAGTGCCCTTGAGCAAGGCACTGAACCCCTAAACTGCTCCAGGGGCGCCGTACTATGGCTGACCCTGCGCTCTGACCTCCCTTAGGAGAGATATACAAAAATACACATTTCAATTACCTGGTGGAACATGGAAAAAAGATTATTCTATTCTAATTTTGGAGAGGCCAGAAAAAGAGAACATGGCAACTTAATAACAGTATGGAGCTTGCTTAAGAACTTGGACACTGTTTTTATGTGCAAGCAATGAAATAAGGATTACAGCAGTGGTTTCCCAAACTCGGTCCTGGGGACCCACTGTGTACACTGGTTTTTTGTTACAGCCAATCTCTTGACCAATGCAGGTTGTTGAAATCATACGTGCAAGTTCTGCCCCTTAAACGTATTTCAACACAATGCATTTTCTGGATTTTCTCAATAATTGCCATTTTCAAAATTTTTCCACAAATGGTTTCGTTTGGTGACGGGGGTGTCCAACTTTCAACAATTAGGCCCCCGCCCCACTGATTTCACCTTCCAGTCTCTGATTCAATCAAAAACATTTTATTTAAATAACCTCTTTCTAAAGGAATCATGTGTTTGGGAAACCTCTGGATTACAGGATGCAGATAAGTATTCAAAATAGAGGAGGGGAGGGGGATATTCTGAAAAAAACAGGAACAATGAGGCAGCTTATTTGAATGGCTGAGTCCACAAAAACAATATCATACGAGACGACTCGACCTATACCAGCCTACACCCTCCAGCTCACCCAAGTCGAACTCCTTTCTCAGCACACAAAACTATTCGAGGGAACAAGCGGCTGGTCTGATTTTGGGAACGGGTCGTGAGTACATCGCAGCATTAAGATTCACGACGGCGTGTGGCTCAACAAAGAACACTTCTCACAAAGTACGAGGTGTACAGTTAACGCAGGCCAGCTGTAGCGAACCTGCAAAGCCTGCTGCTATGCCCAGCCGCGTCTGCCAGCAACCCAACACGTATTTCACATCCGAGTTAAAATCACAAAGCGACATTTAAATATATATATACATATATATCTGGATAATAACTCACGCATACACTAAATTACAGTAACTTAAATGTGCGGTGACGTAAGTGTGCATGCCAGAGTATCGCTAGGGTGTTGTTATGTCTGCTTCTCGTAACTTTAGCTTTGATACCTAATGATGAGGGATTTTTCCTCACAATTCTCCGTGACAGATGGACAGTTGAATTAAGACAGCGGTATCCTGATATCAAACCACTGCCCGTGCTAGCGAGCAACAGCTAGCTACGTACCTTAGAAGTGTTTTCTTCACGAGCTACGCCAATCTAAATGCAGTCGTTTGCTTGAACTTGTTAGCTAACAAGCTAGTCTAAACTCTAAATCTTGAAGTCGAGCATTTTACACGGGTTAGACTGTGCTGTCCTGAAGGGTTTCTTCGATATAATATAAATAGTGGTGTCCGCTGTGCTCAACAAGTCTGGCTAACGTCAGTAAACGCTTGCTTTAAAATCCCGGCTAACAGTTAGCCACGTTAATTTTAAATTTTAAATTTAAATCTATACACCTTCTGCTAACCAACCAACCGACTTAGCCAACGGTACACCAATTCCAACTGAAAATACATACCGTGGCCAGAATATTTTACACACAGATAATTAATGTATAAAAGTGCAGCTAGCCGGCTACTTACCGTTATTTCACAAAGGATTAGACACCGCCGCGATCGTGGCGAGCTAACGTACGTCGTGTCCGCGCTATGTCACACACGTTATGTAGCCTAACGTAACCCCGACAAACACTTCGCCGAAATAAAATGCCCAAAACGCAAGAAGCCAGAGCGATGCGTTTAGCCTCTCCCCACCACTGACACGGTGCGAAACTCGCCCAGTTTGTGTGTGTGTGTGTCTGAGCTGGTCTGGAGGAGAAACAGACCGTTAGCTAGCCGAGACACTCGGCTAATAATAATGTTGGGCTAAATATCTCCCAGTTAACTCACACAGCAGATTACGGTGACGGGAGTTAGCGCGCTATGCTAGCTCAGCACGATGATGTCAATGTCACGACACGCTCCCGTCCATCCAAATCGGGTTTATTAGCTAGCTGCTCATTTAGCTCGCAAACCCCAGCCGTGGAGATAACGGCAGAGAACGGGCAGCCAGCTAATAAACGGCTGCGATTGAGCATTAACACTCCGGACTAAATAGCGAGCGATATCAGCCTCCTTTTGTTCAAATACTTACTCAATTTCTGTTTTCTCGCTGCCGTTCTTGCTCTGCAATGTGGTCTCGCCTTTGTGTGTCGGGCCTGCCCCGCTTGTGTGCTGTGCATCTAATCTGCCCCTACACCCGGGTTAGACCAGGAGCGCGCTGCGCGATCACGCGGGGACACACACACGCGCGCCGTACCCGAGAGAGAGACGCTCCTCCCTCCCGCGTGCACGTCGGAACGTCCGACGTCTGACGTTTTAAACGTCAGATATACGTCACATCTAGCGGGACTGAGAAATTCACCTCTCCAGGAAAAAAATGATAAAATCGAAGGGTTCATAAATGGGACGTTTTCCATTCACCACCAGGTCAGATAAACGCATTCTAATTATAATCAATCTTGCATGTTAATGATTACATTAACATCGTTCTTACCAATAAGACCAACAACATTGCAAAACTACTGAACAACACACGAGCCACTAATTATTTGTCTATATAAAGCAATTGCATAGCTTTTAGGCTTTTAGTAGTAAGTTCGGTTAAATGTTTTCCTTTCTTTTAAAGTCTCCAATTTATGTACGTAGGTACCGCTAATGGCATTTCTCTTCTTATAAAAAGCGGCCAACTTCTGACACCTGGTGGACACACTCAAAACTTCTATATTTAAAAGGGAAGTGCGCTCTGGCCATGACTACATAATTGTGGGAAAACTAGGAGTTAAGTAAACAGATTAACGATAAAATAAACAAACACTGAAAATATCTTGCAATGGGCACCACTGAACTCAGGGAAGCTAGAGCAATGTTTCCCTGAGTTTATTTAATGTTAAAAAATAAGGCACAGTACAATATCACTCGTTCCTGCTCGAAGGTATATTATATGAAACACTGAGGTAAATCATCACCACTGCAAGGGTCTCTCCCTTTTTTTTCTCATTACATTATTTGTTTTAATCAATCTAAAAACCCAAAGCTATCCAACACATTTGCATTAAACAACAATACGAAGGTCAGTTTAATATGGTGGTTCTGTGTGGCTCAGTAGGCAGAGCATGGCGTTGGCAACGCTTAGGTTGTGGGTTCAATTCCCATTGGGGCCATATATACTGAAAAATGTATGCATTCACTACTGTAAGTCACTTTGGATAAAAGCGTCTGCTAAATGTTATATTTTTTTTAAATTATGTTTTTTCTGGCACTGTGACATGGTGCTGTGGAAAGAATACAAATTCAACTGGGAGGGGGTGGTGCCCTGCTGACGAAGCAGTGGATAAGCAATGGAGAGGGGTGGGGGTAATAAATGAAACACAAAAGGAAACCAAAGTGTCTGTTCTGTGTGATAACGTTTATTGACAAAACCGTTCCCCTCCCGACCGAACCCGCTGCTCTGTGAGAGGGTGACCCGTTTTAGTCTGCACCGCAATCTCTGCTCCTCCACGCTGATCTCAGATCAGCATCGATCAGCCTCGCAGAGGGCAGTGTGGATGGCAGTCATGGATTGGCAGCTGATCCCAGAGCAGTGAGAGGTAAGGAATGTGATGATGTCTGACATGCTTTCATGCTTTCCAGCCCTGCAACCTTTCCGCCACCTTTCCCCAAACCCCATTATCTCAGTGTCCCTGACAAAGCACCCTTCCCACACAAGTGACACCGAGGAGGAGGCAATTCTGCCATCTTTAGGTCAAACATTGGGAGAAAAACAATATATATTTGGCACCATTCTCTCTCTCTAAGCACAGCTCGTAAAATACTATTAACCTTTCCTACACCGGCGCTACGCTCGGATTCTCAAAGCGCTACGGCAAAATGTAAACTCACTTCAGTAAGACCACTTTAGTGAGGAAGCAAAAGAAGAACTGTGTCTCCCATCACTACTGCAGAGGAAAACGCTAAATAAATACGTAAGTTCTAATCCAGCGGCCTGCTGTTAGCGCTCTCCCACTGCCCTCAGAACCGCCCTGCTTGCTCTGAAGCGCGTACTCTCTAACAGAAACCACGGCAACAGCAGGACACCCCCCCCGCCAGGCTTCGGCTGCAGGACACAAGGGCTATCTGGGAGACAAGGTCACATGGGTAATCCTGACACACAGGGTCAGTTTGAGACGTTTAGTCCACATCGATGTGAGTCCAGGAGGCAGGTGTGAAGGTCTTTCCTGGAGGGGGGGCGCAGCGAGCATGTGTGTGGGCGGCCCCCTTGCGTCCCTCATGCCCTGTTCTCCAGCAGAGCCTGGAAGTCCGGGGAGCAGACCAGCTTGTGTGTGATTTGTCCCAGCACAGACAGGTCACCCCTGCCCTCCCCTGCCGCCACAGACACCAGCTCCTGAAAGAGAGGGAGAACGTGAGGAAACGTGAGGAGTGCATCGGGGGAAAGCGAGTGCTAAAGAGACCACTGTTAGAAAAGTGTGCATGTGCAGAACGCACTTTAGGGGCTGATCGCACACCGTCTACGTGTTTATACAAAAAACGTTTGACTTTTTTCCCCAAACTTCGAAATGTTTTTCGAAAATTATAAATTTTTGTTACATTTGTTTGTGATTTTTTTCTTCCACATCTTTCTCCCAATTTAGTGGCTAATCACACCCTCTATTTATTCTGATTCCCCCTCCCCACACGAGTCCACCACTCGTCTCTACGAGGCAAGCTAATTCGCGGAGGGCAGCGAACTTCCGCTTCCTTCAAGACGGAATTCACCCACCCACGTTCTGGAGACTCGTTCCCTCCCCCCTCCCCTGGAGGCGGACAGCCAAACGCTGCCCTCAATCGGGGCTGACAACCAGGGCCGGTCTGGTATAGACGGGTTCGAACCATGTCCCTGACAGGCAGCGCACACCATATCGGACTAGCCAAGATACGAGTGCGTTAGACCGCTACGCTGTCCGCCGCACCCTTAAAAATCTTTTGAACATACTTTGCAAGGCCTTCTCGAGGGTCTTCCATCACTTCCATCACCTCAAAGAGGAAGTTCACTCTAGTTCACCGTAGCATTCGTTAAATTGGGCAAAATCAGTTCTTGCGCTTCTAAATGCAACTGCAAATGCTTGCGCTTTAAGCGTTTAAACACAAAATGCTCAGAGGAGGCGGTAATACTACTGGTCTCAGGACTACGGCAGCGACCTCTCATACGAGGGAGGGGATAATTGACATGAAAAGGAGAGAGGGTATAATTGGCAGCTAAAAATATGGAGAAAAACAAGGAATAGAAGTACAAAAACATCAATAAATAAATAAATAAAAGACATTTTGAAGAAGAGTACTGAGGCGGAACACAGACTCAGAATGAAAGCAGATGAAAGATCATGTGACCTGCAGGAAGGCGCAGGGGGTCCCGAGGGCCAGGTCCAGAGTGATCTGTCCCAGGATGAGCTGGACCCGGCCAGACTTCCGCACCAGCATGCGACCCACCAGCCCCTCGTGCAGGTTCCCCAGACAGCAGCTGTTCTCCTCCTCAGACTCCTCCTGCCCACGGGACACACACACACTGTTATCACACACACACACACACACACTCACACACTCACACACACGCACGCACGCACGCTCTCTCACTCACACACACGCACACGCACACGCTGTTATCACACACACACACACTCACACACACACACACACACACTCACACACTCACACTCACACTCACATCACACTCTCACACTCTCACACACTCACTCACACTCTCACTCACACTCTCACACTCACTCACACACACTCACACACACTCACACTCACACTCACACACCTCACACCTCACACACACACACGCTCTCTCACTCACACACACGCACACGCACACGCTGTTATCACACACTCTCACACACTCACACACTCACACTCACACTCACACTCACACACCTGGCTGTTCTCGGTCTTCACAAGTATCTGGCCGTCCTCGGTCTGCACTTCCTTCTTGATGATCCGGCCCTCCTGCGTGGGCGCCTGGCCCGGCAGCGAATCGGGCAGCTGCATGAAGATCAGCTCCTCCCCCTTGGACTGGCTCCAGCCACTCAGCAGCTCCGGGAGCGACTCGGGCTCCGGGAGGGGCGGGGGCCTGAAGGAAGGCTCCGCCTTCTTGACCTCTGGACTGTCCACAGGCTCCTCTTTCACTGGGAAGACGGAGAGAAGAGGACATTGAGGGGATATTACACGTGGAACAATAACACAAACAGCTCCACACATTACTGTACAACGATTCTAAGAGTAGGAGTGCTGATCTAGGATCAGGTTTCCCCTGGCCATATCCTAACCACATCCATTATGAGCTAAAAGGCTAAACTGATCCTAGATCAGCACTCCTACTCTTATAATCGTTATACACACGGCCCCTGGTCTTCACAAGCAAGTCACCTTACGCAGGCCCTACAGACCATCTCTGAGGATTTACCAGTTTCACCTACAATTACAATTCATCATAATTGAATCAGAACAGCATCCCCATGTCCATCAGATTTGCCCCCTCCATCGAGTCCTTTAAATCTAAGCTCAAAACTCACTTGTATTCCTTAGCGTTCCCCGACTCACACGGACTCCTGCCTTGTTTGTTCTGTTCCTTTGTATGTCTGTTGGTTGTTTATTTTCTGTTTATTTTTACCCTTAGTCTACCTGTATTGTAAAGCACTTTGGTTGACGAGCATCATGTTAAATGTGCTATATAAATAAAATTTGATTGATTGATTGATTGATCATGTACGCTCAACTAGACTTTGTGTTTCATTTATACTTTCTGGAATAAGTCAGAAATAATCCCCAAGGAAAGTTCATCAGCACATGCCAAGCCAAGATCTCATCTGGCTGCTTTATGAATACTTGGTATTTTCACCTTTTTGTTTTCATAGAAACAACATGACTAGTTTGCATTAAAAAAACACATACATGTTTTACATGATGAAAGAGCATCGCACAGACTCAACTACAGACTACATGTACAGTGTGCATGTGAGAACTCCAGCTAGCACTAGTGCAGTGGTCTCAAACTCACGGAGGGCCATGTGTATGCTGGTTTTTACTGCAGCCTCTGCTTTTGATTAGATAATTAGTTCCATTATTTGCTAAATTATCATGTTGGCTTGCACATAATGTATATAAAGTGAAATTCAATATTTTTGTTATCTAAATAATAATTGTTGAGTATATTCTGTGCTTTAACTTGCACAGAGGTACATGCATATGGCTAAATGAGTAGTTGAGCCAATTAAGGCAGCAGTAATTGGTTGGAATGAAAACCTGCATACACACGGCCCTTTGTGGCACTGAGTTTGAGACCACTGCACTAGTGGAACTTTGCACACTGTAAACTTTTTCTTTTATTACTATTTTTTTAAAATTTGATTCTCGTTTTCTCTCCGTTTTTCCCCCCCAATTTAGTAGCCAATTCAATTCATTTTGATTCGCCCTCCCCCCACGAGCCCACCGCCCGTCCTCCGGGTCAAGCTATTATCCCCGAGGCCGGCAATGATCCGCCTTCTCCAAGACAGACCTTCGCCCACCTGCTCTTTAGGAACGCCCTTACTGCTTCTCGTTGAGCTCGTGCCAACTATCCCTCCCCCTACCCCTGGGGCGGACAGCCAATCGCCGCCCCGATTGGGGCTCCCAGCAAGGCCCGGTCTGACACAGTCGGGTTCGAACCACGACCGCAATAGGCAGCTCACACTCGCAAAGCACCAGTCAATGTGAGTGCGTTAGACCGCTACGCTATCCGAGGCCCCTTACCATAGACGTGGTTAGATAACCGACAGCATGCCAGACAAGGGCTGTGCTCCCCTGCTCTCAACGTCTTAGTCACTGGGGTACCTTTGACTTTGGCGACGGAATTCTCCACGTCCATGTCGCCCTCCTCCCCCTCCTTCGCCTCCTCAGCTTTGAGGCTCTCCTTTGGGGCGTCCTCGCTGAACTCCTCCTTGAAGACCCATCCCGACAAGGCCAGGGGCAGCTGCACGGGACAGCTCCGAGACTCACTCCGGAGCCGAGGGTCGTCCAGGAACTGGAGAGAGGAGGAGAGGAGAGGAGAGGAGAGGAGAAGAGAGGAGAGGGGAGGAGAGAGGGGAGAGGAGAGGAGAGGAGAGGAGAGGAGAGGAGAGGAGAGGAGGAGCAGGGAGAGGAGAGGAGAGAGGGGAGAGGAGAGGAGAGGGGAGAGAGGGAGAGAGGAGAGAGGGGAGAGGAGAGGAGAGGAGAGGGGAGGAGAGGAGAGGGGGAACAGGGAGGGAAGAAAAAGCAGAATGAATTGAAGAAGAAAAAAAGTCCCAGACTTGGTGTCACCAAGTACCTCAGAGTGCATGTCCTAGCAAGCCGCTGCTTTTTACTGGCTCAAATCCTTTAAACAAATCAAATCAACACAACAACCAGAGTGTTGGGGGTCATACTAAGTGAGTAACCTATGATTGAATGGTTTGGTTAAAGCTTTTGTGTGAACAAAGATGAAAAGAAATTCAGTGGAGAGGTGCAGGAGGAACCAGATAATCTGATGAATGAATGGACACAATGGGCTCACGTTGTCTCTCTCCAGCATGCGCAGGATCTCCTTGGTCTCCGCCTCGGTCTCTCTCTTCTCCTTCTTGATGTTGATGATGGACGAAGGGCCCGAGACGGTGGCTTCCCTCTCGCCCTCCCAGGTGCCTGAGAAAATCCCCCAAAACGATGCTCAGAATACCCCCACATGCCGGAGGGTGGCCCTGCCCGAAACCTCAAAAGGCCTTGCTTTATCAATAGTATTATATCATATATATCATATATTATTTGCCATTCAGCAGGCGCTTACAGTAATGAATGCATACATTTTTTGGCAAGTGGTGCCAATGGAAATCGAACCCACAACCTAAGCATTGTAAATGCCAAGCTCTACCTACTGAGCCACACAGAACCACACTCTACCTACTGAGCCACACAGAACCACACTCTACCTACTGAGCCACACAGAACCACGCTCTACCTACTGAGCCACACAGAACCACGCTCTACCTACTGAGCCACACAGAACCACGCTCTACCTACTGAGCCAGACAGAACCACGCTCCACCTACTGAGCCACACGGAACCACGCTCTACCTACTGAGCCTCACAGAACCACACTCTACCTACTGAGACACACAGAACCAGGCTCTACCTACTGAGCCTCACAGAACCACGCTCTACCTACTGAGCCACACAGAACCACGCTCTACCTACTGAGCCACACAGAACCACGCTCTACCTACTGAGCCTCACAGAACCACGCTCTACCTACTGAGCCACACAGAACCACGCTCTACCTATTGAGCCACACAGAACCACGCTCTACCTACTGAGCCTCACAGAACCACATTCTGTTGTGTTGACCTACTCCTGTAAATGACGAATGGTAATGGTGATACTGAGTAGTAGACAGTGAGAGCTGGAAACGGGGTGGTCAATCTGACCTGACCACAACCAGAGGGCAGTGCACTGTGCACTCTCTGTGTGACTGAAGAGTGTGAGTGTGTGTGTGAATGTGTGCTTGTGTGTGTGTGTGAATGTGTGTGAATGTGTGTGTGTGTGTGCGTGTGAGTGCGTGTGTGTGCGTGTGTGTGTGTGTGTGTGTGTGTGTGTGCGTGTCTTCTCCTTCCTCACCCCTCTTCTTCATTGTCATCTCGGCCGGCCCCTGCTCGAAGATGGAGTGTGATTGGATGACCTCAGGGCGACCCCGGCCCCTGCCACGAGCATCCCTCCCCCGGCCCCGGTCTGCTTCCTTCCTGTCCCGCCTCTGTCCGGCATCCACCTTCAGCCTGCAAGCAAATAAGACTGACCTCAGGGGCGGCGGATAGCGTATCGATCTAACGCAGCGTATCTTGGCTGGTCCTTTACAAGTGTGAGCTGCCTATCACGGTTCGAAACCCGTCTCTACCAGACTGGCCCTGGCCGTCAGCCCCGATCGGGGGCGGTGTTTGGCTGTCCGCCCCCGGGGGGAGGGTGAGCCGGCTCGGGTCCGCCGTGAAGCACGCAAGGGTGTCTCCAGAACGTGAATTCCATCTCGAAGGAAGCAGAGTTCACTGCTCACAGCTCACAGTTCACAGTTCATGAGCGGCGGACTCGTGTGGGGAGGGTAAAATCGAAATGAGGTGTAATTGGTCACTAAATTGGGAGAGAAACTGGAAAAAATCTGAAACAATTGTTTTTTTTTAAACTGACCTCACCGGACAGAACATTCCCATTATAGACAAGGACCAAACTGTGGTCGAAACGTCGTCTGTGCTAGCACATTAAATCACATTGGGAGCAATCCAACAGGGCTTTCCTTTGCTTATTAGGTTTCTCCATTTTTTCTCCCGCCACCTGGGCAAGCTTTTTTGTGCGTGCGTGCGCCTCTACAAACCCGTCTCAGTCACGTCCAACTAAAGAACACGGAGGTTCAACTCGTACACACAAACCAAATTAAAACAGAATACAACCTGTGAGATTCCCCACACTAAAAGAGTGCACAGGAAACCAGAAAATGATCTCAACAAGTGTGGGTTCTCCACTTTGAAAA
>JAINUG010000331.1:707500-732745 GCA_029706075.1 Aldrovandia affinis | reverse complement strand
CTATCCAGAGCGACTTGCAAGATGCATCAATACATGGTAGGAACAATCACAGTTAGCGCACGAGATCAGTGCAGGAATACAGCAATAGACATCATTGCAGGCATCTGCGTACCATACCTGTAACACCGGGAAGGAAAAGGTATTTTACAATGTTTTTAAAATGTACAATTTTATTTTATTTTTTTAAATAAAGAGTATAGTGTTGAACAAGTAGACAGTGGTGAAGACAATTTAGCTAGATGGACAGAGATCAGGGGTAGTGAGTCTGAAGAGGGTGGGTTTTGAGTCTCTTGCGGAAGATTGAAGTGATTCCGCAGTCCTGACCAATTGCGGGTGGTCGCCCACCATCGAGGGACCAGGACAGAGAAGAGGCGAGACCGCGGGAGGAGCCGCTGCCAGGCGCCCGAGGGATGGGGCAGTCAGTCTGCCAGAGGAGGCGGAGCGGAGAGGTCTGGACGGGGTGTAGGGCGTGATGAGTGACTGGAGGTATGGGGAGCAGTACCTCTGGCTGCTTGAAAAGCAAGCACCAGTGACTTGAATCTGATGCGTGCTGCGATGGGGAGCCAGTGCAGAGAGGAGAGTAGAGGGGTGACGTGGGTGAACTTCGGCTGGTTGAACACCAGGCGAGCAGCAGCGTTCTGGACTAGTTGCAGTGGCTTGATGGCACAGGCCGGAAGGCCTGCCAGCAAGGAGTTGCAGTAGTCCAGACGTGAGATCACCAGGGCCTGGACCAGGAGTTGAGTGGCCTCTTGGGTGAGGAACGGTCGGAGGTGACTTTAGTCCCAGCTGCTCCAGCCGTGTAGTTCTGGGTTGTTCCCTCACCTTTCTCATGATTAGGTTCACTCCACGAGGTGAGATCTTGCGTGGAGCCCCAGACCGAGGGAGATTGATGGTCAATTGGTGTTTCTTCCATTTTCTAATTATCGCACCAACAGTTGACTCCTTCTCACCAAGCTGCTTGCCAATGGTCTTGTAGCCCATTCCAGTCTTGTGCAGGTCTACAATTTTGTCCCTGATGTCCTTAGACAATTCTTTGGTCTTGCCCATTGTGGAGAGGTTGGAATCTGATTCATTGATTGATTCTGTGGACAGTTGTCTTTTATACAGGTAATCGAGTACTTAATTAGAGTACTAATTAAGTAAGAGGACTAATCTGTGTGCCTCCTGGTCACATAACCGGTCTGTGGGAGCCAGAATTCTTGCTGTTTTGCTAGGGGGTGAAATACTTTATTTTCCTCAATAAAACACAAATAAATGTTTAAAATTCATATAATGTGATTTTCTGGGATTTCTTTAATATTCTGTCTCTCACTGTTAAGATGAACCTACCATGAAATGTTTCGACCGACTCGCTACGTTCCTTTCTTTGTAAGGGGGCAAACTCACAAAATCAGCAGGGGGTGAAATACTTATTTTCCCCACTGTACCTCCATCCCCCACCATTCTGATTCTGATGGGCCTGTCTCTCCACACATCTCCCACATCACAAAAATGTGTTATTTTTGGTATCACCGCAGCAAAAAGATAATTGCCCAGAGATGGAAGCCCCCCATGCCCTTTCCTGTCGACAATGGATTCTCTCCTTTTGGATATAGTTGGGATGGAGCTGTCGACAGCGAGAATGCATGGGGCTAATGAGAGGAGTATAAATCTATCGTCAGAGATATCTGGGAAACTACATGACCTGATATTTTGAGTGTTGTTGCTGAGTTGAGTATATGAGTATATTTATTTTCCTTTAGGTCCCCAGGGGTGGGTGGAAGGGTGGGATGGTGTTTTTTCTGTCTTTGTGTGTTTGTTTGTTGCTTTGTTTGTTTTTGATTGGGGTTGCGTTGTTGTTGAACTGCTGACTGTGTTTGAGGAACTATTGGACTGATTTCAGGCCCTTGTTCCTCGTGATTGGCTGGCTGAGTTGGCTGGATGGCTCTGCTGGGAGTGGAACTCGGGCCCCTGGAATTTGCTCGACGCGGTTGTCCGGCTGGCTCGGTTAGCCGGCTGCGAGGAATTTCTTTTTCCCGGTCTTTCTTTTTTGATAGTGTATTTTGGTTGTCTTGGTGAGAAATTTGGTATCTGTTAAGGGGATTCGAATATGATAACTGTATTATATTTTGCTTGGGCTATCTAACTGTCGCAGTATTACGTTCCACCAAATATGTTTGCTTTTGGACGGAGGTGCTTAAAAAAACAAAAACAATTACATATATTTTGAAACAGTGGTCTATTGTCTAGACTTCTGTCAAGAGGGAAAAACAGACAAAAATAATAATATTAATAATAATTATAGTCTAACAATGTCGCAGCTAGCCATGTTTGATTCCTACTCTGTGTAGGCATCGATTTTTTTGTCTTGTTTATATAATTTTACAATAAAGAAAACACTTTTCAGAAAAGCACTGCACGTTGAGAATAGCTTTTTATCAGTTACTTGTATCAAGGACAAGCACTGCGTGATTACTGAGCAAGATGATGGGACATCATCAAATGATAGCTTGTACTGTAAGATGAAATAAGAAAATTAACTGTTTTTAATTCAAAATTTTCATCCAGAGTTATTCTATTATTCCCCAAGAAAATAGGTTTTCTATATAATAATAATATATATATATATATATATGTACTGTATGTGGCCTATATATTGTGGCGAAGTTTGGGGCCTGGTGGTACAAGGGAGATGGTGTAGTGGCATGATGACTCTACCTGATGGAGCCATAGAAACCTTCACACCGGGAATACAGCTGGAAGTGTACACACCTGATTCTAATACTCGTCAGTGGCCTATATCAGGGTTCAGCAGCAACACAAAACATGGCAAATATTTTTATAAACTGAAAGGATGCTGTATTGAATGTACGGTCGCAGGGCACTGTTACTGTGATTGCTTTAGGGGCGCCTTTGTACGGTGTGACACCGATTCATAAATGCATCACTCACTGCTTCTGGGCACAGCCGCGACACGCCCACCAGGACCTGGCCTGGATTTCTGTGGAAACTGGAACTGGATTCATTCAGTTACCATTAGAAAGTCTTTGCTCTTTTGCTGCTTTGCTTGGCTTTGGTAAATCACTTACCAATTCAGGTATAGTTCATTCATAAGTGAATATACACTCCAAAATAAAGCAAGGTTTTATTTTCTGTTCTATTTAAGGTAATACATTTCTTTATTCTTAAAGATCTAGTTAATATTGTTATAGAACTATATTGTTGTCTTGTTGTTAGTGTGAATCATACAGATGTTTTTCCAAGATGTTAGCCCTGAATATTAACTGCTTAGATGTGTCTGACAGCAAGAGTGAAACTGTGGTGACAGTGAGACTTTGGTTGCGTGTGGACCAGATCAAATTCACTGAATGCATAGAGCAGGGGTGTCCAATCTTATCTGAGAAGGGCCGGCTTTTGTTGTAGCCCAGCAGTAACACACCTGATTCGACTAATGAAGGTCTAAATTGAAGACCACGATTGGTGGATTAGTTGAATCAGGCTTTTTAGTTCTGGGCCAGAACAAAAGCCTGCACCCACCCGCCCTTCTCGGATAAGATTGGACACCCTGGCATAGAGCTACACACTGAAACCAACTTCCTGATCAGGTGTACAATCAAAACCCTGGAAGGAAATTAATGTTTTAAAGACTTTGATCAGTAGCCATTACAGGTGCTCGTCACAGGTACTGCACAGGTGTCCAACATGAACAGGAGAACAGTGCTCACTATCAGACTGCTTTGGTTACAGTGGGGACCGTATAACATGCTTTCAAATGGTGATATTATTAAAACGGAAGAGCCTTACGTGGGATAACTCTGAAATTACCAAAAGACAAGAGGCGCAAAAGCAAGAATATTCCATATATTAATCCACAGCGAGTGTAGAAACAGCCAGTAAAAGCAAAACTAAATATAGACTTTGATCAGAGGCCAGTTCAGGCACACAACAGCTTGTAGATCCTGAGAAGGAATGGCGTCCAGATTTTCTCACCTGGAAGAGGAGCTCTCTGTCCTGTGTGCTCTGACATCTTCAGGGATCCTGTTGTCCTGAAGTGCAACCACAGCTTCTGTAAAGCCTGTCTGCAGCAGTTCTGGGGACAGAAGGGATCTCGGGAGTGTCCGGCTTGCAGGAGAAAATCATCTTTGGATCCCCCTGTCCCTAACATGTCTCTGAGGTATACATGTGAGGCGTTCTCAAAGTTGAGAAGTGGGAGAGCTGCAGCAGGATCTGAAGTGCTCTGCAGTCTGCACAGTGAGAAACTCAAACACTTCTGTTTGGAGGATGAAGAACTCGTCTGTGTTGAATGTCTAACAAGAAGACATAGAAATCATAACTTCTGTCCAATGGAGGAGGCTGCTCTGGAATGTAAGGTAAGAAAATTAATCATTCTCTTAATTAAAAGGTAAAGAACCAATTAACTCACTAATACAGCTCGGCCAAATTCATATTTTAAAATAATAATAATAATAATAATCTTATGACCATTCCACCAAACAAACTTTGAAATTTGTTAGTATTTACTGTAGCTTAGCCAGATAACCCCCTCCCAAAAAACTGTTACGCAAAGCATGAAATAAGTAAGATGTTTTCTCTTCAATTTATTTTGTTTGTGTGTGCGTGAGTTTGAAATAGGTTGTTTGCAAATGTAAGCTTCTTGTCACATACACACCTTTGTCCTTTATGTTATGATAAAATCTAAATAATATTAAACTGAACGAGCCTGGATATCTACATTATTTAAAATGATTACCTTTCTAGACATTTTTGAAGATATGTCACAGAAATAATTTCATACACTGCATCACCATTTCTGCATCAATAAATCAACACTTTTAATATTTTACATTCTGACAGTATCTACAGTAACCTTTGTCCCCAGGCCTGATTCAACCTGAACCGCACCTACCTGTGTGTCACATGACTGATAGAGAGAGATGAGGGGGGGGGGGGGGGCACACACACCATTCATGTTCTACAGTAAATGAGTAATGTTCCTCAGTCAAACTTGTCCATGGTTCACCAGGCCCATGGTTTATGTCCTCCTTAAGTCTGGGGCTTCCATCCACAGAAGCTGAGGGAAGTCTGAGGGGAAAGTTGCTCTAATAAGTTTGATGTGTGTATACCAAATCCTGCACATTATGTAGGAATTGGCAGTTTGCTAGTTGGCTAACAATATTGCCGCAATGTTGTTTCTCACTAACAACAGGGGGATGCAATTGCAGAGGTTGTGGTCGGACACACAAGCTGTGACCTGAGTCTCCATTCTGGCTCCCCTCTGCCTGAGCAGGGGCTCTTTTGCTGTCTGTGCAGGCAGTGAAGTTTACTGTCGGTCTGTTTCTCAATAAAGTGTGGACTGTGTCATTTCATTCCAGGAAACTCAGGACTGCACTGGCACCACTGCAGGAGAAGCTGGAAGCCTTTAATGAAGTGAAACTAATCTGTGATCAAACAGCAGAGCACATCAAGGTACTTCACTGATGCCTCTAAATCACAGTATTGAAAATGCAGCATTGGCTTGTGCTGAAATGATGGTGAATAATGTTTATTCCAGAGCCAGGCCCAGCACACAGAAAGGCAGATAAAGATGGAGTTTGAGAAACTTCAGCAGTTCCTAAAAGATGAAGAGGCAGTCAGGATAGCTGCACTGAGGGAGGAAGAGGAGCAGAAGAGTCAGATGATGAAGGAGAAGATTGATAAGATGACAGAAGCGATATCCTCCTTTCAGAAGAAATCAGAGCCATAGAACAGGAGCTGGGAGCTGAAGACCTCTCATTCTTACAGGTAAGCAATGTGTTATATTCACACATGAACTAAACATCTGTTAAATTACATAATTGTACATAAAGCAGCTTTATCAATGTCAGATATTAATGTAATTAATAATAATAATTCACACTTTTATTTCAGAGCTGCAAGGACATAGACAAAAAGGTATGTGAACAACAGTCTCTCTGATTGCCAAGTGTTGTACAAGTGTTGTAATTTTATAAATTATGTTTTATATGGAAAGTCTAATGATTTTTTTTCAGATTTTATAATGCATTGGGTAAAATTATATCATGACTATGAATATTATGAATATTATTGCAGAGCCCAGTGCACACTGCAGGATCCAGAGAAGGTCTCAGGAGCACTGATTGATGTGGCCACACCTGGGCAATCTGAACTACAGAGTGTGGGAGAAGATGCTGGGGACTGTTCAATACAGTGAGTACTGGGGCAGGGAGTTCTACATTCTCACTGTACAGGGGGAATCTTCAGCATCCTCTCCACAAGCTGGTAAACCCAGTCAAAATAAAAAAATAAAAAAGTTACAATAATTATCAATCATGTGTTAGAATAAGGCATCATTAATTTAGTATAAAGTCTATGACTATAAAACATACAAAACATCGGTGTTAACTACAGCAGCAATGTAGTCAATGCTACTTTTTTGGGAATATTTAACAGCAGAGATGACTAACTAGCTAAATCTTTATTTTAAGCAAGCTTGGTAGCTGCAGTGTGAAATAAATTGCAGCTACCAGTCTTGCAGAAACTTTAGTGGGTGACTTCACCGCGCCAGTAGCCTCTCTTATATGGGGTGTGGATCGTGGCCTCCAATAGCTTTGCCAGTCTCTTAGTCTCTCAGTCACCTGCACAGGCATATCAGTGACTCAAAATTATAAAGAAACTAACATAAATTGGTTGTGAATACTATTTTAATTAAGTAAACAAAAATGTTTGAAATGAGTAATATCATTACAAATAATTGACAAATGAGGCCCAGTGTGTTCCTCCGTTTCGTGGTGGTTATGAAGATCACTATGATGAGCGTGCTCGCTAGTTTGTTAGCGTTACTGCTGGCAGGAGAAAGAGGCTGCCAGTGGTCTGTCAAACGGGTTTGTGGCTATAGTTCAGTGTGCACTCCTGTGCCAATCAGCATGTCCTATTGGTGTAGGTGGAAGTTGACTAGAGCCGATTTAAAGTCAGTTTAGCTTTTTTCAGCAAAATGGTTAAGATTAGGATTTGGGTGTATAATTATCTGATGATGTATCATGTGCTTAGGGGCAACCTCAGCCTTGAACTGTCATATGACTGAGCCAGTTCAACCCAAGGCAAAAGAATGAACCAGCGGCAACATTGGCATTACAATTACTTCCATAAAATCCTCTACTTGATCTATCACAGAATCAGGGTCACAACATTTGCTTCGGTTAGGTCTGCTAGTACCAACAGTTCTCCCACTAAAAGGCACAAAAATCTCACAGATATCCATTGCGGGGGGCACCATATTAAAAACACCTCAGCAGGCAAAAGCAATCAAGCGAAGTTGAACCACCAATCGAGTGTTAGATCCCGCCCACTGGCTTTGATGGATGATGTTGACAGATTAAATTATTTCCCATTTCACACCACAGACAAAATGTGACAATATTAATAAATTAATTAAATATAGAAATAATGAAATGAAATGAAAATAAATAAATGTGGAAATGAATAATGACATCTGGAAATAAATAATTTAATATTTGACATTTACTTATTTATGTTGACATTTCACTCAATTAAATTAATGAATATTGGCACATGATGTACATTTACATTTTTACATTTTAAGTATTTAGCAGACGCTCTTATCCAGAGCGACTTACAAGATGTGCATAAATACATGGTAGGAACAATCATAGTTTGTGCAAGAGATCAGTGCAGTAATACAGCGATAGACGTTGCAGGCAGCTGCGTACCATACCTGTAACACTGGGAAGGATGGCAAGTTTATTTATATAGCACATTTCATACAACAATGGCAATTCAAAGTGCTTTACACAGAGCATATAATATATATGTAGACATACTGACAGGCTTCTTCCAATGATTAAAGCATTTACCATTACATCTGTTATTATATTGTAGCTTTTTAAAAATGGGGTGACTGTCATAATTGTTTGAAGTTGTACATTTCACTTTTAAAGCCTAGTGTATATTGTCCTAGAGTCCATTGTGTGTGACAGTCTCCTTTGTGCAGATCAGTGGTGATGTTTCATTCTCTACACCTTCAGCTCCTGTGATTCTGGACCCAAACACAGCACATCCCAAACTCTCGCTGTCTGAGGATCTGACCAGTGCGAGATACAGAAATGAGAAGCAACAGGTTCCTGATAATCCAGAGAGGTTTGATCAGGGGTGGGGCTGTGTGCTGGGCTCTGAGGGATTTAGCTCAGGGACACACTGCTGGGATGTTGACGTGATGAGCGTTACTGGGTGTTGGGCGTGGCTAAAGAGTCCTTCAACAGGAAGGGGGGCATCACACTGAGCCCAGAAGGAGGAGTGTGGAGTATAAGACAGGGTAACAGGACATACACCGCCCTGACCTCCCCACCCACAGCCCTCACGGTGAAGAGGAAGCCCCAGAGGATCAGAGTGCAGCTGGACTGGGACAGGGGGAGGTGTCATTCTCTGACCCCAGCGAGAACACTCCTCTCTACACTTTTACACACTCGTTCACAGAGAGGGTGTTTCCGTTTTTCTGTTCTGGTTTTCTGCACATCTTTCCACTGAAGCTGTCTGCAATGGCGGAATAACGCTGGGAAGCTAAAGATCAGGTTAAATAAAAAGATTGTATATTGTCCGCCTGACCAGATTAACAAAAATATTTGCAGATAAAAATGTAATTAAATGTCCTTAAGAACATGTTTTATCCAATTATTTTAAGAAAAACTAAACTATATTGAATTGTGATTAATATATTAATAAATGTGTAATTTATTTAACATACCTTGTAATTGTAATATTGTGACTAAAACAATGTACTTTCTCATTCCTGAGGCTACCTGGATCAGACTACGGGGGGTATGAGGAGTATGCTGGGCCAATGGCTCTCAAACTCGATCCTGGGGATCCCTATGTACGCGCTGGTTTTTGTTACAGCTCATGATCAATTAAGGTTGTTGAAAGCATGTGTGTAAGTTCTACCATAATTAATTCTTTCCCCCTTAAACTTATTTTCAGACAATACAGGTTTGGCTCATTGCCAATTTCTCTGTCATTGATCTTGTTTTGTTTTCTGCAAACGGTTCAGTTTCAGTGGCCAGGTGTCCTCGCTTTCAAAATTTAGGCTCCCACCCCGATTTATCTTCCCTGTGCAAAATGGTTATCCTTGCTCTCGAATCGGAGTGCTGACATGCGTAACTCCGAGCAGGTGCCTCTAGTCATGCGTCATGTGAACTCATTGTCAGGGGTTTTCTGTGCTCCACAGGACTTTTTGAGCTTTATTTCCCAAGCGATACCACTGATGAGACTTTCACCTGCTTTTGGACTACTTGAAACAGCCAGAGTTTAACCACAATGTCTTATTTGGGCAAGTTTTTTTTTTTTTTCGCAGGTTGCAGTGGGAAGCGTCAGATATTCTACTGCTACAGCACCCATGAGGCCCTTGGGCAAGGTTATGATGGTGCCGGTAACGTGAGTGGCAGGGTTAGGGTTAGGGTTAGGTTAGTACAAGCACGCATTAAAGAACCACGCCGCAGCTGAATTGTCTTATTGCACTGGTAGATTTATCACTAGAGCACACTAAGTGGCCCTTTTTTGCAGTTTTTTGCATCAAAACTGTCAAGCATATCTAATATTTTTTAGAACATATGCGGATGAATGGAGTGTGGGATGGGGCATTGGTGTAAGGGTTTACTTTGTTAGGCATGAATAGCTTTTATGTTAGTGGAGCATTGTCAGTCAGTTTCTGTTTTAACTGGCTATGGGGTTACAATCAGAACTCTTTATCTGTTCCACACTCCAGAACAGCAGGTGGCGGTGTGCGTGATTTTTTTTGTGACCCACCAATTAATCCAGAAAAGGAGAAGCACTTTAACAACTAAAATAATAAAGAAAAGAAGAGAAAGGTCTGGGTGCATGGGCCAGCTGTGCGGGGAGAGCAGACCGACTGCTGATGGATGCTGCAGGCCGTAGTGATGTGAAGTTGGCTCTTCTTCTGCAGACAGAACAGAGAGGCATTCCATAGAGCAGGAGGTGTCCAAACTGTCCTTGAATGAGTCCCAGGGATCTTATACATTAAAGAAACCTTGCCTGGTTTACACATCCTTGATAATATTGTGATCATTGTCATTATTAGAATGTTTATATTGTGCTAAACAGCTACATGTTACATTATTGAAAAACAATATCATGACAACATGAATGAGAATTGCTTCTATGTACTAGTGTTAAATAACCACTGCAGTGCAGCCCACGGTGGGTGTTAGATTAAGGTGTAAAGCGTTAAACATTTTATTGAATAGGGGTTCCCTGCTGTAGAGTGAGTTTGCTGGTCCCTGCTGTAGAGTGAGCTTACTGATCCGTGCTGTAGAGTGAGTTTGCTGGTCCCTGCTGTAGAGTGAGTTTGCTGGTCCCTGCTGTAGAGTGAGTTTGCTGGTCTCTGCTGTAGAGTGAGTTTGCTGATCCGTGCTGTAGAGTGAGTTTGCTGGTCCCTGCTGTAGAGTGAGTTTGCTGGTCCCTGCTGTAGAGTGAGTTTGCTGGTCTCTGCTGTAGAGTGAGTTTGCTGGTCTCTGCTGTAGAGTGAGTTTGCTGGTCCCTGCTGTAGAGTGAGTTTGCTGGTCCCTGCTGTAGAGTGAGTTTGCTGGTCTCTGCTGTAGAGTGAGTTTGCTGGTCCCTGCTGTAGAGTGAGTTTGCTGGTCCCTGCTGTAGAGTGAGTTTGCTGGTCTCTGCTGTAGAGTGAGTTTGCTGGTCCCTGCTGTAGAGTGAGTTTGCTGGTCCCTGCTGTAGAGTGAGTTTGCTGGTCCCTGCTGTAGAGTGTAATTTTGCTGATCCTCATAAAACAAGAGGACAGAAACGTCCCAGTGTTCAGGCGTTGCATCATTCTCACTTCACTCTCCAGGCTGGAGATTCCTGACCCTGCAGTAAAGATATAAAAGAGAGAAGAAGAACCTCACATGTTTCTATGATTGCGTCACTGAGGAGCGGGGACTGCAGGAGGAAGTGTTGGTGTGAAACGGCTGACGCATTCTTCACCTCTGATAGCCTCACATGCCGGCCGCGGCCCAGATTCACTGGTCATGTGCGTGACACATTCCACCACTTTGTGCGTGAGCCGGGTCCCATGGGGTGGGGTGGGGGAGGGGTGGCTAGGGGGATGTGGCAAATTCCCAACCTGAGGCCACGTACACCTGCAGGATGTACAGGGTCTGTCATACTGCTGAAAACCACAAACATGCGCGTTAGCTGTGAGAATGAAGGGTGTAGTTTACCTCAGCAGATTTAGACGTGTGTCATGACAGGGTTCCCTGTTCACACTGGCTTTCCTTTCAGCATTTTTCCTATTGCAATCGTTTTACAGTCAATCACCCAATCGATCAACATTTAGTTTGTATAACGCCATTTACAAACAGGTCTTCCTACAGCACTTCACAATGGACATGGTAACTAAAAAAAATTTAAAGCAGGAAAAATCCATTTCAGCCAATATCAAGGAAAAACTGGAAAATGATTCCCTGACCCCTTAAAAGGCGGTGAAGGTGAATGGTGGGATAGAGAAAGAATCACTGATCACTAAACACAAACATACAGCGAAAATAGGCCAGCACTTTTTTATGAACTTTTGTGCCCCTAACCTCAAGTAATCTAATAAAATGTTATTCAGATTTTAGGAGATCAGTTAGGTTTTAACACTGAGGTGAGAAGAAAACAACCTCTACTGGGGTCACAGAAAACCTGCAATTAGCTCACAATGGTGCCATCTAGGGGTTTTTCTGAGCATTACAAGCAGTACTTGCTTGTAATGCATAGCTGCATGGCCATCAGGGCCGGTATTCACAAATAATTTTAAGGGTAAAAGGTGGTCCTAACTCGGCAATTTAGGAGCAACTCCGAAAAATAATGGGCGTGTCACTCATAAATGTAGGACTCCTGAGTATTTCACAAAGGGTTTGAGAGCTAAAAACAGCTCCTAAGTCCAGGAGAAGTTAGAAGCAGTCAAGAGGACTTCTAAGTCGCTAAAGACCTACTCACAGCGATCCGAAAATCTGCTGCTGCCCGCAATCGTCATCGCAATCGCGTCAACACTGGAGATATTGAATGATACAGAGCTCATAAAAGGTACCACCTCAATCGCGAGGGTATTATATATATAATATTATATATAGATACCCGCTGATTGTTTACTAGATGCAGACATGTAACTAATTGACTAGTCAGTATTCTTGGTTTCATGTTAAATCAGTGACACGTAGCCTACATTTGTATTTTAGAATCTTTATTAGAATATAATAGGGGTGCATCGGATAATTTTTCGGATCAGCTAAAATAATAATAACGGGGACCAAAGGCGCGTTTCCACCAAAAATTACCAGGAACTATTCTCAAGGAATTGAATGAATGATTATTTCAATTTTTCAATATAAGTTATTTCACTAAATCTTTATTCGAAAATTTCACAAAATACATTTTTAGATTCAGTACGCCTTATGCGATTTAACTAGGGTGGTCTTATGCCTGAATTAATTTAATAAAAAATTTAAAGATCGCTAATGTTTAAATTGTATTTAATTCGATCAAAGGTTTCTAAAACCTGCCTCCCAGAAAGGCATTTAGTATGAAAAACAAAGCAAACCAAAACATACATGGTTGTCTATCTCTTCACTGTAACTCTGCATCGAGATTTAGGAATTGTTACTTTAAAACGTAACAGCGGCAGAAAAACTGTATTTCTCTATGATGGTTCAATTTAGCTATTAATCCGCGGATCATATGCGTGCCGAACCGTGGGGGTTGATCCGTACGGATCACGGATCAACTGCGATCCGTTACACCACTAGAATATAACAGGGACGGGTAGGCCTACATACCCCTTTACAGTAGCATATAATTTATTTGCTAGGTTGAAATCGCGGGCAGAGACCCATCCCCTATATCAGCCAATCGCTGTGGGCATTCTGAGTAAGCTCGTTCATGAGAAACGTCATCCATAGCAACGACGTCAACCCTGCCCTCACTCTTAGCTTGAAAATTCTAGGACTTCCTTAGTATGAGTTTGTCTTTGCAGCTTTGTGAATAGGTTTTAAGGTGGGACTCCTAACTAAAAGGTTTTAGTGCGATTTAGGAGTACTCCTAGTGGTAAAATAAAATTATTTGTGAATACGGCCCCAGATCTAACAAACTAAATATTGATCAGACGAAATGCCCCTGTGAATGACGAATAAAGCCAAGCCCGGTATTTCTGTACACAGTTATGTTTAAGTTAAGTTAAGGTTTGTTAAAATTCAGCAAAGTTGATATATAAAGGACAAGTGCACAGCACAGCAAATGACACAAAGCACAACACCAGGTACGCCCCTCAAGAGTGGAGGTTTTCTGGTCACGCTATTTTCGTTTGGGATATTTTTCCTTTATTCTATTGGTTGCGGTATTAGTCACGAGGAATTGTGAACTTTTACTGAACATAACCAAGGAGGATGCAAAGAAGCCGCACCGAACTTTGCTGGGTCTGGAGGAAGGCCGTAACCATGGAGTCAACATTGGGGGGGACCAAATCAATTTATTTATATTTTTTATATCAGCTAGGCTATATATTGGGGGGACATTTTGAGCATATCTGAATATTGGGGGGGATGTGTCCCCCCCAATATATATGGTAATTTCGGCCTTGGTCTGGAGACCGCGCTAGCTGTGAAAGCAGACGGGCAGATAGAAACGTCATTTTCGGCTACCCCGTTTTGCATGTTGGGATTGGGAGTGCCTCACCGTAAATGCCTGCGGTTTTTTTGTTTGTTTTCTTCTTGTCTACATGCACACCCATACAGCTACGCAATACCAGGTTAGGCTCACCTCAACCTTAAAACAAGTCTTAAGAACAAGTTGACGGGTAACAAATGGGGGCTCGCGTCCGGGATCTAGTTTGTATTATGTATCGTGTGACTGAATATTGTATTTTGTTCGGAATATACTGATCGTGATTGACGTTTTGCTAAAATATTTTTCGGTGGGAGGTAGGGGAGAGCAGGGTATGTTGTCACACTTTTCACTCTGTCTTACCTGTACTGGGTGCAATATATCACAATGGTATAAATGTCATACCAAATGAAAGGTGGAAGTCTTGGGCACATATTTTGTATTAATTGCATTTTCATGTATTATTTCAGTATGGAGTTGTAGACAGTTAAATAGAGGGTGTGCACTTGTGACAACTTACCCCATCAGGGGGTAAGTTGTCACACTATGTCATAGTATGTGGGGTAAGTTGTCACATTGGATTATCAACAAATAAGAACACAACGCAATAATTGTGAATAAAACATTTTTTACTTTCAAATTCAAAACCAAGTACATTTAATTACAGAACTCATTCATTAAAGAGCAAAATGCACAATGAAACACATCTAATCAGACTCATCTTCAGAGTCACAGTTCTGGCACAAATAAATTGTCTGGCCTGGGGTGCAAGCATCATGGGCCCACTTCTTGCATCTCACACACTGCACCCAAGTCTCTTTTGGGCGGCTGTTAGAAAATGGCTCCATGCAGACTAGGCAGAAGCACTCCTCTTCATCTGCTGATGACTCGTCTATTTTTCTTTTTACCCTTGCCTTTTTGTTCCCCAGAAACAGCCTGTTTTTAGATTGTGATTTTTCCATTTGTAGTGCTTGCTTCACGGGTGTGTCTGTTAGAATTGCGGTTCTGCGCCGCTTTCTTCCATTATTAGTTTGTTTTCGGGGACCAGCTTTTGGAAATGGCCGGAGGTCCTCTGGAGTTGGTAGTCTGCTGCCAGCACTGGCATTGCTGGGTAAGGGTGAGCTGGCATGGGAACTGAACGGGTCTGTGTCTGTGCTTGTGTAACATAGGATGGCGCAAATATTGGCGGATATTCCAAAAATACATCCCTGTTGTAAGGCTGTACCCCAGCTACCCTAAAGCCAGCCTGAATGTTCAAGGGGGTTGCCGCCACAGGATAAGCGATTGCCACAATCCCAGGATTGTTCCTCATCCATGCATCACACGCTGTGTTGATGTGCCTTTTTAGCGGCCCGTAGACAGACCTGTCTAAGGGTTGAAGCCGATGAGAGCAGTGGGGTGGGAATGACACCATAATTATGCCGTTTTCTTTGGCATAATTGAGTCCATCAATGGACATATGAGATATGTGGTTGTCCAAAAGCAGTAAACATGGTTTCTCCTTTGAGCATTTTGTATGCTCAGTGAAATGTTTCAGGAAGTCAAAAAAGTGCACATCTTTCATCCACCCCGAGGATTTGCCGCTCCCCTGCTGCCAGGTGGTCCTGCTGTTTAAAAATGGTCGCGAAAGTTGACACGGGAAATATGAAATATGGAGGTATACTATTTCCTGTGGCTGACACAGCACAGGCCAGTGTGACAAGCGTCCCCTTTCAGCGGAGGTCAGCGACCCTACTTGTTTGAATCCGCGTCTGGCCACTACTTTGTCAGGTTTATGGACCGTGGTCACCCCAGTTTCGTCGACATTCCATATGTCCCCTGGTCCAAATTGATGTCTGTCTAGCACATTTGCTAAATTGTCGAAGAAGGCATTGACATTTTCTCGGTTGAAGCTACTAGCTCTGGCAAGGCTAGTTGCCTCAGGCTTTCTTATCGACAGCATTTGGTGCCTTTTTAAGAAGGCTGTAAACCACTCCCGAGCTGGCCTTTTCTGTTTCTGCCCACATTGGTGTGAACTTCAGCTTGTGTGCCACAGCAAACTGGTAGGCAAGTCTTTTGATCTCACTTGGCGACAGACCAAAATAAATTTCAGCTGACCTAGCAATATAATGAACAAGCTGCATCTCCAAATCAGGTGGAAATACCTGCCGTGGCTTTCTATAGCCAACCACTGTTGTTGGCATGGCTGCCTGGCTGACAATTTCTTCGCTGGTAACCTTTTCACAATACCGAGTCAGAGTACGGTAATTTATATTAAAATCGTTTGCTGTGCTTCTGATTGATTTGTTCTCCAGCTTCACCGGTCTGACTGCCTTCAACATTATATCAGGTGCGGTGCTGCCATTCTCTGTCTTTCTTTTATAATTTCTCACCATCATCTCACTTTATTTTGTTCCTTCGTTTGTTCGTTCCTTTCTTCCTTCCCTCAATGCTTCTTTCCTTCAAAAACAAATTTAAATTAGCCTCATGTGACAACTTGCCTCAAAGCCATTGAGACAACTTGCCCCAAATGGTCATGTGGGCAAATGTTTGTTAAATCTCACAGCTAGTTCAACATAGTACTGCAGCTAACATATCAAGAAACACCTTATTGTTTCCTTTATTCGGTACACAAATATAATTTAGAACATTTATACCTAACAGTTTTATTACATAAAATGTAAGATGCCATTTACTTACTTTCGAAGGAGACAAACACAAAACTTGTGCTCACATGTAATTAAAGAGGCCTTTGACCACCTGTGAAAAGGAATTTGAATCTGGCCCTAGTTGCAACAACGTAGCTATTTGATTTTTGAGATAGCGCCCCTGTGGTTGGAGGTATGAACAGTGTGACAACTTACCCGTGTGACAACTTACCCCGCTCTCCCCTACTGTAAGCAGTTGGAAATAATTCCAGTGCTGAGTGCATATTTTAGCTGTTGACTATTTTTGTTTGGTTGTGTTCGTGTTGGATATTGAGATAATTGTGAAAAGTGAATTCCAGTCCGCTAACTTCCTCAAAAGGGAGCTGACACCTATGACTGGTATCAGCTTTAAAAAAAGCTGAATTGCGCCAGCTCGCCGATTATGTGAACGTTTTTCTACCTGCTGAGCTAAAAAAAAGGCAAACACTATCCGTGGGAAAAACTTCCAGGTTGCATTAAAACAGAACCGGAGCCATATGACAATGAGACGCGAATCGCTGTGGCGAAAATATAGATTGAGAAAGGGCGTAAAAACGGCTTCATATTAGATAATTCCTGAGGTTTATCGGCAACGTTTCCGCACTCTCGAAATTAAACACTAAGAATAAGCGAGGAAAAACAAAACCACGTTTGATCGTTGAGCAAATAAATTTGGCTGGGATTTTGAGCACTTAAGACCACTTATTCTTTTAGAAGAGTTTAAAGATTGTGTTTTATTGGATATTAAAACTAATTTAGACGAACATAAAACCATCAATCTGAGGAGAGATTCAATATTGCTGATGACTATGAATTGACCCACAAATAGAGTTTTGCCCGAGATAAATCCTTAAACCCTGAGTTGAGGGAGAAATTGCCCTACTGCTGCTGTGTCTCTTGGTAAACGTTCCGGGCGTGCTATCACCAGAACCGAATGGTTCCACAGTGTGGGAGGTAGCCCGGTGTGCCATTATTGTAAGAGAAGAGGGCATATAAAGAGTGCTGGAGGCTGCAGGGGGAAAAAAGGCAACCAAAGTAAACCTGTTGCTCTTAGTCGTAGGGTGAAGTCTTCTCCAGTGGAGGCTGTGTATGAAAGTAGCACATAAGTCTGTTATCCCTGCAGGCAGGTGAGCAGTTGATGCCCAAATGAGCAGGTGAACAGTAACACACCTTTTGCTGCAGTTATCTGCTGTAGAAGAGGCCTTGTTTCATACATGGCTAGCATTTCCACAGCAGGTTATTCCATCCAGAAGAAACAGACAAGCATCGTCTTGTTTAAATGATTTAATACACTTTCCCCCGTGTCTTATTGACCAGCTCAGTCTACTCTTGGTCTTGCAGAGAAAACCTCCACCCTGCCAGCTGGAGGCAGTAGCAGTCAGAGGGAGTTGCTGGTGATGAACTTTGACCTTGACGGGGAGTGTGTGGACTGAGATCTGCAGACAACCGCAGTGGATCACTGCATCTGAGCTGGGCCTGCCAACCCTCCACTTCAGGCAGTCTCCTGAGACTGCGGACAAGGTAGGCCTCCTCATCCCCCACACTAGAGTATCCCCAGCGGCCGTGTTGGGCTGAGACTCTGCCTTTAAGGTGTTAAGTTGCCGTCCCCCTCTTTGTGTTGATTTTATGACATCACAATTTTAAGTGTGGCAGACAAGACTGTTGTGCATTTCCCCAGTGGAGCAACGTGCAAGTCTTGGAAAATTGTGATGTGATAAAATGAACAGACAGAAGACAGGGGAGGCAACTGAACACCTTAAAGGCAGAGTCTCAGCCCAACACGGCCGGGTGGTGACTCTGGGACCCCCTAATGAACAATTATTACCCCCCAAAAAATAAAAAAAACGGAAATCTCAGCAGTCGCATAAGCCCAGTTTTCAGCTCTGCGAAGTGTCGGGGGGGACCGCAGCATCCACACCCCCTTCTTTCACACACACTTCATTCACGCCACTCACACATCTCCCCCCACCCTGGGGACCTCCTGTTGCTCAGGACGGGCACGTGGATTCGAACCGCCAACCTCCTGCATCGTAATCTGGAGCTCTACCACCTGCACCACAGAGTCCTTCACAAGCATCTTCTGTCTTGCAGCAAACTTAAACGCTACACCTGACAAAACCTGAGCAAAGAGAAAGGAGGCAGTTGGGGGCTTGAACCCCAAACATCAGCTTTAAGAGACAGCGATCATTCTCCTGCACCACTGCTCCTTTACCTGCGTTCTCTGCTCCTTCTTATGTATTATAGGGAATTAAGGCCAGACCTTATAAATGCAAGATAAAGAGAATGGATGGGGCTTGAACCCCAAACATCAGCTTCAGGAGACAGCGATCATTCTCCTGCACCACTGCTCCTTTACCTGTGTTCTCTGCTCCTTCTCATGTATTATAGGGAATTAAGGCCAGACCTTATAAATGCAAGATAAAGAGAACGGAAGTGACGGGGCTTGAACCCCAAACATCAGCTTTAGGAGACGGTGACCATTCTCTTGCACCACAGCCCCCTCTTCTCCTTGGCATGTGATCTAACAGTGAAGGTAAGGCAGGACCTCATATACACAACATAAATAGAAGGGAAGTGCTGGGGCTTGAACCCCAAACATCAGCTGCAGGAGACAGCTATCATTCCCCTACACCACAGTCATCTCCTTCCTTCTCTTAGCAAGGTTAAGGTTCTCATGAACGCAAGTAAAATAGAACAGAAAGGCCAGGGATAGAACCCAGTACTTGCAGGTCAAAAAATAGAGATCATAACCCACACCACATCATCTCCACACATAAGAATACATAACAGCAAATTTAAGGTGAGACCTCATAAATACAAGATAAAGAAAAACAGAGAGCCTGGTCTCAATCCCCAAACGTTGCCTCCTGGAAACAGTGATCATTCCCCCACACCACAGCCAGGTCCTCTCTGTTATGTGTCTTATAGCGAAGTGAATGGCAGTGAAGTAAATTCCTCAACACCAAAAACAACTTATTTGTGATTTTATGCAAGGCAGCAGACAAATGGTGAGTAAGATTTTGTAAAAGCTCGAAATGGATAACATGAAAATGATGACTACAAAATGGGAGTATCCTTAAGAGTGACCGATGCTCTAAAGTTGAATGAAGATCAAATCAAAAGATTAATGAAATGCTTTGTGACAGTAAAGACAAGTGTATTATGGACAAGATCATAGGAGACCCTTTTTGTAACCCTTTACACGTGTAATACTTTGTATGTGCTTGTGTATGTAGAATTTACTAACTGTTTACTACTAAAGGTACGGCAGATTCAAAAACGCAAAAACAGGCAGTCACCCAAAAAACGGGTCATACACAAGAATACAGTACAATCTCTCCAACTCAATCACTCCTCTCACACAACCAACTCTTGTCCTCCTCCCCCCACGCCCTGCTCAGTGGGCACTCTTTAATTAGGCCTTAACCAGGTGATTGAAGCCAGGTGTGGGCACTCTTTAATTAGGCCTTAACCAGGTGATTGAAGCCAGGTGTGGGCACTCTTTAATTAGGCCTTAATGAGGTGATTGAAGCCAGGTGTGGGCACGTGGCTTGGATGCAGTGGAAGGGGGAGGAGCCACCGCTAGATGAAGTTTGCTCTGTGTCCTGGAGCTTCGCCTCTTGACAGTTTCTTAGTATCCCCTGCTTCGGCCCCTTCCCCCTGCGCATGTGGGATGACTAGTCTCTTTCTTCACCAATGAAAACACAGCACACCAGTAGCAGGAAAAATCGAAATACTTCATTTTAATATCTGCAGCGAGAATGTTATGATGCAATACAAGGTATTTCAAATTAATTCAGGTGGACCATTTCTAACCCAGGTTTTTATCCAGTCTTTCATTTGCCCACTTGTTTGGGCTTTTTTGACTAATAGGTGCTTTTCGGGAGGTAAACGAGGAGGTTCCTCAGCAATTTGAAGCAGATTTTATACAGCCTTTTATTCAAGATGGAGCCAAGTCCTTCTGACAGCAGCCAGGTACCTTAACTCTGTGAGCTAACTCTCCAGTGAAGACAGGTACTTTCCCATCATAGAGGAACCTCCTCATTTGAGCACCAATTAGAAAAAAATCCCAAACAAGTGGGTGGATTTGAACCACCAACCTCCAGTATCATAATCTGGAGCTTTACCATCTGCACTATTGAGCCCCTCACCTTCTTCCTCAGTCTTTCAGCCAACTTAAACACTGTACCTTACAAGGCCCAAGCAATGTGAAAGCAGCCAGCCACAGGTTTGAACCCCAGACATGGGAATCAGGAGGCAGCAATCATTCACAATCACCACCACTGTCTGTACTTTTTTCATGTCTCGGGGCAAAATTAAGATGAGACCTCATAAACTCAAGAGAAACAGAAGGGTGGAGCCAGGGTTTGAACCTCTCAACTGGGCCATCAGGAGACAGAGATCATTCACACTCACCACCACTGTCTCTACTCTTTTACACGTCTCATAGCGAACTTAAGGTGAGACCTCGTAAACGCAAGAGAGACAGAAGGGAAGAACCAGGGACCTACAGGTCAGGAGATGAAGATCATAAGCCCGTACCACATCATAATCTCCACACAGTGGCATCAGTCTAATAGCAAGCTTAAGGCGAGACCTCAGAAGTGCAAAATACATAGAGCAGAAGTGCCAGGGCTCAAACCCCAAACATCAGCTTTGGGAGACGGTGATCATTCACCTGTGCCACAGCCTTCTCAGCTCTTTTGAGTGTCTTATAGTGATGTTAAAGCAAAAGCTCATTAACATAAGAAAAACTGAATGGCCAGGGATCAAAGCCAGTCGCTCCAGGAGGGGGGGCCGAGATCTTTCTCCATCACCGCTCCCTTTCCCGTGGTATACTGTGACGTAAGTCATAAACGCAATGGAAGTGCTGGGGCTCAAACCCCAAGCATGAGTTTCAGGAGACATTCCCTTGCACCACAGTCATCTGCCTGCATCCCTGTGCTTCATAGCAAAGGTAAGGCGAGACCTCATAAACGCAAGATAAATAGAATGATTGGCTCTCATACGGTTGTTCAAATGTCCCACACTTTAGCTGGTTTAACTGTTGCCTGAAGGGTTCAAATATTTCAAATAATGAGTTGACTCAGGTCTGCAGGGGACACACACTCCCCTTCACTGTGATGCACTTTGAGACCCATATCATTGATACCATCGCAATTATTTGCGGGTGTTTTTGCTCTTGTGGTGTTGGAGGGGTGCAGAGCAGTCAGTGTCCGTTCGAACCTTTGCAGTTCCTCGACATGGTGCAGCTGATGGACTGTGGGAAACCTATTCTGTGCTCTGACATTCTCTCTCTCACACATCACACACACATTTGGAGTGTTCATTTTTAACCCATTTTTAATTCAAAAAAGATTCTTAAAATGTTCACAATGTTAACATCAGCATTGTTATCATACAGTAACATTGGGTTATTTAAGGAACGCCTGAGGACATTTACATTGTTTTTTGAGCTAATATCTATCAAAATAAAATATCTGTATCAAAACTATACACTATCACCATATATTAGATCATATATTTAGCCACGGTCACACAGGAGCGCAAAATATGAAATGCACCAATCACTACATGCAAAGAAACAGTCACAACGCACAAAACATGTTTCTTTTTTAATATACTTTTCATGCATTTCTATGAACCATGAATGAATGTTCGACATAAATACACAGTGCATGTTTGAAACATTAATGACGTTTTGAAAATGCCAAAATAAACATTTAGTTTTTTTCTTCTTGGCATGTTCAGCAGATGGCGCCAGAGAGGTACCAGTGGGGACTGGAGGCGAGGGCGCTGTAAGCTGTTGAAATAAATGATCTAAATAATAACGGCGTTCACACATAACATGTTTTTCTGGACGGCCACCTGCGCATGTTTTGAGGGCTTTCAGGCGAGACCGTGAAAAGAAAGGCTTCTGACCAGCAGCATGATTTCAGCGGAAGTCTGAAGTCTTTCGATGGTGGTGCGCGCACATCCCCCTCCCCTGCGCGTCTACAGGACAGTGGCAGGAAGGCCGAAAGAAAGGAAACCCTCCAGGGGTTCTGTTCCCCTGATTTTGGGTCTCCGTGGTAACATGTCTCCTCCCGTGACATGCCCCCCCCCCACCGGCGACGGACCGAACGGAGGAACATTCAAACGTTACTTTTGCCGTTTCCACGACAACTCTTTTTTCCTCTCTCTCTCTCTCTCTCTCTCTTCTTTCACTTGTCACACATTGAGGTAGAGTTGGTGGTCTCTCTCTCTCTCTGTCTGGTAGAGTTGGTGGTCACAGGAAGTACCATATGGTGCTGAAGGGTGCTACAGCAGTGAAGCATCTTGAGACTCAAACCCGTGACCTTCAGGACAAGTTCCCCATGTCGTGCACCTCCGCCAAATATGGAGACTGTTTGTGCATCTTTCGCACACATGCATGAGCACGTATGCGCTTGATTGCTGTGGAATCTATTCACTTCTGACTGATCTTCATTTTGTCCTGTGGAATACAGTGCAGACAATAGGACATGAAAATGTTCTGCAATGATTGTCACTTCATGCTCTGTCAACAGGGAGTAATTATGAACTAATTATCACCCCTCTGCCAAGAAAACAGAAGAAATCCCAAAGCAAATGTTTCCCCCAGGAGGAAACATCCCCCCCGACCCTCACAAACACCGCCAAGACCACACATCTCCACGGCAACACATGGCACAACCTATCACTGTACAAACACATGCAGAGGTTTGCTCACAAACGAACGTGATCTTGTGTGTGTGTGTGTGTGTGTGTGTGTGTGTTTGTGTGGTGTGGTGTGGTGTGTGTTTGTGTGGTGTTAGTGTGGTGTGTGTGTTTGTGTGGTGTGGTGTTAGTGTGGTGTGTGCGTGTGTTTGTGTGGTGTGTGCGTGTGTTTGTGTGGTGTGGTGTTAGTGTGGTGTGTGTGCATGCGTTTGTGTGGTGTGTGTGTGTGTGTTTATGTGGTGTATGTGTGTGTGTGGTGTTAGTGTGGTGTGTGCGTGTGTTTGTGTGGTGTGGTGTGTGTGCGTGTGTTTGTGTTGTGTGGTGTGGTGTTAGTGTGTGTGGTGTGTGTGTGTGTTTGTGTGGTGTTAGTGTGGTGTTTGTGTGGTGTGTGTGTGTGTGTGTGTACGTGCAGGGGAGCAGCAGGCCACAGCCAAGTCGCAGTCACAAGGGATTTTTTTCTCCCAGAATCCCCAGCAGCTTGTTGGTGCCTCTCTTAATCGAATGAGTCTCTCTGAGCGTGCCCAGACAAACAGGACCTGGTGGGACCCAGGGATCGGCTCCACTCCCCCAACGCCGCCTGCCAGGAGAGGCCTTCTCCTTTTTCTGCGCCTTCGTCAACGCTCCTCACGCCAGACTGCACTCTTGACACGGCGGCAAAATGAGCACATTTTCCAGAGGATTACAGTCGCGTTGTGAAAGAATTAAGTGCTGGTTGGGGTATGGCTGCTGAAAGGGGATTTTGGTCTAAAAAACAAAAAGCACTCCCTGCGCAACCATCTCTGTCTTTACTGTGGAGGCCAAAATGAATACCAAAAAACAAATAAAAAAACCCACAACCACATTGCTTTTACAAACCACATGTATGAACCTCTCCATCTCTCCTCTCTCTCTCTCTCTCTCTCTTTGTCTCATAGAGTCTCTCTCTCTCTCTCTCTCTGCTGTGCTAGCCTGTGTGTAGCTGTGCAGTCGAATGCTAACGAAGCCTCCCATTGGACAGTCCCTCTTGGAGAGAGGCGGAGCTGGGATGTGAAGGCCCCGCCCTCTCGTGGCAGCGCATCGCATGTCCGGGCCAAGTCTGGCCGAGCAGACAGCTGGGGGATTCCTCTCTGCCTCACACTGATCCTGTGGCTGCATCACGACAGAGAGAGAGAGAGAGAGACAAAGAGAGGGAGGGAGGGAGGGGGGCAGGGCGTGGGGAAATAATTGGAGCGTGTGGATTTAAACCGTCTGTCAGGCACTCTGTCAGGGTCAGGCTGAGGGCAGGGGTTGATCTCATGCTGCTTTTGACGGCTGTATGGGCCCATCTAATCCCCCCCCCCCCGTCTCACCACCTGCTGACTCTCGCACTACTGCCACCATCACCACCACCTATGCAAACTCAACAAAGTCTCCCTTAATCAAATGTGCCCCCATCGCCTGGGGTTTCAGGACAAGCACACATTTCAGAAGAGGGGGAAAAAAAAGAAAGGAGATTACGTTTCTGGGTTTCGTCTGGTTCCATTTGGGTTTGTGTGGTTCTGTCCAGTTCTGTCCAGTTATCAGATTCAAATCACTGGTGCTTGCTTTTCAAGCGGCCAGAGGTACTGCTCCCCCATACCTCCAGTCACTCATCACTCCCTACACCCCAGCCAAACCCCTCCGCTCCGCCTCTTCTGGCAAACTGACTGTCCCATCCCTCCGGGCGCCTGGCAGCCGCTCCTCGCGGTCTCGCCTCTTCTCTGTTCTGACCCCTCGCTGGTGGAACGACCTTCCGCAATCGGTCAGGACCGCGGAATCACTTGCGATCTTCCGCAAGAGACTTAAAACCCACCTTTTCAGACTCCACTACCACTGAATTCTGTACATCTAGCTAATTTTCATCACCACTGCCTACTTGCTCAACACCATGTATCCCTGCTTACTCCTCATTAAAAAAATTATTACTAACCTTTTCCTTCCCAGTGTTACAGGTATGGTACGCAGCTGCCTGCAATGATGTCTATCGCTGTATTACTGCACTGATCTCTTGTGCAAACTATGATTGTTCCTACCATGTATTTATGCACATCCTGGATAAGAGCGTCTGCTAAATGCCTAAAATGTAAATGTAATGCAGTTGGGTTTTGATCCGGTCCGGTTTTTCATGTAATCCGCACGAGACGGCGATGAGGGAATTCTCTGCCCCCCTCCAGGCCGCTGGCGGGTCGAGATAACCTCGGCGTTCCTGTCCAAGCCCAGGGGGGGG
>JAINUG010000331.1:682500-702500 GCA_029706075.1 Aldrovandia affinis | reverse complement strand
CACAAATACTCTCCACAACACTGACAGGTGCACGCACACACACACACTCATATACGCACGCACGCATACACACTCACATACACACACCCACATTAATATTCTCACTCTCACACACTCACTCAGACACACACAAAAACACACACATATATACACACGCACGCACACACACACTCACTCACACCCACACACTCACATTCATATTCTCACTCTCTCACACACTCGATCAGACACACTCAAACACACACACAAAAAAATCCCTTTCTCTGAGCTCTGAAAGAGATCATTTCACCCTTCTATGTTTAACAGATTTTGTAGTACACATCTACATTTAACACTTTTTGTAGTACACATGTATGTTTAACACTTTTTGTAGTGCACATGTATGTAGTACACAAGTGTACAGGCTATTTGTCCTTTGTTTGAGTATCACCCAGCACTCACAGTGCCGCATCCTTAGAATGATTCACATTTTTTACATTTCTCCTCTGGTTGAAGACAGAGAAGCCACAGTAGGTAAGGAAATATTTAAAGAAAGTGCAAATAAAAATAGCACAGCATCCCCACCACACCCACACAAGAGCTAATGACTTGATCTGGCCTTTCAGAAATGCATTCTCCAACATGGATGATACTGCTTAAATGAAATTGGCATATAAGCAGTGTGTGTGTGGGTAAGTGTGTGTGTGTGTGTATGTGTGTGTGTGTGAGTGAGTGTGCGAGAGTGTGATTATGTGCGAGTGAGTGTGTGTGTATGTGTAAGTTTGTCTTAATGAATACAAACATAGAAAAAGACAGTATTATCGTACGTCTTTAACATTCAGTGTTTTCTCATGTGTTCAGATGAGGGAGAGAGAGATAAAGTGATAGAGGACTGGCCTTGTGGATTTTCCCCCTGAGAAACCAGGCGCGGGGTGGCTCCTGTTGCTCAACTGAACAAGACAAATGTTAACCCCCCAACACAAAACACCGACAACATGCATACAAATGCGCGCACACAGACACACACACACACACAAAAACATAGGCTTCTGGAGGTGAAACAGGGCTGTGTTGAGGGAGAGATAATATAGACGGACACTGATACACTGTGACTTCTTCATCGCACTTTACCTACAAAGCGCAGAGCACCTACTCTTGGAAAATGGCCACATGCCACAAGCGCCAAGCTCATCCCATACAAGTTCTGTGTATCTCGCTAGAAATACAGCGTTAGGGATCATTTGAGGAAGGTCGAGTTTTACTGTATCTTAACAGTAGCTACGTTATTCGCACGTCATATAAGGAGCACGTAGATCACACGCATACACCTGAGCACAATGCAGTCAGACATAGTATCCCTACCTACAGGCCATATCAATTATGCATGTTCAAACGCTATTTTTATATTTTTTAACACCAATGCTGGAAATTGGCTGTTGGCGGTTATGTGTCTTTGTGTGTACCTCCAGGTGTATTCCAGGTGTGAACTCGTGCTCCCGAGAAGAGAGACTCCTGCAAAGTGATAAGAATTTTGACCATTCGTCTCATGACTGGGCTGACAATGGATTACCTCACCTTTCTTTGGCTTGCCTAACCTCAAAGAATCAATTGGAACATGCCGAGTGTGGTCAATCCAATAACCTCTCTCCAAGGAGATAGACACACACACGCACACATCACACAGATACCTACACACACACACACACACACACGTACTACTCCCATGAATGCTTAGGATAGGAGAATGACATGATGTTGATTGGTTGGGTGGAATGACATCATACAGCATGTTCAATTTCCATTGGACCCCAGGTGTCTCCCCACAGATTGAATTTTGTGTAACTAGAAAGTTTGAGTCTTCAAGTTAACACTGTGAAACTGTTTACACTGTGAACACTGTGTGACTTTAAACCATTAGAGTTCTGCCTGGTTACAGTCACAAGACCGTGTACACGTTTATTCCTCCACGACAACGCCAATTTGTCACGTCAGCGTGAGAAAGGCGCACACAATTACTGTATTTATATACAAATATAAATTCTTGCGCGCATGAAACATTCCCAGGGATGTTCGAACCCTGGAAAAAAAACCTGGGGACACACTCCATTCACAGAACCGTACACCTGTGCCAGGGTGTCAAGCACCAGTTCACTCTCCTCCCTGCTGTGAAAATGTCATTTCAGTACTTTCAGTTGTGAGCCTTGAAAACCTTACAGATCCTTATCAATGGCCAAGTCATTATTATTATTGAGTTGTAGTTGTAGTAGCAGTAGTAGTAGTAGTAGTAGTAGTAGTAGTAGTAGTAGTAGTGGTTCAAGTAGTAGTGGTAGTCAGGGCCGGCTCTACACATTTTGGTTCCCTAGGTGAGATTGGCATTTGGGTGCCCCCAACCCCCCAACAAACATCAATCAGACATCACCATGGATTCAAGACAAAAATGATTTTTCAAATGGTTTTTTTCAAATAAAATCACTTCTCAAACAAATCACTTACCAAAGTCTCATTTAAACAGGGAGGATAAGAGAAAATGGTAATAAAACTCACTTTTAACACAATTGTTAACAAAGTCTATCTCTCTATCAGCCACCAGCGATTCTTTTTTTTTTTTTGTGAGGGCGACCTGGCACCCCTAGCCGACATGGCGCCCCAGGCAGCTGCCTGTATGGCCTGTGCCTTGAGCCGGCCCTGGTGCTAGTAATAGTAGTGGTAGTAGTAGTTGTGGTATTAGTTGTATTATTAGTAGTAGTGATAGTATTAGTACTAGTAGTACTAGTAGTAGTAGTAGTAGTTGTGGTATTAGTTGTATTATTAGTAGTAGTGATAGTATTAGTACTAGTAGTACTAGTAGTAGTTGTGGTATTAGTTGTATTATTAGTAGTAGTGATAGTATTAGTACTAGTAGTACTAGTAGTACTAGTAGTAGTAGTAGTGGTGGTAGTAGTGATAGTATTAGTAGTAATACAGTGTCTGTGTGACATTTTGTGAGCTGCTGTGCTCTGACACCATGGCCCATATTTAGCCTCAGTCATAAGGTGCTTCCACGTGCTAATTGCCGCAGAGGAGGTTTGCTGATGCAGAGGCCCTGTCAGGCACACTCTGCTGAGAGTGGAAGTGCATAAACAGCTTCCTAGGAGGAGGGAGGTGTTTTGGCATTGGAGTTATGGGGGTGGATGAGGGGTGGGGGGGGTAGTGGAGTGTGTTAATGTGTAAACAAGCGGCAGAAACGCAGCATGAATCATTCGGGCTGAAACAAAAGCCCTCGGACACCTTCCGCTGTGAAGACAAAGCACGGCTCATACCCCCCCGCCCCCCACATTGGGCACCAATTACTTATTTATATTCATACGAATTAATACTAAATATATAATATATTCATACTAAATAATATAGGCCTACATTTAAAAAAACGATATATGACATAACAATAATATACTTCAACAAACTGTTTCATGATATTAATTGATGTCATTTTCATATATATATATTAATATATTTAGATATTCATTTGATTTCATCAGTATTCATGAATATGGAATATAGAATACATTTTACACGGATGAAATAGCAAACAAAGGAATATGCAAATGAATATGAAATTGCCGTTTGCAGATAAAATTATAATTATTCAAGTAGAATTCCCATCCTTTTTCCTAACGTTATGAAAATGTACGAGTGGGTGTTTCCTAGTGCACGTCCACACTGTACACTGTGACCAGGGACCCCGAAGTACATCTTATCCCCTGGGAATAAACTGTCCTAGCGGGTCCAAAGCACGCTCGCCCTGCCGTGCGTCCGTGCGAGTCAATCAATCAAGCTCGGCGGCCGAGCTGGCGTCTGACCCCTACCCAAGCGTAGCAGTGGCGTGACTGACCTGCGCTTACCTCGCCGTGTGTTCCGTGAGAACACGTTATTAATGTGCGCTCCCGCTCACGAGAACATCTGACGCACAACCGCCGAGCAACCGTCGAGCAAAACAAAGGTGTGCCTACTGTAGCCGCAATATTACAATAGTGCGAAATGTATTTTGCCCATTATGGTGTTTTATTCTAAAAGATGTTTACTCAACAAAAAGCTAGATGTCACGCATATCCCATTGTGGGACAAATGTATATAAGGACTCGGTCATTCAGTGACAAAGTGAGTGTCTGTCAGGAGACTTGGAATTCGGAGAGCGTGCCAGCCGCGCGAAAAGCCAGTGGAAACGTGACGTCATGTATTGTTGTCGTGCAGAATGCGTGTCTGACCCTGAGTCTTGCGCGTCACGAAGGCATTCACTCAGAAAGCATTAAACCGCCTCCCGGCGCTGCCGTCCAAAGACACGCTCGATAGTGCCTCTCTCTCCCCCCCCCTAGGCAGTAGACATCGCGTTTCAGGAAACTCTTGCTGTGAGATGCAATTAGAGGGGTTAACTCGCCAAGCTGTTCACGGCTGAACTTTTGACATTATAAGCCTTCATATAGGCTATAAGACATTATACATCACGTTTTCTCTGCTTCGTGTTTCTTTATCTATTAGAGAAAAAACCCCACATTTGATTGTATATAATAAATATGCATTAGATCTAAGATTCAGAATGAAAGCAATACATTTTGTCCTTGACTTATAGCATTTATACTATTCTTCAACAAACGTTGAGAAATTAAATTAAAATCTGTGGTCTAAGTCTGGACCTCATTTTTATTGCTTTGAGAGGAAGTAAATAAATTAAATTAAGTGACTACGTTTCAATGACAATGGTCGTCGAGGATTTCATGTTTTAAGCGATTGCTAATTAAGGAGATGTGGTCAAGCCCGAGTTAACACAGTCTCAGTTTATCCCAGTTTCACTGGTGTGCAGTAGCTGATGCATAACTGATACCCTTGGACAGGTTTCTAGTCTGGCATAGGGTCATTACCCACAATCCATCTCTTCTAAAGCTGGAATGGCACACAAGATGAAAGCGGGCACCACTTTTTTCGAGGCTCTGGCTTGGCTCGGCTGGTAAGGCCAAAGCCCCCAGCCTTCTGTTGCCACTTACCACAAGGCCACTGGAACTGGTAACAAGCTTTACGACATCTGGAATCCACTGGCGGTCTCCCATCCCAGTCCTAACCAGGCTCGACCCCTGCCGGGCCCCTGAGATCAGGTGAGATCAGGCAGGCTCAGGGTGGCATGGGAGTGAGCCCAGCAGCTTCCCTGAAGAGCAGAGCGCTTTTCATTTCCTCCTTAAAAAAAACCCTAAAAAAACTAGTCACAAACATGCATACCATTCATGTGACAAACGCTCACACACAGTGTGCTGCAATGAGCCTGCGGACACATGTGAGCCGGTCGAACCTTCGGTCGCGGAAATCATCCAATCAGAGAGGGCGCTAGGAGGGGAACAAGCCTGTGGGAATCAACATCCCGTGTCAGATGTGCAGGAAAAATGTAATTGAAAAAAGAAGAAAAATGTTTTGCTTGTGGACAGGTTGGCCCGACCTCTGTTGAATTTTCAGGCAGCACAAAGCTTATTTGCATCCAGTATCTGAGTTTACGTGTTGCTGGCAGGCTTTCAATTAATACTGAATTCATCTGTGGCTTTATGTCCATCTCCGTGTTGTATACATTGAAAGCAGGTGCTTCCACACAGGTGTGGCTCATGAGTTAATGAAGTCATTAACATCCCAGCAGGGTCGTGCATTAAATGCTTGGCAGGCTCATTATTTTGGCTCCCATGGCTAGAAGATGACACCGCAGTGACTCTGAGAGAGGGGTGACTGTTGGGGCACGTTTGGCAGGAGCTTCGGAGTGACGAAGGCTGCCCAAATCGCTGATGTTCCAAGAGGAACAGAGTCTGAGGCGATGTTGGCAAGGAAGTCTGAGGGAAAGACATCGTCATCATTGTGGCTTGTAGTGTCCTGGCGCCTTATTAAGACGCTTTATGTTGGCATTTCCTCTATTGTGGCAGTTACTTGTACATAGGCTATGATGTTTATAGTTGTATTAAAATTAAAATGTATCTATATAGTGGTTTGGTAAATCATGAATGTACGATGCTAAGTATTAAACATTTACATTTTACATTTTTTATCAGCTGGATCCACACACTTGAAGCAAGTGCACACTCTGCCACACTGGGAGTGTTTTGCAACACTCAGGCGTGTGTTTGAGCGCCGTCTCCCCTCCAGGCCTACTCACCCGGCCCCTGCACCCCAGACGGGACCTCAGAGTGGGCGGGGCCGATCCCTGTGTGGCTCTGAGTGGGTGTCTCTGGCACGCTGCGCTCGAGCTCAGAGGCTTCTCTCCCAGTGCGGTCGGAGGAGGCGGGGCCTCTCTCCCGCCGCGCCAGGGCAGGCCCCGCCCCAGGCCTCCTCCATCTGATTGGGACGAGCTGCTCTTTGCCCAGTTATCTCCAGCAGGACCACCCGTGGCGAACGAGCACCCCTGTGAGGAGCGCGCGCTCTGGGGCGGTTTCAGACATGACCCCGACCCTCTCTCTCTCTCTCTCTGTACATACAACCCTGCACCTCTCTCGTTCTCTCTCTCTCCCTCCCTCTCTCTCTCTCTCTGCACATACAACCCTGCACCTCTCTCCCTCTCTCTCTCTCTCTCTCTGCACATACAACCCTGCACCTCTCTCTCTCTGTTTCAACTCTGCACATCTCAACCTGCACATCCCTCTCTTCTCTCTCTCTCTCTCCCTTCTCTCTGCACATACAACCCTGCACCTCTCTCTCTCTTCTCTTTCTCTCTCTGTCACTCTAAAACCCTGCACCTCTCTCTCTCTCTCTCTCTCTCTCTCTCTCTCTCTCTCTCTCGCTGCACACACAACCCTACAAGTATGCACCCCTCTCTCTCGCTATCCCTCTCTCTGCACACACAATTTTTCTCTTTCACTCTGCACAAACAACTGTACAACCCTGCACCCCTCTCTCCCACACTCTCTTCTCTCTCTCTCTCTCTCTCTGCACAAGCAGCCATGCTCCTCTCTGATTGTGATCTGTTACAGGGGAGGGATGATATGACGCACAAGATTGGTTATCTGTGGTGGATATTTGAGTAAAAAATACGGCATTAAAAACATTCTCGAATGACAACAGCTATGAACATTCTCTCCGGCTTCACCTGGAAGGCTTGCCTGGTCCGGAAGGTGAACTCACCTGGAGATAAAATAAGGTCCAAGGTGATAACATACCATACCAGAACAGAACAGAACCTTTCCCAGTACTGCTGCCTCTCCTCTCTCAGAACCTTGCTGTGAGATTTGTTTCCTATTTAGTGTACCTGTCATTCAGAAATATATTTCCAATCCATATTATAATGTATCAAAAGTAGGTCAAAGTTGACGACAAGGAAAAAAGAGGAGGAAACAAAGGAGAGGAGATGAGCTTCTGGCACAGGGCCAGGCACTTGGGGGATCTTGTGGGCCAGCAGAGGCTAGTTTCCAAGGAAACAAAACAACAACAATAACAACAAACGGCAGCGACATGCCTCACTTAACAGCAGTGGAGCCAGCTGCATATGACCAGCTGGCACTGCACCGCCACAGAGACCAGTATGTGGAAGTGATCTCACTCTCACTCACTCACACAGGCACTCACTCACGCACGCACGCACTCACTCACTCACGCACGCGCACGCACGCTCGCACTCACTCACTCACTCACTCACTCACATGCACTCACTCACTCACTCACTCACTCACGCTGGCACTCACTCACTCACACACTCACGCTTGCACTCACTCACGCACTCACTCACTCACACACACTCACTCACTCACTCACTCGCTCACGCTCGCACTCACTCATGCTCGCACTCACTCACTCACGCACGCATGCACAAACACACACACGCTCACATTCACACATGCACACACAAACTAGCTCAAACACACACGCACATTTATATTCACTCGCGCACGCACACACACATATGTTCAAACTCTCACATGCATGCAAATGCACACACACACACGCATACACACACACACACGCACATACACACACACATTTAATCTCACAGATCCTCACTTCAGCCCCTCAAAGTAAAATTAACCAAACAAAGACTCCAGCTGGGCTTCCCCATGAATCATTCAAATATAAAGCAGGAACAGGGCTTGGAATGCCATGGACAAAAGCCAGAGTTCATAAAGGAACAATACAAAAAAGATGGGACTGAAAATCAACATAATGTGCACCCCACCCAAAGGAAAGAAAGGTATGTATAGACCTACGTGTATGAGTGCGCGTGTTTATATATCAATGTCTTTTTGTACAAAGGGCTGATGATGGAAATTATTATTTTTTCATCCTGGTTGACAATGCAGTGGTTGGTGGCCCACACAGGCCCACACAAAAAAGCTCTTCAGCTCGCAAGGCGGGGGGGTTCATTCTTTAATCCCGTCGCTGCGTGCGGTAAAGATCTGCACACACACACACACACACACACACACACACACTCACCACTCACACACGCACACACACACACACACACACACACGCTCACACTCGCACACACACACACACACACACACACACACACACACACACACACCGCAGAGTGAACGCGCAGTGAAGCCTTGCTTTCTACGGAATACGTCACTGCGATTTTAAATCGATTCATTTCGGCGTCGTCGGTGGTGCGGTGCCCTCGCTTCAACGCTGTGCCACGCGCGCCCACGCCGCAGCTGGAGCGAGTGCACCCTCCTGATTCGCTCTGCCTAGAAGAGCCGCTTTCGGTCTCGTGACAAGCCACGCGGCGTGCATCGGGAGAGCGCCAGGACTGGACCGACCGGGTGATGACTGGGGCTGCTAATGGACTGGCAGTTTGCAGGTGCCCTGGTCAGTAACGAGGCAGTGCTAATGCAGCTGTAGCCCGAACGAACCCCACCCTACTTCCTGTGGGACAAAGCCAATTGTGGCCCGCCACTGCAGACTCCCTGTCATAATGAGCTAGCGATACAGCCTCAGGCTCAGACTAGCGATGTCTAAGCAACGGGGCTCAGACTTATGCACATGTGGCAGGTGACTAAGACAGTGACTGAGTCACAGTGGAGCCAACGACAGTACATTTCGACCACGTACAATCCTTCCCGTCCCTTCTTCAGGCAGCAGTCGAAGACAGGGAAGTTGTTGTTTGCTGTTAAAGTTTACTGCACTTCAGAAGTGTGTTAATGAACCACTTCGAATGTACAAAAGCTGCTGAACTTTTCACTTCAGTTCACAGGACGCCATTTTGTTCCCGTTGTATCCGCTCTGTAGTACATTACATGGGCTCGTTCTTTAGGGAATTTTGCTTTGCGGAGGGGAAAATGAGCAAGTCATGTGGACCGGTGTGATGCGTATCCTGTGGAAAGATACAGTTCTCCGAACTGCTAATGTTTCACAGGGTTTGCATATTGGCAGTTGTGAAGAGCGCCACTGTCTTTGTAATGAACGTACTGTATAAATCACCCTGCAGCTGCACACTGTGTACTTCTCTACGTGACAGACACACAGTGCCTCCTTCCTGCTGTGTCCAATTAACTCCACCTGCGCACACCAGGAATGTGGCTCGCCCATTCTCATTGCAGCTCCTGTTACTGCAAAGCCCAGCTCAAACCATCTACAGCATCCAGCTCAAACCATCTACAACACCCAGCCCAACCTGTGGGTGCAGGTTTTTGTTCTAGCCCAGCACTAAAACACCTGATTCAACATATCAACTAATCATGGACTTCAATCAAGATCATGATTAGTTGAATCAGGTGTTTTAGTGCTGGGCTAGAACACCTCTGATTTACAACACCCTGCACAAAGCATCTATAATGGTTAGTCAAATCTCAAATACCATACTCAGCTCAAAGCTTCTACAAGCAACTCCAACCTGTTTTCCCTCTTTTGGACACATCTCTAACGCAGGATCCTTAGGTAAGGGTTCAAGTCGAATGAATCATTTGAATTCAATTTAAAAATGTTTTAAGAATGAATCAAAACAGTTCTTTCCGGTCTGCTTTGACTGCAGGAAATTACTTTACGATCTCTGCGAGGAGCAACGTGCAATGTCTTCACCTCTCCCCCTAAGTTCAGCGGAGGACAAAGGCATTTAAACCCCCCATCACAACCTCATTGTCATCTTCCCAAATAACCATGACAACCTCATTGTCATGCTTCTCATCGCCACGGAAACCAGAGAACCCTCCAGCCAGAGAGAAAAGCTCTCCAGTAAAAAAAGGAACAGTCTCTGTGCAGTTGAACCAGAACCCCCTGGGGGGGGACGGATGGACTTCAGATCAGCCTCCTCCCGACAAAAGGTTGTGCTTTTGAGCAGGCCGCTTCGGAGGTTACCGAAGGTTCACAGCACAATCCTGTCCAAAGCTTGGCTGCCTCCGCTCTTAAAGGCTTATGGTAGAAATTTGAAAATGATAGAAACCAACCCGGAATGTTCATTGGTTGCAGCTGGCCATCGTTATGCAGCGTCTGCTGGCTGGACAGGACGGAGCTGACGCTTCGAAACACAAGAGAGGGCCATCCTGGTCCCGGTTCCCATTTTATTATAGTTAATGGTGGAGTGATTAGCCGTAGCACACAGTCTTGGCCTTCCTGACCAGAGGGGTTGAGGGGATCAACACTGTTTGGTCGGATTAGCAGCGGGAGGGCCCTGCACCCTCGGTGCTGAGATCACACTCCAGCAGGCTGGCCTTCCTTCCCCAGGGCCGAGGCCTCTCCCGCCCCACCACTACCGCCAGGCCCCAGCACAGGAGCGGGGCCGCCAGCCAGATCATACCACGCGGGCAGTCAGGCGGCAAATGGCCCTTCTTCCTGCCTGCTGCCTGGCTGTGGGATGCTGGGAAGGTTTCTTTTAAGCTTCTCCGAGGTGGAGGGAGAGAGAGAGAGAGAGAGAGAGAGAGAGGGAGGGAGAGAGAGAGAGAGAGAGAGAGAGAGGAGAGAGAGGAGAGAGAGAGAGAGAGAGAGAGAGAGAGAGAGAGAGAGAGAGAGAGAGAGAGAGAGAGAGAGAGAGAGAGAAGGGAAGAGGTAGACAGCTGACAACCTGAGCAATCTTGCACGCACGCGAGGGGTTGTGAAAGAGAGGCACGCAGCCTTTGTGTCCGTGCAGCGACTCTGCACTCTCACCCTTCACTGAAGTCACATCCTGGGCTTTTAACAAACAGAAAACACCTGCAGTCTACACTCAAGCCTGCGCACCTCTGGTCTCAAACCAACCACACAACGTATTATTAAAACATTATTTTATTGTATTGTTACACTGGCAAACATAAATAAACGTTTGTTTTTTTTAAGACAAAAAGGCACAGGGTAAACATATTAAGAATGAGAACAGACTTCTAACAAAATGTTCATTCCAACGTGGGAAGAGATGCGGAGGTTGGGGGAAGGGGGGGGGGGGGGCGGGGGGGAGGGTGAAGACAGAACGACAGTAATCCCCCTCCCCCCACACACACTCTTGGAAAAGCTCCACCCTCATGGCAGACAGCTCCACCCATCCGGGCGATGGAGCTCCCACATCTGTGAGCCACGCAGCCCCGGCACACTGGGGCGTACAGTAATGCTCCCTGAACGCATTGCTTCACCGCCACAACTCCCATCGACAGGGGACTCACAACTACGCCCCAAAGACACACAGCTCGCTCGCACACACACAAGGTCCACCCCATACCAATTACAGCTCCCGTCAATCTGGGCCACGCAGCCACATTCCCCGGGGGGCGCGGGACCAATCCTCTTCCACGCACAGCGGACTCCCCAAGAGTTCAGGTCAGGAGATGCAGAGGAGGAGTGGGGGGGGGGGGGTGATGCAGAGGTAGGTTCATAGTAGTCCGCCCCCTCCCTCTCATCCCGGTACCGGACAGGAAGACTGAACAGTTCAGATTAGGCCACAGCCCGCAGGCGAACCCGTCCCGCGGCAGAGGCTCAGATGGGCACGGTGCTGGAGACCTCCTCGTACTGGATGATGAAGTAGGGGTAGCACTGGTCGTCGTTGAAGATGACGAATATCTGCGGGTCGACCCAGTTGTCCACGCACGAGTCGAAGAGGTCGCTGGAGGGGTCCCCGGAGCGGACGGGCGGCGGGCGGCGCATGCAGGGGTTGCCCACCGTGAACCGGCCCGTCAGGACCTTGGCCAGGAACATGCAGTGCACGCCCTTGGGCGAGCGCTTGGAGAAGTTGTGCGAGTAGATGGCCTTGCGGGCGAAGTAGCTGCCCTGGCCGAACATGGTGGCGTGCTTGCCGCAGACGCGCGGGTCGAAGTTGTGCTTGCAGATGCCCTCCACCGCGTCCTGCGAGGTGCCGTGGAAGAGGTGGCGCTCGTTCAGCCCCCGCTCTGACTCCGACATCTTCCTGGACATGTACTCCTTCTTCCTGCGCGCGGAGAGGAATTAAGAGAAACATTAAGACTTAAGGAATTCCCTCTGGGAGAACGTGGGCACGTGAGCGTTCTAGAATCCCCCAGGGAAAGGAAGGACACGTGAGCGTTCTAGAATCCCCCAGGGAAAGGAAGGACACGTGAGCGTTCTAGAATCCCCCAGGGAAAGGAAGGACACGTGAGGAGTTCTAGAATCCCCAGGAAAGGGGAAGGACATGTCAGTGTTCTAGAATCCCCCAAGGGAAAGGAAGGACACGTCAGTGTTCTAGAATCCCCCAGGGAAAGGAAGGACACGTGAGCGTTCTAGAATCCCCCCCAGGGAAAGGAAGGACACGTGAGCGTTCTAGAATCCCCAGGAAAGGAAGGACATGTGAGCGTTCTAGAATCCCCTGAGGGAAAGGAAGGACACATGAGCGTTCTAGAATCCCCCCCAGGGAAAGGAAGGACACGTGAGCGTTCTAGAATCCCCCAGGGAAAGGAAGGACACGTGAGAGTTCTAGAATCCCCCAGGGAAAGGAAGGACATGTCAGTGTTCTAGAATCCCCCCAGGGAAAGGAAGGACACGTCAGTGTTCTAGAATCCCCCAGGGAAAGGAAGGACACGTGAGCGTTCTAGAATCCCCCAGGGAAAGGAAGGACACGGTTAGTGTTCTAGAATCCCCCAGGGAAAGGAAGGACACGTCAGCGTTCTAGAATCCCCCCAGGGAAAGGAAGGACACGTTAGCGTTCTAGAATCCCCCCAGGGAAAGGAAGGACACGTCAGTGTTCTAGAATCCCCCAAGGGAAAGCGGGAGCAAGTTCCACCCCGACGACTACAGAGACATCCCAACTCACGCTCCTTTTCTGTTCCAAATACTCACGAGGACCGACCCACACTGCAGTGAGGACGCGCACACACACACAGCCCTCACTCACTCACTCTCTCGCTCACTCGCTCGCTCACCTCTTGTACTTCTCCCAGAGGAAGGGGTTCTGGACACGGAGGATCTTCAGGATGCGGAAACGGGTTTCGGACACCGTCCTGTGGAAGAGGCTGTAGACGGTACGGTAGCTCCTGTCCTCGGGGGACACGGACACCTGGAGGAAGTCCTGGCAGGAAGCCATGGGCAGCCAGGTCTCCGGGAACAGGCGGGGCGGGGCGGGAGGGGCAGGCTGCGTGGGCGTGGTGGGGGAGGGGGGAGGCACACCGCCGGGGCTCTTTGAAGAGGGGAGACCGCCGAGGGTTCTGGGCGGGGGAGAGAGAGATGGACGATATCAGCCACAATCACATTACAGAAATTGCCCTGCTGCACGCCGCAAACGCAAATAAAGGATGTTCTCCCACAGGATAATTTCCTGCTCTAATTAAATCCAAAGCATGCTCACTTTATTACAGGATTGTTCATTTACAAATTGATTAAATCAATAATGTGGGGTTACTGGGACAACAGGTGTGACCTACACTGTACATACAATATATGCACAAATAACCCAAGTATACATTTTGAATTTTAGTATTTTTATTTTTATGTATTTACATGCATGCTCAGGGGTAGCATAAGTGGCATACACTTTCTTGAGTATGTGGGGGGGGGACGGGACACTCACTGTAAGTAAGGAGTGAGCAGCACGGAGGAGAGGAAGAGTGGCCTTTTCCTGATCTCCCGGCGGAACCCGAAGACGGCATTCTGCTGGAACCCCTCCTGGATATTCAGGACATACTGGTTCTGGAGCGTGACGAATCGGACCTCCTTTAGGCCATGCCCAGTGGCCTCCTCGATGAGTCGCACCACCGGCTGATCACCATGGGATTGGGAGGAGAGAGGAGAGAGAGAGAGAGAGAGAGAGAGACCATGGGATTGGGAGGAGAGAGGGAGAGAGACAGACCTCGATTTAATTATTTTTAAAAATAATGTAAAAATTATTCCCATAGGTTTAAAAAAAGTTAAAGAAAAACAGAACACATTAAAATTATGACTACAAAATGAGAGAGAGAGAGAGAGAGAGAGAGAGACACACAGAGAGAGAGAGAGACACAGAGAGAGAGAGAGAGAGAGAGAGAGAGAGAGAGAGAGAGAGAGAGAGAGAGAGACAGAGAGAGAGAGAGAGAGAGAGAGAGAGAGAGAGAGAGAGAGACACACAGAGAGAGAGAGAGAGAGAGAGAGAGAGAGAGAGAGACACATGGGATTGGGAGGAGAGAGGGAGAGAGAGAGAGACAGACAGACCTCGATTTAATTATTTTTAAAATAATGTAATTCCCATAGGTTTAAAAAAAGTTAAAGAAAAACAGAACACATTAAAATTATGACTACAAAATGAGAGAGAGAGAGAGAGAGAGAGAGAGAGAGAGAGAGAGAGAGAGAGAGAGAGAGAGAGAGAGGGAGGGAGAGAGAGAGAGAGAGAGAGAGGAGAGAGAGAGAGAGAGAGGAGAGAGAGAGAGAGAGAGAGAGAGAGAGAGAGAGAGAGAGAAGAGAGAGGGAGAGGAGAGAGAGAGAGAGAGAGAGAGCACGCAAGACAATACCCGTGAGAACAGCACACCTGTGGCACCAGTTTTCTTTAGGATTTCTGTGATATAAATCCATTTCCTTGTGTTCCCTGCACACTGTTACACGCCGTCCTACCTCTGAATACTCTCTCCAGCCCAGGTCGTCTTTGCAGTAGTACTTCCACACCGTGTGGTAGTTGGAGGTGGGGTTGGCATCAGGGGGTGTGGTTACTGGGCAGGGGGGTGTGGTCAGGCGTCTGACCTGGTCGTACACAAAGTCGTGCATCTGCATGGTGTGGAGGTCCAGCGTGAATACACAGCCCCTGCAAGCGCAAAGGGAACAAGGTCAAGGGTCGCTTACAGACATAGACACACACACACACACACACACACAGACTCATACACAGAGACACACACAGACAGACGCACAGACACACACTCATACACTCATACACAGAGACACACACACACATGCAGCTTGTGCTAAATTTGAGTTATCCATCACCACAGACAGCCCACGCACTGTGACTTCCCTCTCTGAGAACACACACTTAGTCGAGAGAGAGAGAGAGAGAGAGAGAGAGAGAGGAGCCCTGGGCATGGGAAGACAGTTATCTGGCAACATGAACAACCGTGCACTGCATGCACATAAGGGGAGAAAAAAAACAAAAAAGTACACAGCTTTCAGAAGAGGCAGGAAAAAATAAACCCACGCAACACTAAAGGTGCCTGAGTCTGTGCCCTTCTGGTGAGTCTGTGCCCTTCTGGTGAGTCTGTGCCCTTCTGGTGAGTCTGTGCCCTTCGACGAGGTCAGAAAACATCTAAATATTTCCAACGGTTTCCCAAAAAGCATTTGAAAATCCACCCTCCTTCCGAACTTCCCGAAAAAAAACAATGAATCTGACAGCTTAATATAAATCATCCAGCCATACCCTAAGGCATACAAACACACATAAATATATATCAACCATGCAAGGCCTTCCCCCCGGTAGTAAATGAACTGCCCATGGTAACCTGACAAAATCATTTTGCAGCATTTTCCTGCCCTAAACAATAAACCTATATACAAACCATGCAAGGCCTTCCCCATTTGTCCATGGTAACCTGACAACATCATTTTGCAGCTAGCTATAATATACTTTTAGTGGGAAAATTTCAGGTCAATGTTAATATTTGCTATTGATATTCCTTATGCGAAACAGTATTGGGAAATTAAATCAAACAGACAAATCAATCTCGGGCAAGAAAGTCCTTCCTCAGAAATAACAGAACCGCAAGAGAAGATAAATAATGTTGTTCATAGACAGTAACAGCTCCTAGTGCTCCAGCACTTGGCATTCAGGTTTTCAAGGGCAGGCAATTTTGTGTGCAGCCAATTTATGCCTTTCTGTTATATGCTGAATATATATTATAGTATTCCAAAAGTGGTAACTTTTTATTGCGTTACAAATATGAACTACCACAATGGGTAATGAAAAGAAGCAACAACCAATACAGCTGAAATAGTAGTCACAGTTATATTTATAAATGATGTGCCTTATAGAAAATATTATATTTAACACACGTACGGAGTGGAAGAGGGTGTTCATTGCAATGACTATTTTAAATGCTGAATAAATGTATCGGATGTAAGGTTTTATTGTTTTAGGTTTTTTGTATAAATCTGGCTTTAGTTCCATGGCAATCCAGTTGGTTAAAGGTTGGTGTGCCGTGGTATATAAATGGTTGGGAAGCACTGCCCTGAGGGATCGTGGGTAAAATAATAAACTAACTGATAACTAAATTGTGTGTGCATACATCTACTGCGCATGTTTGTGTGTGAGTATATATACACATATATAAATCAACAGTTATACACTTATTGCTTAAGTATATATATATATATATATATATATAGTTTATGTATACCAACATATATAACCATTGTGAAGGTGACTGTTCTTTGTTTTTTATACCCAGCTACACAATTTGTTTTGCCCTGCCAAAAAAGCTCCATTTAAATATAAATTTGAATATGAACTGAGAGCGAGATGGAGACAGATATGGAGATGGAGAGAAAGAGAGGGAGAGAGAGATAGAGACAGATATGGAGATGGAGAGAAAGAGAGGGAGAGAGAGATGGGCCGATGCAAAGCAGGCACATTTCATGGTGTTAGCGTCAGCATGCGAGACCCTCACGGCTGTGTTTGTGCTCAGTGTCGGGTTCAGTGGGAGTGAGCCGCCTCACCGGATCACAACCTGATCTGACCTCCGCAACCACACGCTCCAGCAGGGAGCTCACGGACTGAGGGGAGGAGCCATGTCCGGACACGAGGAGCGCACACACAGAGCACGCACACACACACACACACACACACACACACACACACACACACACACACACACACACACAGAGACAGAGAGAGACAGAGACAGAGACACACACGCACAGAGACACACACACACACACACACACACACACAGAGACACAGACACAGACACAGACACAGACAGAGACAGAGACAGAGACAGACACAGACACACACAGACACACACAGACAGAGACACACACGGACACAGACACAGACACAGACACAGACACAGACACACACACACACACACACACACACACACACACACACACACACACAGGCTGAGGTCAGAGAGAATGTGTGTGAGGTGCTTGGTGTTTCACAGTGTCACTGTGTCAGGTGCGCTCTCACACAGCTGGGGCGTGGCGCGCGCTGGTACACCTGAGCACAGGTAAGCCGCAGGTGTAGGCAGGCGGTCACCCTCACGGGAGAGACCAAGGCGGGTCCCGCCCGGGGCACAGAGCAGGCCTCGTCAGGAGGAAGCGCACACCCACAGGCCTCCAAATGAAGGCCCCGGGGGCGAGATGTGACCCCACTGCCCTGACGTGCAGCTCCCTGACTCTCCCAGAGACGGCTAGCTAGCCAAGAGTCCACAGATAGCTGCTTAAATTCAACGCGCAATGAGCACAAAATGGCTGCCACACTACACACTGGTGGTGACTGAGGGGAGTTTACCCCTTTCAAAGTAAAGCGATTCGAGGCCCCCCGAAAGGCGCTATATACCGCAAACTCAATGACAGATGACTCCCTCTGGGCAGCATCCCACTCCCACTCCCACTCCCACTCCCACAGCCTCAGGGTCAGAACCAGCCAAACTGCCACCACGTCACTGACCGTTTCCCCCCCCGACCCACATCTCCCCCCCCCGTCCACTGCACCAATGAGAGAGGCCCAGAGCCCCCAGGAGGCAACACTCTCCACCTCAATCAGCCCTCTTCTGCTGCCGTTTGGTTTAGAAAAACTAAATAAAAACATGGGGAGAAAAAAAAGGAACCGAAAACCGCATTTTTGGTTGTGATCGAGGCGACAACATCTCGTTTTAAAATCTGACAGTTTGAAAAAATAATATCGTTGGAAAAGTGTGGAAGTGGTCAAGGACCAGCATCACACAAATAAGCCAGCGCTTTGCATACTCACTGAAAGTGAATGAGTCACTGATCTTTGTCTTAGCTTATCTTTTGGTGTGGTCTTCGGACGGAGGTTTTATACATTTCTGATTAAAGAATGAAAAATACGAACGCGTAGGAATATTGTTTGCGGGGCGACCGGTGTCACGGTGTGTGCCCATGTGGCCTTTGCCCAAGCCACTGTGCCATCACCGCGGCAACAGTGGTCATGGTGACATGCTACAAGCAAAGCTCGGAAGCCACCAGCAGGACACGCCTCCCAAAATGACACCCCATCCCAGCATGCACTTCAGTTCCGTCACGTTTACCCAAACCGAACATAGTCTGAGGACCTCAACTGGAACAAGTCTCCTCAATATACACTATACAATATACAGGCGACTGCCAAAATACATTTCAGACATTTCATTTCAGGCATTTAGCAGACGCTCTTATCCAGAGCGACTTACAGTTTACATTTATTTACATACAATCCATTTATACAGCTGGATATTAACTGAAGCAACAGCGGGTTGAGTACCTTGCTCAAATAAAGGAAACACCAACACAAAGTGTCTCAACAGGACGTTGGGCCACCATGAGCCACCACAACAGCTTCACTGCACCTTGGCATAGATTCTACAAGTGTCTGGAACTCTACTGGGGGGATGCAACACCATTCTATCATTTGGTATTGTTGGTGGTGGAAAACGCTGTCTCAGGCGTCGCTCCAGAATCTCCCATAAGTGTTCAATTGGGTTAAGATCTGATGACTGAAACAGCCGTATGGTTTACATAGTTTTCATGCTCATCAAACTATTCAGTGATCACTCGTACACTGTGGATAGGGACATTGTCATCCTGGAAGAGACCACTCCCATCAGGATAGAAGTGCTTCACCATCGGATGAAGGTGATCCCTCAGAATGGCTTTGTATTTATTGGCATTGACCTTCCCCTCTAAGCGGTTGAGTGGACCTAACCCCTGCCAGGAAAAAAACACCCCACACCATAACAGAGCCGCCAGAACCCTTCATTTACTCAGGTGATTCCTAATTTTGGCAGTTTCACTACAACAGTTTTGACTATTTCACTAGTTTCTCTACTGGTGTGTGAACTCAAACTCAAAGGCCGCCGCTCTCGTGAGGCGCTGTGAAAAGCACACTTCATCGCCCTCGCGCCAGGAGTCACGACGTTGCCACGATGTCCCCGCAACGCCGGGAGAACGTTCCCGTCCGTGTGTCAGCTGGGGAACAATCAAAGGCCCTTCCCGCGCCCACTTCCACCGTCGGGGGAGCTCTAAGAATAACGCTGTCCCGTGCTTGGCTTCCTGCAGTCGCACACACACACAAGATTATTTTTTTCTCGCACACTGATAACAGTAAGCCTGAAGCGTGGCGCATGATCGTTACGATGGCTCAGCCGCCGATGAGAGGAGAGGACACTCCTCCTGGACAGATTAGATCACTGGACTTTGGACGCCGGGGGGGGGGGTGTTGTTGGTTTGAATCCTAGCCGGAGACGATCGTTACTGCGATCGAGGCTCGCACCCTTCCCTCCGTCGAGGCAGGCAGGCAGTTGAGGTGAAGAACTTTGCTCAGGGGCACAGCGGGGCTGAACACGGATTGCTGGCAACGGCGGGGAGGCAAATAATGCCGTTGCCGTGCCAACGGCAAAGTGTGGCTGTTTTGTTTGCGAGACCGCCGGGGCGCGCGGGGCCGTTATCTGTATCTGGTTACCGTGGGAACACAAATCTCTCCGGTGATGTTTGTGTGT
>JAINUG010000331.1:617500-677500 GCA_029706075.1 Aldrovandia affinis | reverse complement strand
TTTGCAAAACCTTAGCAAACAGCATGTACAGACGAAGATCTTTAAAAGTTATCAAAAGAACGTTGCTACGTCAAAAACATGGCCGCAGTCATCCAATGAACTTGCGGTGGGTGTGGCTTCACACAAATGCTTGTAAATCCCAAACGGTTTGACATAAAGTTATGAAAATTGCATTTACGTTGACGGCCACATAAAACTTCCAGCCCTAAAGCATTGGCCCAATCAAAACACTTGGTGGCGCTATAGAGCTCCTAATATAAAACAAATTCACTAAAAATCACTGTTCCTTTGCAGAAATGTGAACCTTTCTGCAGTGACTAATCCCCTAACTAGAACATATATTTGTGCTCTATGGGCCACCATCATTTCCATTGGCCTAATTGTGGCTATGAGTTATCGGCCCCTGTAACTGCTGCTTGCGGCTATATTTTTGTTTGTATTTCCCCCAAACAGAGGTCTTAACTGAACCGTGGCTCAAAAACTGAGGTTCAAACTGAACTGTGAATTTGGAGAACCACTCCACCCCCAGGATTGATGTTATTCTGGTATAGAGTGGCAGAAAGATGTTATGAAAGAACAGAGTGGGAGAGAGATGTTATTCTGGTACAGAGCAGTAGAGGTAGGCTACTGTTAAAGACACATTATTTAAGTTGTGACTGTAATAACTTCTGTCCCAAATAAAATGCTGCAGAAACATTAACTACATTATTACCTTGAATATGAAATAATATTGGTCAACACCTGCATTTCAGATAGACATATCCGGGAATATTTACCATTTTATGGATTCAACATACACATTAATTCAACTGTCAACAACCCCCAACATAAGGTGAAATCTTGCAAATGGCTACTACACTTTGCCCTACCAACAACTTGAACCCGTCGACCGCTCGGTCCCGCAGCCTGTGTTAAACTACCTATCTCCCTGAATAATAAATGCAAACTAAACATCACGTCACTGTCTCGGCCAATCAGACACCCGGGCCTGCAGCTCCCACGCTCGACTTCACACACACCCCGGCCGCTTCCTGACAAAACATTAAATAGGTTATTCTATTCTTGACGCTGACGGGACAGCATGTTCGAAACCAGCCACTTAAAGATGATGAGCGCTTCCCACCCAAGGAAAGGCGGCGCTGTCGGTGACAGCTGACTAACTAGGTGCCGACTGAAGCCAAACAGATCAGCCGCCCCGACCCACTGCAGAAGCAACTATTCTTGTTCTCACGGGGCGCATGCTATAATAACAACAATCTGCCTTTTCGGTTTGATACGATCTGCCGAACTGCCAGCAGAATGTCCCCGCTCCGCTCACTCGCTCTGGTCATTTGCATCTCGGCATTCCGAGTTCGAGGCGTACGTGCCGGGTACACATCGTAGCTCGGGCAAGTTCGCCCCGTGCGTCCCTCTTTTGTTACAAGGCGATCCCCACCAACCGCCTTCCAGTGGGGGCATCGCGTAGCTTCTCCTAACTCGCTGGCTCGCTCGCGTCTCTCAGAACACACAGGCTTGCTACCGACATGTCTTACACATCGCCTTCAATCGAACACATTCATCGTGTGAAACCATAGCCCCCCGTTACAACGTAGTATCCGATACAAATGTGCGGTTGCAAAGTCATCCGTTGTGTTGACAAGTCACAACAGCGTTAAAATGAGCATTTCTCTAGCAAGCTACCAGCTATTATTTCTGCTCAGCTTTGATTTAGGCCCGACGAACATAAAAACGCACAAAAGTCCAGACTACCTGTCCCGAAACGAACTGGGTTTTCTGCTCCGTCTCGGTCTCCTCATAGGTATCCCCTGCCGTCCGTTAACGCGCGTACCGAGAACAGTTCCGTGCGTGACGAGTAATCCCCCATTCAGACAGACGGCGCGAGCTACGCCAACTCCTGCGGTTCGTACGCGCACATTCACACAAATGCACACACACACACACACACACACAGCTGTTTGGAGGGTACTCGCTGTTCCCTTTTCACGCCGTCCACTCAGCGCGCCGGGTCTACGGCTGGGAGGCGGGCTCTGCCGCTGAAACGAGAAGATAGAGAGAAAAGAAACCGGTCTGTGGTGTCTGTCAGAGCTGTGCCAGGAAGTGAGCTAGCTGCCTGCCGGGAGCCGCTTACGTATGAATGCAATGGGGCCTCCACACACACACAGACACACAACAGACCGGGTGAAGGAGTAGCGCCCGAGTTTCGATCTCGTTTGCGTTTACTAGATCAAAGACACTTTTAGTGCTGGAAGAAAAATAACGATCCTAGAGGGTGATGCGATAGCATCGGCATGTGTGTGTGTGTGTTGTTGGGGTGGGGTTCGATGTTACACGTTTAATGCATTTAAACTATTCAAACATTCATCATTTTCCAAAGTTCGCGTGAACAGTCATAATCACCATGATATGGCAATTGTAATTATACCATAATTTTGAGCGCTCGACTTTGCTCCGGAATTTGCCATATGAATAAGTCAATGTCTGACACATCAAATCTTAACTTTCGGTAGTAATTTCACTACCGTTCTTTTGTTGTTTACTCTACGATGTTTCCAGAAGACGGTATACTTAAAGGAAGGTTCGCGTGAACAGTCATACTCACCATAGTATTGCAATTGTAGTTATACCATAATTTGGGATTCTGCTCAGGAATTCACCATATGAATAAGTCAATGTCTGACACACCAAATCTTAACTTTCGGTAGTATTTTTTGTTGTTTACTCTACAATGTTTCCAGAAGACGGTATACCTAAGAAACATGAATGAATAAGCAATGTCTGACACACAAATCTTAACTTTCGGTATAATTTTAAAAACAACCATATCATTCAGTAGACCTACTTGCACCGGATCAGTAAATAATGACATTATTTTAATGAGCCGTTTCAATAAAATTAAATTGGGAAATAATGTCAGATTCTGGAACTCGCATGGCAACTTAACACGAATTTAAGTAAAATGCCTCCTGCGACCGTGGGCATTTAGCAGGGGAAAGGGAAGCGTCTGTCAGAAGTCGTCAACCGTGGAATGTAATCTCAATAATAGACACGTTATCGCTTACATTAGCGGAGATCGCACCTGCAAAAGGTGGAAAGGGCTGTGAAATGTACCCATGATGCAATTTTCACAAGCTGACGCGGGTGTCACTGTGTGTGCTACTTTGTGTGTTACTGTAGCGCGTGTGTGGTGGTGTTTGGCGGGGGATGTCGAAACACAGATCCCTAATAAATAAAACCTGTACTGAGAGATGACTATCTGTGCGCGCTGAGAACTCGAGATTCACCTCCCAAACCTGAGAAAGAAGATAGGAGGAGATGGGCGCGAGCCAACATCTCATGCTGATCCGCAGTGGAGAGAGGGAGAGAGAGAGAGAGAGACCGACAGACAGACAGACAGACAGAGAGAGAGAGAGAAGAGAGAGAGAGAAAGAGAGAGAACAAGAGAAGGGGGGAGAGAGAAAGAGGGAGAGAGAGAGACAGACAGACAGACAGACACAGAGAGAGAGAGAGAGGCTGAGAGTGAGTGAAAGAAAGAGCAAGAGAGAGAGAGAGAGAGAGGCTGAGAGTGAGTGAAAGAAAGAAAGAGCGAGAGGGTGAGAGAGTGCGTGAGAGAGAATTTTAATGACTCTGAAACTCACTGAGCAGGTTGACAGTAGTGCAGAATGCTGCTGATACTCCACCAGAAGGTTATCACAGCAGTAAATAAGCACACAAATAAGTACATAAGTCACAGCAGGGCAGTTTTTGCCCAACTGTACAGTATGCGTCAGGCTGCAGTTACGTTAGTTTACACGCTGTGAAACCCACCAGGTTATATTTTGCCCCGTGGGTGTGATGGGTAGGCATTTTTAAGGCCGGGTGACAGTTTCATTTACAATCACACTGCAAAAGGATTGGTTTGAGGGGAAAATGAGACACCTCCCCCCCCCTTAAAAGCCATGTCTGTATCATGTTCCTCCCTTTCTTAAATAGCACTTCATTCAGATAGCCAAACCGCCCAATACACACATACATACACTCACACACGCTTAGTTGTTGATTGATGGCCTCACCACCTGCATATTCGTGGCCTCCCACGTCGACGACTGCAAGCTGATTGCTTGACCTTTGACCCTAAAGCCAGCACGATACCGAGACTCGAGATCAGAGAGTGACTCAGCTTCCGCGGTCACCGTGTCCCATCGCGGCAGGATGATCTGACACACATCGGCACTTCGCGTATGACTGTGCAACGGTTTGCTTTCCTTTCTGCGAGTATGACACTCTAGGTGTGCCCCTCCGCACACACGGCGAGCAACAGGGAGCGCAAGCACTTCTGAGAAGTCTATAAAAAGGTTCGAGGAGATCTGGAGCCCATCTGCACATAGTTTTATTTTTCAAAAGAGAAAAGAACTAAAGAAGAGAAAAAGAACAGGTGCAGCTGAGCCCTGACGCCGGGGCGTGCTGTAGTCATGAGATCTGGCCGGGCCTGATGGCCTGGGCTTCCACCTGTTTGAGCCCGGCCTGTGTCATTCGTCTCACATATGCTAAGGCGGATTGTGTTTGTTGTGTCAGGGGTAGGGTGTGTTTCAAGTCTGCCTGGTTTCCTCAGGCTGTGGCCCCGCCCCCACAGTTCTTGGCGAGAGATCCCATAGGCTAACCAGATGTTCAGGTTTCCTCAGGCTGTGGCCCCGCCCCCACAGTCCTGGGCGAGAGATCCCATAGGCTAACCAGATGTTCAGCTCCAGCTCCTGCATTCCTTCAGTCCTCTCTCTGTCTCCTTGACGACAGGGTGGTTCCGGTTGGTAACAGGAGTGTCCGGTGCCGTGTTACAGAACAGCGCATCCACCGCCACGGTACTGTACCTGATCACGTTCCGTCGTGAATATTCAGAAAATAACAACTGAGAGGGGGGGCGGCAGGAAAGGAAACCAGCTACAACTGTGTAGTGTGTTTTGTTTCTATTTTGTGTGTGTCCACTGACCCACCATAGACACCTGGTGAAACTAAAAGTGCTAAAAGGTTAGATAGCACAGACTGCGATAGTCTCTTCCCAGTCTCTGCCCCGGAGGCCTTCAGTGGATGGAGAGAGCCAGGATCCCAGTCGGACACAGGCTTCAATCAACAACAATCGTGAGTTTACCGAACATGTGCGCAATTGCGACGAGCAGAGCCAGCGCTCTCTCTCGGAAGGGGTAAACCACAAGTCTAAACTCCAGGACTCTTGGGTCCCCCTTTAAGCCCCAAATCACCCCACCTATTGCACGCGCTTCGCCCTGTCTCATCACATCGCCGCGCGACAGGGCCCACGGGCCTCTCTAGAGACCTTGAAGAATGATGACATCACTCAGTCTCTGTTCCCCGCTGAGCCTCTGTACGCTCTCCCAGGCAGGGGCGGTGTGAGGGGGGCTTAATGGGCTTAAGCCCCATATGTTTTTAGAAAAGCCCCGGATCTTTAAAAATAATTTATTTTTTATTTTTATAACCACGCGATGTGTGACATTTTTCCTCCCTAGTCTTTCTTCTGACTCTGTAATCAGAACCGCAATGGAACGGAACGAAGTACCGCGATAAACCACTGGACGCCACAGTCCGCGTCGTGTATGTCTTGTCTCTGTCCGCGGGCTGAGCCCCGAATGTCTTCAGCTCCGAGCACCGCCCCTGCTCCCAGGGGGGCCATTATTCCTGACCGAACACTCCAGAGAGATCTATTAGGTATGCAAATCTGAAATAATAATAATTACAATCACAGATGTAAACATGTGGAAGAAAGGTTGATAGTTGTATAGGAAGATACATAGAACATACTTACATGCATTATTTATTTGTTTATTTGTCAGGGACATAGTGAGAGCATTATTGCAATGTTAGAAAAAACAAGGATCAGATGCACTACATTAAGTGTTTATAGTCAAAGGCTCATTTCCAACAGCTGTCCCCAATAAGCTGTAGAATAAATAAATAATATATATATACTATTTGTATGTAGTATATATATATATATATATATATGGCCAAAAGTCAGTGGACACCTGGCCATCACACCTATATGAGCTTGTTGGACATCCCATTCTAAAACCATTGTCAGGAATGGTACCAGAAAACCAGGCGCGGACCCAGAAATGCAAAAACTTATTTTATTTTGTAAACAGGCAATGGTCAGGCAGGAGTAATCAGGGCAATGCAGGGATCCAAAGAATGGTCGGGGACAGGCAGAGTTCGTTCCGGCCTTCAGGGGTATCAGGGGCAGGCAAGGCGTAGTCAGTGGGCAGGCGAAGGTCGAAAACGAGAAAGCAGTCCAGGGAACACAGGGAGGAGCGGGAACAAGACTGAGACCAAGACGAACACTGGAGCAGGAACACTGGAGCAGGAGCACAAGCACAAACACAAACACAAACACAAACACAAACACAAACACAAACACAAACACAAACACAAACACAAACAACGCTGGAGAGTAGTGTAAGCATACGCAAAGCACAAGACAATCTAGCAACGAACATGGGAAAACACACAGCTTAAATACATTTAGACCTAACAAGAAACAATCAGGAATAAACATGAATGCAGCTGACTGCAATCAGACACATGAGGAATTAAGTGGAAACGATAATACAATAACGAGACAATCAGGAAATGAACATGGGAAACGAACAGCTAACCACATCAGACATAACGAGAAACGGGTGAAACAGATAATACACTGACGAGACTGGGACAGGTAAGTGAAAGTAAAAACACGGACCAGACAACTAGGAAAACATGGAACAAACTACAAACGCTTAGTTAGGGGAAACACGAACACGAGACCTGACAACCATGGGCATTAATGTGGAGTTGGACCCCCTTGGCTATGACAGCTGCCACTCTTCTGGGAAGGCTTTCCACAAGATTTTGGAGTGTGTCTGTGGGAATTTGTGCCCATTCAGCCAAAATACCATCTGTGAGGTCAGACACTGATGTTGGACGAGAAGGCCTGGCTCGCAATTGGCATTCTAATTCCTCCCAAAGGTGTTCAATGGGGTTGAGGTCAGGGCTCTGTGCAGGCCAATCGAGTTCCTCCACACCAAACTCGTCTAACCATGTCTTTATGGACCTCGCTTTGTGTACAGGGGCACAGTCATGCTGGAACAGCAAAGGGCCTTCCCAAACTGTTGCCACAAAGTTGGAAGCACCCAATTGGCTAAGATGTCTTCGTATCCTGTAGCATTAAGAATACCCTTCACTGGAACTAAGGGGCCCCCAAACCCTGAGAAACAGCCCCAGACCATTATTCCTCCTCCACCAAACTTTACAGCACTATGCATTCCGGAAAGTAGCGTTCTCCTGGCATCCGCCAAACCCAGATTCGTCCATCAGACTGCCAGATAGTGAAACGTGATTCATCACTCCAAAGAACACGTTTACACTGCTCCAGAGTCCAGTTGCGGCATGCTTTACACCACTCCAGCCGACGCTTGGCATTGCGCATGGTGATGTGAGGCTTGTGTGCAGCTGCTCGGCCATGGAAACCCATTCCATGAAGCTCCCAACGCACAGTTCTTGTGCTGATGGTGCTTACAGAGGCAGTTTGGTACTCTGTAGTGAGTGATGCAGCAGATGATAGGCAATTTTTACGTGCTATGTGCTTCAGCACTCGTCGGCCCCGCTCTGTGAGTTTGCGTGGTCTACCACTTTGTGGTCGAGCTGTTGTTGCTCCTAGGCGCTTCCACTTCACAATAATAGCACTTACAGTTGACCAGGGCACATCTAGTAGGGCAGACATTTCACAAACTGACTTGTGGCAAAGGTGGCATCCTATGACAGTGCCGCGTTTAAAGTCACTGAGCTCTTTACGAACCATTCTGAATTCTAAATGTTTGTCTGTGGAGATTGCATGGCTATGTTCTGGATTTTATGCACCTGTTGGCAATGGGTGTGGCTGAAACACATGAACTCAAAAATTAGTAGGGGTGTCCACTGACTTTTGGCCATATAGTGTATGTGGGGGGGGATTAAAGGTAGGGAAAAAATATATATATATCATAAAATGTAGGAATACTTTGTTGCCCCTCATCAGACCATGACTGAGATAAATATGCACTGTAAATAAAATACCTCTGAGAACGTTCATAAATAAAATGCCTTGTTTGCCCCCCCCCCCCTGCACAATGTACCGAGTAAGTCAATTCTGTTCTATTGATTCTGAATATGTCTCGCATATCCCCCCCCGTCGTGTGCGGTTACTCAAAGGACTGGAGAAGCATCAGCTGAACCACCCGCCTCACCGCCCGTCACCTGAGGAATTCGCGTGGTTGTCATGGAAACCGTTCTACTCACAAACACACGCGCGCGCGCACACACACACACACAAACCAGACTCGCGCACGTCACGATCTTATCACTGATATTAATTCACCCTTTGAACTGCAATAAAGCATAAATCACACGGAAGACTGAACTGAAAGAGAATATCAATGACAGAGTGTTCATACCGCATGTAGTCTGCAAGGTATGTGATGTATAAAAGTGGGGTTTTTTAAGTGCCGTGCGGCGATTTGCTGCGAAGCAGTCCGAAACCCGCTGCCGCGTTGTTGGTCGAATATAACCTCCGAGATGTGATCACAGATACAGGTAGTGGCCAAAAATATGGAAACACTTGGGTAAATGAGGGACACAAAGTATACTGAAAACAGGCGCTCCCACACAGATGTAAACCATATGCCATGGCCATCTCATTCACCAGATTGAACACTTATGGGAGATTCTGGAGCGGAGCCCGAGACAGCGTTTTCCACCACCATCAACAAAACACCAAATGATGGAATTTCTCCTGGGAGAATGGTGTTGCATCCCTCCAACAGAGTTCCAGACACTTGTAGTATGTGTGCCAAGGCGCGTTGAAGCTGTTCTGGAGGCTCACGGTGGCCCTATTAACACACACACATTAAGTTGGGGTTTCCTTTATTTTGGAAGTTACCTGTATATTCCTTTAATTTCTTGTTTTCATATTATTTAAATGTATTTAACTTTATCTTTTTAAGGGACATTCGGATTACCGCAGCGATGATCATGATTCAAAGTGGTCTGCCAGAGACATATCCCAAGGGGCAAAGCTGGGAGGTTTTCCCAGACCCACCTCAGGGGAGACCTCCATCATGGACTCCCCTGTTCTTCTTTAAGGTTTGGACAAGCGAGGAGGCAGATATAAGGTTTGTGTAACGGCGTCCATTTTAATAGGAGCTCACTATTCCCTCCTGCACCACACACCTCACCATGAGACCCATTCATCTTCATCCCTCAGAATCAGCCCACCCCTCAGAGAGAGAGGAGGGAGAGAGGGGGAGAGAGAGAGAGAGGAGGGGAGGGAGGAGAGAGAGAGAGAGGGAGGAGGGGAGGGAGAGGGAGGAGAGAGAGAGAGAGGAGGAGGGAGGAGAGAGAGAGAGAGAGAGGAGGAGGAGAGAGAGAGAGGGAGGAGGGAGAGGGAGAGGGAGGAGGGGAGGGAGAGGGAGGAGAGAGAGAGAGAGGGAGAAGGGAGAGGGAGAGGGAGGAGGGGAGGGAGAGGGAGGAGAGAGAGAGAGAGGGAGAAGGGAGAGGGAGAGGGAGGAGGGGAGGGAGAGAGAGGGAGGAGAGAGAGGGAGAAGGGAGAGAGGGAGAGAGGGAGGAGGATGGGAGAGAGGAGGGGAGGGAGAGAGAGGGAGGAGGGGAGGAGAGAGAGAGGAGAGAGAGAGAGAGAGAGGGAGGAGGGAGGGAGAAGGAGAAGGGAGAGCGAGGAGGAGAGAGGGAGAGAAAGAGAGAGAGAGGGGAGGAGGGAGGGAGAGGAAGGATGGACAGGGAGGGACAGAGGGAGGCAGAGAGAGGGATGAGGAACAGGGAGGGAGAGAGAGAGAGGGAAAGAAGGAGAGGAAAGAAAGGAAAAGGAGATAGATGGAAGAAAAGGAGAATGAGAGAGATGTATAACAAGAGATAAATTGAGAGGTAGAGGAGGAGAAAGAGAGGGAATAAAAAGGGAAAGAAAGAGAGAGAGAAATTGAGAGGGGGTGATACGGAGGAGAGAGAGAAAAAAAGAGAAAAGAGAAGACAGAAACAGGAGGATGTCAAATTTGACTTTGTGTATATTTGACTTTGTGTAGAAAATCTTGTTGGGACAACACAAGACATTTTATTTTATTTTTTATTTAACCTTTATTTAACCAGGCAAGCCATTAAGAACAAATTCTTATTTACAATGGCGGCCTGCCAAAACGAGAGCCCAGAACAGAGGGAGGGAACAGACTGCCTTTAAATGAGGCCTAAGGGGCCAATACTCTGTCACCAATTTCCAAAAGCACACAGACACAGAAACATGGACTGCAGGGCCATAGTGCACCAACATGTGAATTCAGGTTTAAATAAAAATAATAATAACAAAAACAGGGAAGGGATGGAAATCTGCATTTGGATATTCTTGGTCAGTGCGTGTGTCTAAACTCTAAGGGTAAATGCCAATGGCATGACCCCTCCATCCATAGTGTCAGTGTTACAGGTATGTAATATCATATATGCCATTTTAGCTGACGCTTTTATCCAAAGCGACTTACAGTTGTGAATGCATACATTTTTCAGTATATGTGGCCCCAGTGGGGATCGAACCCACAACCTAAGCGTTGTCAGCGCCACGCGCCATGCTCTACCTACCGAGCCACGCAGAACCACAGTATGTTTTCAAAGGCGCACTGTCGAGGCTAATGCTGCAGTGACGTGTTTGCATGTCGCCCGGTGAAGAGAAACGCCCCCTCCTCTCATTGGCCCTGTGATCTGCCCAGCCACACGGGGGACATGGGGTCTCATGTGTGCTGAACCCAGCTGAACCCCAGCCGCTCGGACGCGATGTCACGCTCAGCCGCAGAGCGTGTGCGGTGTCACGAAGCAGCGCGGCCCAACAGGCCAGGGGGGGGGGGGGGTCAGTCATGTTTAACCCTCGAATTGCTGTAGCACTACGGCCCGTTCACACAGCAGAGGCTTTCTGCGAGGGGGGCTCCCAGGGGGTCCTCTGGTTCAACAGGGAGGTGACAGAAGTACAAAGAGCCTAATCATGCAACTAAAATCACATCCACCAGCCGAGGTGGGCAATATCCAGTTTCCTGGCTTGCAGCTTGCAAAGTAAAATTGCCTGAAGTGCAGATCACAGCTAGTTGAGAATCAGTGGCATCGCACCAACCGAGGGGGATTCCCACTCAGCCTGAGGGGTTAGGGGCCAAGAGGAGGTCCAACTGCACACTCTATCCTCATACTGGGATAATATATGCCATTTAGCAGACGCTTTTATCCAAAGCGACTTACAGTAGTGTATGCATATATTTTTCAGTATATGTGGCCCCAGTGGGGATTGAACCCACAACCTAAGCGTTGCCAACGCTGTGCTCTACCAACTGAGCCACAGAGAACCACATGGGATAACTTGGCAGGGCATACGCCATACCTATACAGCATCAAGAGATGATTAGAAAAAGCCAAGGTACTCCCATATACAAAGCATACACTGTCTGTACATTTGTAAAATACACAATTCCAAAAATCCGTCTGAACACCAGAATACTGTTTTCAAAATGTGACAGCCAAAATATTACTATCGAAAGTTAAAACTGAACTTTCATCAATAAGTCTGACAAACTAAACAAGCAGTGCTACTTGTGATGTGCTACACCTGTAGGCGTCTGAGCATTTCAAAAATCATTTGCATGACTAGATATTCTGTGCGTTGAAAGTAGCACTCCATAAACCATATGTAAATCCTCCTTGTTTCAATCCTTCCTGGTGCATCACAGATGAGAGAAGTCCTAACACATATCACATAATAGACGTACAGTACAGCCTATTACATTAGTACCGACATATATTTAATATACTCAACGTTTGAATAATTACACATACTTGTACCTAGTTTCCAGGAACACATTTGGCAAGCAGACAGAATAAGGAATTGTGTTTTTCCAGATTTATAGAGAGTGCATTCTTTGTATATGTAATTAAGTTGGCTTTTCTTTTAAATTGAACACATTTTGACTGACTGTTTTAATGAGGTGTTGTGCTGGTCTGGCGTATTTATTTATTTAATAAATCTTTTTGTGACGTCTGTTATTTTTATGTTGCTGTGAGACAACCTAATTTCCCCCTGGGGATCAATAAAGTATCTATCATAATCGTCATCATCATTTTTGTTGAGAGACATACACATTACCACAAGCATTCATCAGACCTTCGTCACGCAGGCCTTCTGCTGACACTAACCAAGACAGCACACTTTCCCCACAGAAACAAAGAAAACGTCCTCTCGCGATGGCAAGATGAAGAAGCACAGGACTGAATTACCTGAACTAAAGTAGGGAAACATGGGTAGCACTGCTCTGAAGTAGTGCTTGTTTAGTTTTCTGTATGGCAAATTGGTGAAAATTTTGTTGCAGACTAACTTTTGGAGTTGTATTTTACAGATGTATAGAGAGTATATGCTTTGAATATGCGAGTAACTTGGCTTTTTATGTTGAAAACGTTTTTGTTGAGATGAATTATAATTGTGTTATTATCTGCACTCTGAAAAGCCATAGATTACCATTTGGTGTGTAGACCTCGCCCTCTAGTGGAAATGAGTTGACATCACAGGATGAAATGCTTCCATGGTTTATTTTTGTTTTGGTTGATACCCCCCTCCTTCCTGGTAATGTTGTAGTAATGTTGCGGTAATGTTGTGGTAATGTTGTAGTAATGTTGTGGTAATGTTGTAGTAATGTTGTGGTAATGTTGTAGTAATGTTGTGGTAATGTTGTGGTAATGTTGTAGTAATGTTGTGGTAATGTTGTAGTAATGTTGTGGTAATGTTGTAGTAATGTTGTAGTAATGTTGTAGTAATGTTGTGGTAATGTTGTGGTAATGTTGTGAATAGTCAGACATAAGAACATGAGCGGCCTCAAGAATAACCAAACGTGAATGAAACAGTCCCAACATTTTAACTTTATTTAATCAAGCTAAATAATATACACATATTGATTGAATATATATATGTATATATACTGTATATATTTACAGAAGTTGCTGTTTTGTGGCAAAGGAGGTCCATGAAATGCTGAGAGATCGTCAGGTTTAAAATAGCCAGAGATAGCAGTTATCATACCCCCTTCACAAAACAAGTGTAATCAAAACATAAGCACTTTTCTTATAGCAAATCATCGTGCAATTTACTGTTAGGAGAGGAACGAAATACAAAATATTCAAATTACTCATGTTTACACTTACATGATGAAAACAGTTTCAGAAAACAGTTTTGAGTGCTGATCTTAGGTTCGTTACACTTGACCACACTCGAGTGTGGTCAACACTGCCACTAGAGGGCGACATTTAAATTGCACTGTAGTAGTATGAAGCATATTAGTATCTGAGAGATGGTACTAACAGATCTCAACAATGCAATAATAATAATAACAATTATGATAATATATAATAAATAAAAATAACTTACGGGGGTGCGGTTTTGCACCTTGACCACAATGGAACCTCAGCAGGTATATGTCAACGACAGTTAAAAAAATAAAACACAAAAAAATAGAAACGCTCGACTTTTGCAGACGTGAAGCAACCCGGCAGTGAATTTGCATATGAATAGAAGCGCCTTTAATTTCTATAATGCGCTCTGCGATAGGTGGTTGTGTTGGCCTGGTCACTGATACTCCTACAGCTGTTTCCCCTACAGAACCCACGCTGGGCTCTTAGACCTCTCGTGAATCTGTGAAGGAGGAATTCACGCTGTAATGAGACTCTCACTAGGAGGGAGGGGAAAGAAAAAAAAGTACATTAAAAAACCTTCACAGTGTTCAAGGTTTCTCTTTGCTAACGCACGCGGGGCAAAGTTAGTAAATCTCACTAGAGCCATGCTGTTTATTAGTATACCGTAGCTACCTGTGCTCTCTGCGGCAAACGTAAAGTCAGCCAGCGTAGCTATCGACGACTGCAACTAACGCACACACCTACATTTGTACAGAGATCGAGAGGGAAAGATGTTTGACAAAAACATGCAACGCAATGTCTCGGCTGGCTAAACGGTTATTACGCCTTACGGAATGTCAGCAAAAACCTCCAGTAAGATTTCCTCCCCTCCGATACCATTAGAGCTGGCCCGTGTGATGTCACAGTGCAGTTCGCTAATCCCACCCCTGACTTGGCCAGATAGTTTAAGGACGGTTTCCTTTTGGCTCAGCACAAACGTAGTGTACACACACAGCAGCCAGAGCCTGCAGTGTGCAGACGGGGCAGGACTGGTCAGCACAACACTCAAAGGTCACGCTTCACTTCACTCCCGCTTGTGTGTATTTTGGTGGTGCTTTTCAGTTTGATTTTCAGAGGTCTCTGCCCAGAGACAGCGATGACCCACTCGTTTGACACTCACAGGGCTCAAGGTGGAATAGACTTTTTGACCCTAGAGAGGACTTCAGCCTGTACCAGTGGTGATTTTAGACCCCCTATGTCTTTCCCCCATCTCAGCTCCCCTGAAAATGTTTAGTCATTCTTTTCTAAAAAAAAAACACTTTTTACTTCATACCTATTTTTAAAAACACCACAGATAGAGAGTGGTGTTTCAATTTTGAGAGCGACCACCACTGTGGTGTTTTTGTTTTGGGGAATGTAACAGTAAATTAATTAAAATTTTAGGCTTGTGCTTTGCATGTGTACATCTCACATTCTCATTGGGGGCTGAGCCCCCCCTAAAAGTAAAATCCTAGAATCGCCCCTGGGCTGTATTAATTCATTTTAATTTCAAATTAATTAATTTAATTAAATTTAAATAAATTCGATTTTTGCGGGCATATTTTACCAGATGAATCCCCATTTTGTCTAATTCCCTTGCTATACCAAATGCATTTTTGTTTCAGAAAGAAAAAAGTGTTTCAGTGTAGAAATAATCATTTTGTTTCTGGTGTCCCCGTGTAGTTTCCGCCTGTACATCAGAGCTTGATGCTGCAGGTCCAGCTATCAGACCGAGAGGACAGTCTTTCCTACAAGAGAGACACATTCGGCCTCATCCCCCTTCCTGCATAAATGACAGTGCTGCAATTCCCTATCTGGGCTTAAGGGGGAGACAAAGACAAACAATCACAAACCTGCACCTCCATCCTTGGGGAAGCATGCAGACTCCTGTTTACTAGCCTCAGTCCTTTCTCGTTCGCTCTCGAACAATGAAGTCCATTCCATAGGGGTCAGGCAGGGGTCACAGGTCACACTGATGCACAGGGGAGGGGCAGGGCTAGCAGCATGACCCTTGAAGGTCATGCATCAGGAATAACATGGTAATTACAGAGTTACAGAGAACACACTGTTTGGATTAGGCTTTTCTTTTTCCCCCCCTTTCCATATTCCTGTCCTTTCAGTGTCAGGTGGTTTCTTAGTTTGGTGTGCTGTACCCATGACCCGGTTATGGTGCAGCTTTGACACCCCCCCCCCCCCCCGTAGGCATGCATTTGTCACACAGGAGCTGTGTGGTTTTCGCAGGTGTTCTGTGATGTAGACGTGGAGGATCGGAGGGACGTAGAGGGGGTGCGGTGGCGGTACATGGTGGGCGAGGGAGGGAGGGGGAGCAGTGGGGGAGAAGACAGAGGGGTCCCTCCATCCACCGCCCCCCAGACAGACGGCAGGGTCTACGACTGGACGTCCTTCTTGCTGTGGGGCTTGTTCCCCAGGATGTGGTCCATGTCAGACACCACGTCGGACGTCATCTTTGGAAGCACCTGTGCAGGAGGAAGTGAAATGTCACGCGAATGACGGCATCTTCTGCTTAATTTTACATTTTTACATTTTAAGCATTTAGCAGACGCTCTTATCCAGAGCGACTTACAAGATGTGCATTAATACAAGGTAAGAACAATCATAGTTAGCACACAAGATCAGTGCAGTAATACAGCAATAGACATCATTGCAGGCGTCTGCGTATCATACCTGTAACACTGGGAAAGAAAAGGTTAGTGGGTTTTTTTTTATTTTTTTTTTTTTTTAAACAGTGTAGAACAAGAAAACAGTGGTGAGGACAGATTGACTAGATGGACAGTGTTCAGTGGTAGTGGAGTCTGAAGAGGTGGGTTTTGAGGTCCCTCGGTCTGTTGCGCTGGAACTCTGCGACTCTCAGACTGGTGCTGAGGGAATTCCCGTTACACTTACCTTACATTGAGGAATGTGGTGGGCAGGTGCATGAAGCAAGGCTATAAGGGTAGTGCGAGACCTAGAAAATCGATGGCGTCACGGACGAATATGAGCCAATTGTTGAAACTAGCACAAGAACAAGAGCAAGATACAACGGCAAGTACGCACAACAAGTGCAGAGTGTATTTTAATATTATTACTGTTCCGTGGAGTCTGAGTTTTGGGATCGCCGGGTCGTGTAACTCGAGTCGGCAAAGGAACAAAAAGCAGAGGGTGAGAGGGAAACACGTGCAGCTATCTGTGTTGTGGATTTGCTCATGAAAGGAAAAAAAAAAAAAAAGGTCCTGAAATGTCGCGTCTCACCTGTATAGCGCCCAGGTTCTCCGTCAGCTGTTCCGGGTTCGAGGTTCCCAGCAGCACAGAACTCACGCCCTCGTTCCGCAGACACCAGGCTGGAGGAGGAGAAGGAGGAGGAGGACATGGAACGACAGGGGAATTACAATACCTCCAGTGTCCAGCAGGGTGGCGGTGTTCCTACCACAGGAGGCGTGGCATTTACAAAGAAACACGCCCTGAGACCAGCATCTCTTTAACGGAGGTGGGGAAGAGAGATCTATAGGTGGCAGCTGGCTAGGGCCAGAACAGACTAATGCTGCATACTATTACAACACGTCCACACTCAGTCACCACTTCTCAGTGGGTGAAATAATTCTATGCAAATGTGCCGCAGAGCAAGTACAGCTGGGGCCCAGTAGGTGGCGGTATATGCACTGTAAGAGATGTGGATACGAGTCAAGGCTAATCACCTGGAACGCCACAGCTTAGCCAGATGTACACCCTCAAACTAACACTCTTTTACTCAACTTGAATACACTAACTCGATTAACAGGGAATTAATCACCCTTAATAAGGTGTAATAAGCCGTAAAGGCTATAAAGGCTAAGCAGGTAGCAGAGAATCGTTGGGCTCTCACGTCTGGTGTGTGAGCAGCTCTCAGGGGTGAGAGCTGTGACCCCCCGCCCCCTCTCTTACCCACAGCCAGCTGAGGGAGGGTGCAGCTCAGCTTCTCGGCGATGTGGCTCAGCTCCTTCAGCTTGGCCTGCTGCTTCCTGCCGTCCTCGCTCACGATCTTCTCCTTCAGCCACTGGTACGACTGGGAGGGGAGGAGACATTTACATTTACATTTTAGTCATTTAGCAGACGCTCTTATCCAGAGCGACTTACACAATTGACATTTCTTTACATACAATCAATAGATTTATACGGCTGGACATTTTTACTGGAGCAATTCAGGTTAAGTACCTTGCTTAAGGGTACAACGGCAGTGTCCCCACCTGGGAATCGACCCGGCAACCTCTGAGTTACAAGCCCAGTTCCCTAATCATTACACTACACAGCCGCCGGAGAGAAGGCAGCCCAAACAGCTTAAAAAGACAGCTTAAACACACCAACCAATAAAATAAAAAAAGACATAAAAACGTGGATTACTATTTTTTTTTTTTTTTTTAAACTGGAATATGGAGGAGGCACAGGCCTTTCTGGGTTTTTTTGTTCTATGTATATGTAAATTCTCTCTGACATTATTGAAGCTAAAATGTCCTGGCTCATTGTGACATTGTGAATATTCATGAAGGAGGCAGAGGCATCAACGGCAGCACGGCAACCACGGGGAACTCTGGCCATCAAACACATCCACTTGGACGTGGAAGCACAGCGGCCAGAAGGGATGCAGAGCTGGACATCTGGTCAGTAAAACCGAAATGTGCGGAGGTTCAAATGCGGTGCCGACCAACGAGCAGACGGACGGGAGTCACGCGTGTTTCCCGTACCTTCATGGAGGCCCTGGAGGATTCTGGGACGCCGTTCTCATACTTCCCAGTGATGATTCCACAGGCCAGCGGAGACCACGAGACCACGCCCACACCTGCAGCAGTACGTAGGAGGAGACGAGCACAGGTGAGACGAGAGCAGAGACAACACACACACACACACACACACACTCTCAAACACACACACACACACACACACACACACACACACACACACTCTCTCAAACACACACACACACACTCTCACACACTCTCAAACACACACACACATTTTAACAATGTATTTATGTCCACATAAAGAAAAGCATACAAGGACACAAATACTGAAGGTGCAGTAAAGTTGCAGTCACAGAATCATGGCACAGATCTTCAAGATACAAAAAACACATCACTTATTTCTCATGGGTATAAGTAGCAGCGTCTCCGCCATATATGGCGGCTGCCAATGATAGCAGAGACAGCACAATATTTAGCTAGCCTTTTAGCCCCCTCACTCTCACACACACACACACACACTCAAACACACACACACACACTCTCAAACACACACACACACACACACACACACACACACACACTCTCTCTCTCACACTCACACACACTCACACACACACACACACACACACACACACACACACACACACACACACACCTGCAACATTGCGCCAGGCAGCAGTACACAAAGCGGAACAGAGATCACGCACTATGACAGCAGCACCTGACACGGGGGCCCCATTAGGCCGCCGAGAGCTGGCAGCTCATTTTGTTCCTTGTGAAAGAGTGTGCAAGCACTCTGTAGCTTGTATAACAGCGTTCTGTCCTCGGGAGAAATACATGACCATGCAGTCCATACAAACACAAACACCAGACTCGCATGCAAATATATCAAAACATATATATATATATTTTTAAATATGAGAAAATATCCACGGTCTGGTATAGAATCCGGACCATGCCAGTGCTGAGTGTGGCCAGACAGCCCTGTGGGGCGATGCCCTCCCCATTGCGATCCATATACGGGAGAAAGGACCCAATCACAGTCCTGCAGCCTCTCCCTTCCCGGCCTTCTGATTGGCGCTCGCACCCACGACCTGCCTATTTTGTGGTAGAGTTCGGGCAGCTGCACCTCGACCTTGTCCCTCTGGAAGAAGTGATACTCGGCCTGCTCACACACCGGGGGGATCAGGTTAAACTGCCGGGCCACAGAGTACGCCTCCTGTGGGGGGGGAGAGGAGGAGAGGAGGAGAGGAGCAGGAGAGAGAGAACTTAAGATAACATAACATAACATAAGGGGAAGACGAGAACAGGCCATTCAGCCCAACACTGCTCGTCCATTCCTACCACTAATCTGCTCACAATGCTTAGTTTACCCAAAGGCTAGAGTGTCTAACACTGGATCGAGCCTGGCCTTGAATACCCCTAGTGTCTCAGCCTCCACTACATGTCCAGGCAAGCTATTCCACTTTAACTTCTTTACTACACAAGAACTACACTCACATGAGGGAAGCTCAATTTAGGCTTTGCACATGCAAAACAAAAGTTTTGCATAATGTGGGTAAAGTACTTATGTTATTTCAGTCCATGTTGTACCAATATTCTGTGTTACATACATGCAGTAGGGCCTCACTCAGATGCAAACTGTTCTCTTACAGAGATTGCACAGAACCATCTGCTTAGGAAATGGACGCTGTCACAAAGATGGAAAACATAGATAGGGGAAAAAAGGACAAAGAAAGCACAAACAAAGAGGGAACAGGCAGCAGATGTTCCGGATTTCTCCATGAGCTGTCACAACCCCTCTTTACATATTTTGAATATATATATAATTCAGTAATATGGTCCAATACCCAGTTCTCCAAACCATGAAAGAAACCCCCAGCCGAAACTCATTTCCGAGGCTTTTTTCATTTCATTAGATACACTGAAACGAATACCAACAGAGCGGGACAAATCATTTTAATTCCTTCTGTCAAAATATTATACTTTCCACATCATAACATTCCTTCTTGTTTCAAGAAACGTATCAGGACAAAATCTGCATTTGTTTTCTCTGTCTGAAACATACACATGTGTTATATTGTGATGTATTGGTTATTACTTTGCACACGTCATGGAGGTTGTGTATGGGTGGAGGTTGTGTGGACGTTGTATCTAGGTTGAACTGAGGTTGTAGATGTGATGGGATGGGGTAGAGGTTGTGTGGAAGTTGTATCTAGGTTGAACTGAGGTTGTAGATGTAATGGGATGGGGTAGAGGTTGTGTGAAAGTTGTATCTAGGTTGAACTGAGGTTGTAGATGTAATGGGATGGGGTAGAGGTTGTGTGGACGTTGTATCTAGGTTGAACTGAGGTTGTAGATGTAATGGGATGGGGTAGAGGTTGTGTGGACATTGTATCTAGGTTGAACTGAGGTTGTAGATGTGATGGGATGGGGTAGAGGTTGTGTGGACGTTGTATCTAAGTTGAACTGAGGTTGTAGATGTGATGGGATGGGGTAGAGGTTGTGAGGTGTAGATGTTGGGGTAGAGGTCTGTGGACATTTGAACTGAGGTTGTAGATGTATGGGATGGGATGGGAAAGTTGTATCTAGGTTGAACTGAGGTTGTAGATGTGATGGGATGGGGTAGAGGTTGTGTGAAAGTTCTCTCTCACCATAATCTCCATAGCTGTCCACCGTGAGGTTCCCCAGTACATGGACATGCCCTGGTTTATCACATAGGTCATGGCTCTCACGATCTCTGTGGAAACAAGACCTATCAAATCAACCAACCAACCAACCAATCAATCAATCTCTGGGTAAAAAAGGACAATCAATCAATCAAAAAATCAACCAACCAACCAAATGGGTGGCCAACCAACCAGAAAATAAACTCAATATAATAATCAATCTACATTCAAGCAATAAATCAATCACCCAACTACGCAAGTGATTTATAAAATTATTCCCAAAAGGGCTCAAACAGTACACCTATCCTTAGAGAAAAAGAGACATAGATACCTGTAAAACAATTAGCCTATATCAACTTCTTACCATATCTGCAAAGTTTAGTAACACAACCAACAAGGGAAAAAGTCCACACCACACGGAATACTTTTACACTTATTACACTTTTATCCTCATTGCACAGCACGTTCTCAAAAAGCGAACAGCTGTCTGCTTCCTCTGTGCCAACTCCCAGAGCCCCACGGGGTCAGCCCTGGAGAGGCAGACAGGTGCATCGCTGGGACTCCTCTCCGCTTCCGTTAAGGCTGTTAAAAAGGGGGGCCCTCCCGCGTGGTCCAGTGGTTACAACGTCCGACGCTGGCCATGGAGACCGGGTTCAATTCCCCGTCTCGCCAAGTGTCGGCTCTGGCCGGGAGTGCCACCAGGGGCGGCGATTGGCTGTCCGCCGCCCGGGAGGGGAGCCGACGTGACGTTCGCTGCGCATAAGAGTGGCCCTGTAAGTACCGGGGTTACGGTCGACGGCTGGCAAGTGCCGTCTCGGAAGAGGCGTCACTTCGCTTCGTCACTACCGGTCGCAGGACTACGGCAGTGAACTCACATTACTAGGGGGGATTGATGTAAAAATAGCGAGTCTAATTGGCTACCAAATTGGGAGAAAATGGATAAAATCAGAAAACAAAATAAAAAATAAAAATAATTTAAAAAAAGGGGAGGAGGGGGGCCTAACGGCGCACTCGGGAAATAAAATATCCGCTTTGATCACGTCGAGCCGTTTCCGCAGGCCAGGGGGAGCTCAGGGATTTGGAGAGGAGTGATGATTTTTTTTTAGCGGACAGATTCCCGCCACATTAGTGCTTCTCCTCCATGAACTGCAAAAAAAAGTGAAACAGCCTCGCAGTTCATTTGTGTTCCCCTCAGGCTGCCTGTCACTGCGCTTTAATGTCACACGGTTACGCCGGGAAGGCCTTCAAAGATCCGCCTCCCGCTCCAGGGGAGAGACACCGTTTCCAATCCCGCGATCTTTAATTGACTGTCGTACAAAAGTTTCAAGACTATACGCCCAAACCCTGCTTTCAAAATGCCCCATTTACACCAGTGACTCCCATATGCAGGTAACTGCCAAAAACAAAGGCCTGGGCCTATACGACACTACCAGCCGTGGCACCCCCGAGAGGACACTCGCGGTACTGCGCCCGTTTAAAGGATCCCCCGTTTACTCCTGTGTTGCCTTTATTTTGGCAGTTACATTTTCGGAGTGAAACCTCCTCCAGTAATTGTTCAGTGCCTGGGAGTGGTGTGGGGTTTGAGAGCACATGCGCAGAACACCCCCTCTCTTCACCCATCGCAACACCTACTAGTCCCTGTAGTCCGGTTTTTGTTAACTTAGGGACATAGTTGCTTAGTTTACACGTCTACTTATTTATGTATTGTATTAGGCTTAGGCATTATTTCCTGCATTGAGTGCTTTACTGCTACCTCTGAATTGTGGCTACAGATTTACCTACAGGGTCCTAGTTTAACTATGTGGTTGCTAAAGAATTGTACTTCCCACTAGGGTGGCTTTCAGCTAAACTGTTCTTGACTTCGGTTAACACTTTGTTGTACGTCGCTCTGGATAAGAGCATCTGCCAAATGCCTATAATGTAATAATGTAATGTACTAACCAGGAGGGGCCGGCCGACCCTGGCCCTGGGGAGCCGCAGGGTACGCTGGCTTCCGTTACACGGAACACATCTTTGAAGAAGTAGTGCAGTTGAGGAATTAGTGCAGCGACACGAGGGAAGCTCGTTTGAGTTACCTCCCCTTCACCTGCTTCCTCACTGCGTCTAAATCGGCTGCTTGTCTGTTCTCAAAGAGAGAGAGAGACCTGGCGCGCGCCGAGCAGAACGCAAAGTGGAAAACCTCAAGACCCAATGAGACGAGAGTAACGCAGGCATTGATAATCAGTAATAGACATTGTGTACGTTATCGGGGGCCGTCGATCCATAAAAGTGAACTCACGCACCACCGCACGGCTTAACAGTCCAGCGGACTGCTGTGCATGCTTGTTGCCGGGGAAACGGGACAGGAAGTTTGTTTTGAGTCACGGGTGAGACACCCTCCTATACTCTGGTTTATTTATTAATTAATTTGTCTGTTTGTTTATTTGTTAGGGACCATATCTAATATTTAACATAAATGCTGCCATTTGATGCAGTGTAGCAGATTTGTATCTGGTGTCCCGTGGCAGGTTAGAGTTAAACGCATACACATGCCACACAATACGCACAGTAAACAACCTTGAGCTCGATGTGTCACCCCCTGTGTTCGCCCTGCCCCGGTCCTGGGGGCACTGTGTCTGCACTGGCCTCCAGCTCCACCTCTGAATAATCAGATCTGATTGGCCTGCTGATTGAAGATGTCGACCTGAGCTTGACTCCACTAGACAGCTGCCTTCCAGTAATCGATGGAGGGACAAACGTGCTGACCGAGGCAGAATTCATTGGTCGTCCAAATGTTTGTCCCAGGGCCCACAGCAGTGAATTCAATGACAAGTTGGCCCTGTCCTCAATTAAGCGGAACACCAATCACTATTACAAATTTGCTCTAAGGGGCAAGAGTGCAAAACAGTCAATTGAGTTGCTCGCACCACCGACCACACAAACACATTCAATTAAATAAAACGGACTAACAGCACCCGTCAGGCATGTCAAACCCCGATCAATGTCCCAACGAATTAACACTTAACAATCAATTAACAATTAGCTCAAACCCGGCAAATTAGGCTAACCCGATTGGGACAAAGCATCAGAATGCGGTGCGTGCCCCTCGCTGGATGCTACAGGGCGTGCGTGTGGGGGAAACGAAGAGGCACGAGGCACACCACATGGCTTTTCTGCAGAGTACACTGCATGAGATATCCTGTAAGATAGTCTCGCTCAGCTACATTCATCATCATTCTAGGAATGCTGAGGTCAACCAGAACCACGTGAGAGGAGGCTAGCTCCAAAAGCTCCTGACGTTAGAAAATGAGATGTATGGTGGCACTATGCAGAGAGGAAAAGCTACCGGGCACCATTGGGGGGGGGGTTCTTTACATCAGGGGTGTCAAACTCATTCCATCGTGGGCCGAGTGTGTGCAGGTTTTTTTGCAACCAGTGCACAACACCAGGTGATTTCACTAATTAGCTTCCTTCTTCAACCAAGGAGGGGAACTAATTGAAATCACCTGGTGTTGTGCACTGGTTGCAACAAAACCTGCACACACGGCCCTCGATGGAATGAGTTTGACACCCTGCTTCACATAGATTAACGGTGAATCTATGCAAAGAAAAGAAAAGAAAAGAAAAAAAGAAATCATTAAAAACTTAAAATCATTAAAACTCATTTCCGGTGTTAAGGTCTGAGCTGTGCGGGGAGGCAGGGGAGGGTGTGGGCGTTGCAGGTGTGATGCGGTCAGAGAGGAGCTAATGTCCTGTGACTTTAAGCGGGAGAGTTTGCAGAGAGGGTGAAGCTATTGAGCCGGAGTTGCCAGTTTTTTCCCCCTTGTCACAGTATCCAGCTTTTAACGAGACGCCTGACCAGAATTTCCCACACCGTTGGGCACCATAAGCCTCGCATCTCCTGACAACAAAGAGGAAGGAGAGAACGTTCGAGACAAGTCGCGATGCAGCTACTGGGTAACCGGAGCCCTTTGAGAGTCAAATGTGCTGACAGGGGGCACACAAGCCAAGAATGAGAAGTACTGAGCACGTGTGTTTTGCTCTTCTTTCAGGAGGGTGCAACTGAGGGCACACCCCATTTCACCCCATTTCTGGAGGGATGCAAGCAAGTGACCAAGACCAAACAGGAAGCAACCCATGCTGAGATAAAACAGGAAATAAAATGTGTCCTGGGTGCTGAAATGTCTTCACTTGACAACCAATTATGCATCAGCTAGCGTGTTATCACATCCATCTTGAAGCCATGAATCGTCTTTGTTTATGTCATTGTTGGATCTGTGTGACAGGCTGAGAGGAGTGAAGCCAATCACACAGGTGATATAATGAAGTAATTTCATTAACCAGGGGTTAAAATCAGGTGTGTGGGAGAGACTGGGGACTCCATTTTGTGAAGCATGGGTGGCTGCATGTTTGAGTCCTAGTATTGTAAGAAGCCTTTTTTTTGTTTTAAATCATTTTTATTTATGGTTTTATCTCAGATGTTTTTTAAATCTGGTACGCAAAGCAACGGCCAGCTTTGTCGCACAGGAAATAACCTGCAATGAGAGAAAACGGGTAATAACCAGCCCTGGGACCAAACAGGAATTAACCAGCACCAGTAATAAACATGAAATAACCAGCCCTAGGACCAAACAGGAAATAAGCAGCAGTGCAAATATAAGCCAGAAGCCATTTTCTCCTTTGTCAGCCACTCACATGTGTAGGAGGGGGAGGGACAGGAGCAGCAGTGTGATTCAGTATATGAAGAGGAAATGATAGTAATGTACAGAGACTTTATGCGTGACATCGTGCTACATGCCCCAGGGAGATTGAAAACCATGTGTGTGCGTTGGGGCGGGCTAGAAGAGGTATAAGACACACACACACACACACGCACACACACACACGCTCACACACACACACAAGCTGCGCAGGAGCTGAGATGGCACAAAGAAGCACAGTGCCTCCAGGTATTTAATTAGCCACTGTGAAATTTGTCATCGGGAATGAGAGAGCCTATGGGTCTGGCCTGTGCACAGACACTTAACAGAACACTCGACATTTGCAGCACAGCAGGGCCTTTCAGTCGGCTAATGTCCTCCTCCTCCTGGTGGAGTGGGAAGCAAGTTCATAACTTTACATTTGTGTGTGTGTGTGTATTGTGCGTGCGTGGGTGTGGTGTGTGTGTGTGTGTGTGTGTGTATTGTGCGTGCATGGGTGTGGTGTGTGCGAGGTGTGGTGAGTGTGTGTGTGTGTGTGTGTGTGTGGTGTGTGCGTGTATGGGTGTGGTGTGTGTGTCCATGCATACATGTATACGTGCATCTGTGCATGTGTGTTTGTGTGTGTGCCTGTGTATGCGTGTTGTGAGTGCGTGTTGTGTTCGTGTGAGTGTGTATCTACGTGTGTGTGCATATGTGTGCTCGTGTGTGTGTGTTTGTGTGTGCGTGTTGTGTGTGCGTGTTGTGTATGGCGTGAGTGTGTGTGTGTTTGCATGTGCTTGATATGTGTACATACGCGGGGGAGGGTGCGTGTGTGTGCTTGGTGTGTGTGTGTGTGTCTGTGTGTGCATGTGCGTGCGGGGGAGGGAGGATATGTGTGCTGTGTGTGTCTGTGTGTGCATGTGCGTGCGGGGGAGGGAGCGTATTTGTGCTGTGTGTGTGTGTGTGCGTGTGTGTGTGTGTGTGTGTCTGTGTGTGCATGTGCGTGCGGGGAAGGGAGCGTATGTGTGCTGTGTGTTTGTGTGCGTGCGTGCGGGGGAGGGAGCATATGTGTGCTGTGTGTGTGTGTGTGTGTGTGTGTGTGTGTGTGTGTGTGTGCATGTGCATGTGCGTGCGGGGGAGGGAGCGTATGTGTGCTGTGTGTGTGTGTGTGTGTGTGTGTGTGTGTGTGTGTGTGTGCATGTGCGTGCGGGGGAGGGAGCGTATGTGTGCTGTGTGTGTGTGTGTGCGTGCGGAAGGTAACGTATTTGATTATATTCTCGGTCTCTCCGCCTGCTCTGCGCTGTGAGTCTGAAAGGTCCAGCCTGGTCCACGAGACCAGGCCGATGTGCGAGCCAGGAGACCGCGGCGCCTCTGGGTTTCTGATTGGATCACCTGACGACGAAGGCCCTCCCTTAGGGGCGGGGGCCCAACGAATCCTGTCTCTCCACAGCTCTGCGTGAAGCGCCTGCTGAGACCAGCCCAAAAATACCGGCCTTCCCCAGGGAGGGGAGTGCAAATCCAGATCGCCCTGTTTCAAAAGAGGCGAGGTGACACACATTACCCAGGTGCCCCGGCGCTCCTGTGAGAGAGACCTGGCGCTCGGGTGCACAGAGGAGGCGTTACCATGGCACCCGAGGACCACAGAGCCAACTCGCTCACCCTCCATGGGCGTGTTGTTGTCGGGACGGTTGGCGAAGACGACGTCCACGTATTCCAGCTGCAGCCTCTGGAGGGAGCCCTTCAGTCCTGAGAGAGAGAGAGAGAGAGAGAGAGAGGGGGAGGCCTGTCAGAGAGGTGTGAGCGTGACATTTCACATGACCTGTCAGACCGCTGTGCCGATCACAGATCCTGAGAGGAGAGATGTTAACCCAGCCCGGAGCGCTCGCATGACCTGTCAGACCGCTGTGCCGATCACAGATCCTGAGAGAGGAGAGATGTTAACCCAGCCCGGCGCTCACATGACCTGTCAGACCGCTGTGCCGATCACAGATCCTGAGAGAGGAGAGATGTTAACCCCGAGAGAGGAGAGATGTTAACGGCGCTCACATGACCTGTCAGACCGCTGTGCCGATCACAGATCCTGAGAGAGGAGAGATGTTAACCCAGCCCAGCGCTCGCATGACCTGTCAGACCGCTGTGCCGATCACAGATCCTGAGAGAGGAGAGATGTTAACCCAGCCCAGCGCTCACAAGACCTGTCAGACCACTGTGCCAATCACAGATCCTGAGAGAGGAGAGATGTTAACCCAGCCGAGCGCTCGCATGACCTGTCAGACCGCTGTGCCGATCACAGATCCTAAGAGAGGGTGATGCTCACACATCCTTTTCCAATCACCGTGCCGATAATACAGTTAACTGCTAAAATAAAGGTTACTTTGGTAACCTGGGTGGGGGGCAATGAAACGGCCCTGGCCCAGGCTAGGAAAGTCTCTTGTTGTAAAGGCACTCCCTCACTAAACACAATGAGATCAGCACCCACTCACTAAACACAATGAGATCAGCACTCCCTCACTAAACACAATGAGATCAGCACTCCCTCACTAAACACACTGAGATCAGCACTCACTCACTAAACACACTGAGATCAGCACTCACTCCCTCACTAAACACAGTGAGATCAGCACTCCCTCACTCCCTCACTAAACACAATGAGATCAGCACTCCCTCACTCACTAAACACAATGAGATCAGCACTCCCTCACTAAACACAATGAGATCAGCACTCCCTCACTCACTAAACACAATGAGATCAGCACTCCCTCACTCACTAAACACAATGAGATCAGCACTCCCTCACTAAACACAATGAGATCAGCACTCCCTCACTAAACACAATGAGATCAGCACTCCCTCACTAAACACAGTGAGATCAGCACTCACTCACTAAACACACAATGAGATCAGCACTCCCTCACTAAACACAGTGAGATCAGCACTCCCTCACTAAACACAATGAGATCAGCACTCCCTCACTAAACACAATGAGATCAGCACTCCCTCACTCACTAAACACAATGAGATCAGCACTCCCTCACTAAACACAATGAGATCAGCACTCCCTCACTAAACACAATGAGATCAGCACTCACTAAAACACAATGAGAGATCAGCACTCCTCACTAAACACAATGAGATCAGCACTCACTCCCTCACTAAACACAATGAGATCAGCACTCACTCACTAAACACAATGAGATCAGCACTCACTCACTAAACACAATGAGATCAGCACTCACTCACTAAACACAATGAGATCAGCACTCACTCCCTCACTAAACACAATGAGATCAGCACTCCCTCACTAAACACAATGAGATCAGCACTCCCTCACTAAACACAATGAGATCAGCACTCACTCCCTCACTAAACACAATGAGATCAGCACTCCCTCACTAAACACAATGAGATCAGCACTCCCTCACTAAACACAATGAGATCAGCACTCCCTCACTAAACACAATGAGATCAGCACTCCCTCACTAAACACAATGAGATCAGCACTCCCTCACTAAACACAATGAGATCAGCACTCCCTCACTAAACACAATGAGATCAGCACTCCCTCACTAAACACAATGAGATCAGCACTCCCTCACTAAACACAATGAGATCAGCACTCCCTCACTAAACACACACAGTGAGATCAGCACTCCCTCACTCACTAAACACAATGAGATCAGCACTCCCTCACTAAACACAATGAGATCAGCACTCCCTCACTAAACACAATGAGATCAGCACTCCCTCACTCAAACACAATGAGATCAGCACTCCCTCACTAAACACAATGAGATCAGCACTCCCTCACTAAACACACAAGATCAGAGCGACACGCACTCCCTCACTAAACACAATGAGATCAGCACTCCCTCACTAAACACAACGAGATCAGCACTCCCTCACTAACACAATGAGATCAGCACTCCCTCACTAAACACAATGAGATCAGCACTCCTCACTAAACACAGATGAGACTCACTCCACTCACTCAAAACACAGTGAGATCAGCACTCCCTCACTAAACACAATGAGATCAGCACTCCCTCACTAAACACAATGAGATCAGCACTCCCTCACTAAACACAATGAGATCAGCACTCCCTCACTAAACACAATGAGATCAGCACTCCCTCACTCACTAAACACAATGAGATCAGCACTCCACTCACTAAACACAATGAGATCAGCACTCACTCCCTCACTAAACACAATGAGATCAGCACTCCCTCACTAAACTCAGCACTCACTCACTCACTAAACACAATGAGATCAGCACTCCTCACTAAACACAGTGAGATCAGCACTCCCTCACTAAAACACAATGAGATCAGCACTCCCTCACTAAACACACAATGAGATCAGCACTCCCTCACTAAACACAATGAGATCAGCACTCCCTCACTAAACACAATGAGATCAGCACTCCCTCACTAAACACAATGAGATCAGCACTCACTCCCTAAACACAATGAGATCAGCACTCCCTCACTAAACACAATGAGATCAGCACTCCTCACTAAACACAATGAGATCAGCACTCACAATGAGATCAGCACTCCCTCACTAAACACAATGAGATCAGCACTCACTCCCTCACTAAACACAGTGAGATCAGCACTCCCTCACTAAACACAATGAGATCAGCACTCCCTCACTAAACACAATGAGATCAGCACTCCCTCACTCACAAACACAGTGAGATCAGCACTCCCTCACTAAACACAATGAGATCAGCACTCCCTCACTAAACACAATGAGATCAGCACTCACTCACTAAACACACTGAGATCAGCACTCCCTCACTAAACACACTGAGATCAGCACTCCCTCACTAAACACAATGAGATCAGCACTCCCTCACTCACTCACTAAAGCAGGGGTCACCAACACGGTGCCCACGGGCACCAGGTTGCCCCCAAGGACCACATGAGTCGCCCGCAGGCCTGTTCTAAAATTTTGTTAAAAGGGTTTGTCAGTGGCTAGTGAAAATGGGACATTTTTCCTATGAAATGTAGTAGAAGTGATCATCTGAAAATGTAAACAATTGCTGAGATTAATAGAAATAAAGTGTTGAATATTGATATTATCTGTTTCCCACCTTCCTTCCCAAAGTCATTGTTGATAATTATTGTGAGAAATCATTAACGTGATCAGTGTCTTCACATAGATGAGTATCATTTATCATTAATAATAATATATAACTAAAGGCAAACTGAGCAAATTAGTTATTTCAGAAGAGTGTATCAAACTGGTAGCCCTTCGTATGACTCAGTACCCATGAAGTAGCTCTCAGTTTCAAAAAGGTTGGTGACCCCTGCACTAAAGCAACACAGGTGAGTGACAGCCCAGCCGTGCCACGCCCTCCACAGGGAGGGAGACGGTGGAGATCAGCGTGTGGATGAGGGAAATAAACAGGAGAACAGCACAGAGGGCGGAGTGACGGGAAAGCCTGTCATCAGTGAGGATGAAGAGGAGAATTACCTTCAATAATGTGCTTCCTGGAGAGTCCTCTCTCTGTCTCCGCCCTGCCAAATACAATGATGGAGAACACGCAAACACGCGCACACACGCACACACACACAAACACGCACGCACGCACACACACAAACACACAGACAGACACGTGTGCACACATGCGTATGCAAACACACACGTGTACACACACACACACACACATCATTAGTGTCACAGAGCTCTGATAGAAGGCAGACAGAGCAGAGCAGAGCAGTGCAGAGGGAGAGCAGCAGAGCTGATCAGGGATGAGCGTAATGCCCGGCGGCTCTGTGCCTCGCGGGTCTGATCAGAGCACCGCCAGCACGCCGACACCATCACCCCCGAGCTTCCGCAAACTCTCCTTATTTATTCTAATCCAGTCTCCTCACTCTCTCTCCCACTCCGGCACCGTAGGTGCTGATATTCATAAGTAGAGAGAAAATAACAGATGAAATAATATATCATATCCCCCACCTCCCCGATGCTCTCTGCACACTGTACTGTGGGAGTTGTGTAAGACCGACAGCGCTGTGGATCAATGTGCTTCCACCCTGATCCGCTGTGGACCAGAACAGTGATAAATCCTCCAGGATCGTGTGAAAATGAGCAGGTTTATGAGCGAGGGGGTGGAGGTGGGTGGTGTAGTGTAAGCGCTGCAGGTTTTAGCAGCGGCAGGTGGAGGTGGGTGGTGTGCTGAGTGGTGGTGCAGGCTTGGGACGAGGTAGATGGTGTATGGTACAGGGTACAGGCTCAGCAGTGATGGATGGAGGCAGATGGTACGTGGTTCTGTGTGGCTCAGTAGGGAGAGCGCGGTGCTGACAACGCCTCGGCTGTGGGTTTGATTCCCACCGGAAACCACATACACTGAAAAATGTATGCGTTCAGCACTGTAAGTCACTTTGGATAAAAGCGTCTGCTAGATGGCGTGTGTTATACGTTATGCTACGTTATGCTATGTGATACAGCTTTAGCGGAGGAGTAGGCATAGGCAGTGTGGTATAATGGTCAGGGAACTGGGCTTGTAACATTAAGGTTGCAGGTTCAATCCCCAGGTGGGACACTGCCGTTGTACCCTTGAGCAAGGTACTTAACCTGAATTGCTTCAGTTAATATCCAGCTGTATAAATGGATTGTAAAGAAATGTAAACTGTAAGTCGCTCTGGATAAGAGCGTCTGCTAAATGCCTGTAATGTAATGTAATGTTGGAAGGACGGTTTAAAGGGAGGGTGGGCACTTACTTTCCCCCCAGTAGAGCTTGGTGGTGATGACCAGACTGGACCTCCTGGGAAACAGACACGGAGATCAGACACAGTGAGTGCGCTGCACACTTCCCCTTTAAGAGTCCATCATGCAACTCATCCATTCATGCAAACGCTCACCTGAGTAAAGGCATGGGGCTCGTGACCACACACTCACACACACACACACACACACACACAAACGCGTAACTGGTTTTACGCTGAGTAGATGTGTTATCGCTCGGCCATGTTATGGGCAATCAAAAGCATTGTTTATTTCCACTGAGCGACATTGTGCCGTTGGTAGGATTATCGCACCGTGGGGATGCGTAGGCACACACAGACCAGCTGCACGCTGTGTGATTACAAGTGTAGCCGCTAATCTACAAGGTAAATGCATGAAAATGAACAAGGGAAGCCTGAATCAATATGCGCTCACAGACATGCAGAGGGAACTGCCCCCCTAGTGGCACAAATGCAAACACTCACACTCACACATATGCAGACACACAAACACCCACACACACGCACGCACATGCAAATACTCACACACACACACGCACGCACGCACGCACGCACACACACACACACACACACATACACACACACATACACACACACACACACACACACACACACACACACACACACACACATATGCACACACAAACACACACAAATGCAAACACACACACACACAGGCACACACACACACAGACACAGGCACGCACGCACACACAAACACAAACACACACATATGCGCACACACACACACGCACACAAATGCGTAAATACGCACACACAAACACACACGCCACACACGCCACATGTAATTATAATAATGAATTTTTAAAAAAACATTTAACTCTGTTTAATTACCAAACACCATCAGGGGACATGTATTCCAAGATGGTGCAAATTAAATCCAATTAATATTCAGAGGGGATGTTAAATGGAAGCCTTACACTGAAAGCAAAGCATGCATAAATTATCTGGGTCTTTAAATCCCAAACACACAATAAATCAAGAAGCGGAAGATGGCTTTGGAAAAACAAAAAGCAAATAGCAAAAATAAATTGCAATATCTAAGACTAAGCTCACCATTGAGACCGATCAACTTGTGCAATGTCATAGCCATAAACTCCCAATCAACGTGTGCGATGTCAAAGCCCTAAACTCTGGATCAACATCTTTTGATGTCACAGCGCTAATAGTTCCATGATCAACATGTGTGATGTCATAGCCCTGAACTCCAGATCAACATGTGTGATGTCATAGCCCTGAACTCCAGATCAGCATGTGTGATGTCATACCCCTGAACTCCAGATCAACATGTGTGATGACATAGCCCTGAACTCCAGATCAGCATGTGTGATGTCATAGCACTGAACTCCAGATCAACATGTGTGATGACATAGCCCTGAACTCCAGATCAGCATGTGTGATGTCATAGCACTGAACTCCAGATCAACATGTGTGATGTCATAGTGATGTCATAGCACTGAACTCCAGATCAACATGTGTGATGTCATAGCCCTGAACTCCAGATCAACATGTGTGATGACATAGCCCTGAACTCCAGATCAACATGTGTGATGTCACAGCACTGAACTCCAGATCAACATGTGTGATGTCACAGCACTGAACTGCAGATCAACATGTGTGATGTCACAGCACTGAACTCCAGATCAACATGTGTGATGTCACAGCACTGAACTGCAGATCTGCCCAGAGCAGAGCTCACACCTCCAGCAAGGCAGCGCACCAAACTCAGCTGGTCGCCATGGCTACTGTGACAGCTCTACTTTGAAGAGAGTTATAACAGAGACTGAACAAGCAAAACTGATTGCTCAGCTGATGCAAACTTTCTGACTGGTGGTACAGTGCGCACACACACACACACACACACACACACACACATACACACACATACAGACACACCTACACCTACACACACACACACACACACACACACACACACACACACACACAGACACACCTACACACACACACACACACACACACACACACACACACCTACACACACACACACACACCTACACACGGACACACATGCACACGCACATGCACACACACACAAGTAAAAGTTAAAGTAAGTAAAAGTACCTCCAGCATTTCTTCTTGATGATGTTTCCCAAGATGATCTCAGCCCTGCAAAGTAAGGCATAAGGGCCCAGCTGTCAGAGCTGTGTGGATGTTTAAGGCTGGACTGCAGTTCAGCAGGAGCCTGGCTGTCTATGTGTCCACCAGTCCTGGCTCAAATACCTATTTCAAATACATTTCTATTTCCTTCTTCCCCTTTCTCTCCCAACCGCCTATTATAATTTGGGGATACGGGGGTTAAGAGGGGGTCTGGCTCCCCAACAGCATGTTCTGATTTGTGTAAGGCCAGTGAAGCTCACTTTTTTTTTTGAAATAAATTTATTTCTGATTTTTCCCCGGTTTTTCTCCCAATTTTGGTAGCCAATTATACCCTCTATTTTATTTTTCAATTCCCCACCCTCACGAGTCCGCCGCCCGTCCTCCGGGAACGAGATTCGTATTCCTGACCTATTTCCCGCCTTCTTTCGAGACGGAGATCTTCCACGGACTCCATTAACCTTCTCCTCGGCGGACTCGTGCCGGCTCTCCCTCCCCCCTCCCCGGGAGGCGGACAGCCAAATGACGCCTCCGATCGGGCTGATGACCAGGGCCGGTCTGGTAGAAACGCGGGTTTCGATCCGCGTCTCTTACGGGCAGCGCACACCGCTCCAAAGCGCGGTGCACTAGACCGCTGGGCCATCCGCCAGGCCGAAGCTCACTTTTAAGATTAGTGGGGTCAGCAGAACAAGAGGCCACAGGTGGAAATGAGTTAACTCCGCACGGATATTAGGAAGTTTTTCTTTACACAGAGAGTTGTCAATGCCTGGAAGAGCTTGCCAGGTCGGGTAGTAGAGGCAGAAACACTTGGGCTTATTAAAGTCCAGGCTAGATGCAGCACTAGATACTCTTTAGATTAGGACATGATGAGCCTAGATGGGCCAAATCTTGTGTTCTGATTTGTGTTAGGACAGTGGAGCTCACGGCCGCTGAGCACTGATTTGGGATCAGAGGCCCCTCACGCCATGCAGTGATTTGACTTGCTTGGGCTTGGCTCACAGCCAACGCGTTCCCATTCGGTTTCAGAAAACAGAGCCTGCGGTCGCCGCGCCGTGCCAGTTCCGACGGTGGGACTCACTTCCCAGCCGAGTACACCTCAGCGGTGTCGAAGAGATTGACCCCGCTCTCGTAGGCGATGGTCATCAGCCGCTCTGCCACCTGCAGGACAGAGAGTGACACTGCAGCAGACGGACTCTCACTGGAGATCTGCTGAGCGCGCTGGCTTTCGTTCCAGCACCGGCACCAACACACCTGACTCCAATATTCACTGTCCTGATGAGCAATTATTTAACGACATCAGGTGTGCCGGTGAAGGGATTAATGAAAGCAGGTGTGTTGGTTACCATTTTCGCCTAAAAACAGCAACCAATGTTCCATAAGGGGGAGAGAGAGCGAGAGCGAGAGAGAGAGAGACAGAGAGTGAGGGATCTGTCATTCACAGATGTTTATACCCAAGCATTTCTGACCCTTCACTGAACTTCAGGAATTTTTTATTTCTCACTCAGATATGTCCCCATCCAGAACCCCCCCGGGTCAGCCAGAGAATGTACAGAACCAGAAAACAGAACTTTTGTTTGCAGGGACCTTTTGTTTCGACCAACAGCGGTCTGGAATGTTCCGGAGACAGAACTTGCCCTTCACGGTCGAGTGAATCATCCCACAGTGGGCCCTTTCAGCTTCTAAGCTCCTCTCAGCCCGTTGCCGGGGGGAGCTTTGGCCAATGCAGATTTTTTCTGTCTGCTCCAGACCCCTGTGGTGGCGGCCAGACGTACCGATGACAGCGCAGCATTTGGTTTGGGTCATCGTGTCCGCAGGCTCACAGAAAGAGCACCACAGGGGTGGGGACAGAGCAGCGCTTCAGGCCAGACCTTGGACACATGCACAACAGCGCCCCCTGCCAGGACCCAGGAGCCCTGCGGGTGGGCCGACATAACCTGGCACGGCCATCCCTAAGTCACTGACTCACTAAGGCGCACAACGCAAAAACAGCCATCCAGCAAATCCACTCTGGTTTTGATGATTTAAAAATAAATAAACAACTTTAATTTGGAAAATAATTATTCATTTAAACGTTGTTGTTTTTAACAGGCCGGCAGTGTGGTATAATGGTTAGGGAACTGGGCTAGTAACGTTAAGGTTACAGGTTCAATCCCCAGGTGGGACACTACCGTTGTACCCTTGAGCTAAAGGTGCTTAACCTGAATTGCTTCAGTTAATATCCAGCTGTATAAATGGATTGTAAACTGTAAGTAGCTCTGGATAAGAGCGTCTGCTAAATGCCTGTAATGTAACAGCAGTAGCACTCAGGTTGGGATTTGAAGTCAAAACCAGTGTGACTATTACTCTACGCTACTGTCCTTTCACTCTGAGCCAGGATAAAACACCCAGTCAGCACTGAGTCTGCCTGCAGCACACACTCCTACAAGCACAGCTTCCAGGTGCAAGACTCGGTACCATGGCAAAACGGGTCCTTCTGGACTTCACAGGCAGTACATAAAGGCGTCAACAAACAGTGATGGGATTTAAAATGGAAGTACAGAGACTGGGCCATACAGTGTATCCAATTAGTTTTAGGTGAACGGATGAAAAGAACGGATCTTTTACCTCATCAGAAATCTGGCCCCCGAATGTCACCCAGGTTCCTGAGAGAGAGAGAGAGAGAGAGAGAGGGGGAGGAAGGTGAGAAGGAGAAGTGTTTAAATGTTTTTTAACCTGCCTTGTCATCAAAGACAAGAACTGTCAGTTATAGAGCCGAGAGCGTGTGACCTTCGTCTTTTTTTCCATTAAGGCAGTCTGCACCTTGCCAATTTGAGTGTGCAAAATGCTTTCCTTTCATTTCATTCTTCAAAGATCACCAAAGAAAAAGAAGGAAAAAAACAAAGAGAAAAGTACTAAAGTTTTATAATGGACTTTTTCTTTCTGACGCCCTCCTCCTGACCCATTTGAATAAGCACAACGCCCACATGTTTCTGAACCCACGCAGCAGGAGTTTACCGGCCCAAGAGCCTGGATTCAACCTGCTGCCGCGGTAACGGTTTCAACACTGTTTGCCTGCATACTCACTGTTTGCCTGCATACTCACTGTTTGCCTGCATACTCACTGTTTGCCTGCATACTCACTGTTTGCCTGCATACTCACTGTTTGCCTGCATACTCACTGTTTGCCTGACACAGCACTGTTTGCCTGCATACTCACTGTTTGCCTGCATACTCACTGTTTGCCTGACCGCATCTGAACTGTCAGGGGTCAAAGGTTAAAGGGCGACGTTAGACCTGCAGGGCTGACAATAATGATGTTCCCATCCATTTCCTGGAGCGTTCCCCATGTCGGGTGAATGACTCAGCGCTCGCTCTCTTTCCCGGCCCAGTTTATACCCATTAAACCTCCCTCCCCAATGACGCGGAGCAGCCTAATACTCATGCTCCAACCGTGCCCTCACAATCGCCTTCCACAACCGGAAAACAACCACGATGCAGAATTCAACACAACTTGCATAACTGCTGTCTTTCTCCCCAACCTCTCCAGGAAACCAAATGTCATCTTCCTTCTCCCTCTGTCCAAAACCCAAAATGACTTTCCCCTGCCCTCCAACACTTCCTCCAGGAAAACACTTTACTTTCGAACGCCAACACACCAAAACGCTTTCTCAAGGAAATCGCTTACATCTCATCTCTGCCCTCTCCAGCATGTGGTAGCACAGAGATCTCTACTCCCCCCCCCACCCCACCCACTGCTTTCCACACACAGGGTATTTTTCACTCAACAGGAGAATGACACTCTTACTGTGACAGTAATGGGGCATCGTGGAGCCCTTCGTGCACCTGCCTTCGATGTCCTCAATCTCTAAGAGAAGGTCATTTGAGGAACCGGGATGGGAGGAGGGGAAGGGGGGGTTGTTTGTGTTGAAATATGACAATGCATGACAGTAAAACTGTTGATTCTGTCACTGTTGTATTCCAAAAATACATAAACAGATGATGTTACATTAACAAGCTATGTTTCCAGTAGGAGAGAGTCGAGGTGCTACAAACCTGTCATTATTTACATCAACAGGCTAACATTAGCCAGCAAGCCTAAAGGAATTGGCTTGCAGGCTAATGCTATTTTTTTTTAAGGGACAGCTGACAAAAAGAGTATCGGCTGGGTGGCCTATGGACACTGCTAATATCAATCGAGACATTTTAAACAATATAATTATGTTTATATATATATAGGTGGGGGAACTTAAAGTTAAAGTTAAACTAAAACTTAATTTTAAGTGCTTCCTCCCTGTGTTTTCTGTTATATCCCATCCATCCATTATCTAAGCCGCTTATTCCTGGTCAGGGTCGCGGGGGGCTGGAGCCTATCCCAGCATGCGTTCCGGGCGAGAGGCAGGAATACACCCTGGACAGGTCGCCAATCCATCGCAGGGCACACACACCATTCACTCACACACTCATACCTACGGGCAATTTAGACTCTCCAATTAGCCTAACGTGCATGTCTTTGGACTGTGGGAGGAAACCGAGTACCCGGAGGAAACCCACGCGGACACGGGAGAACATGCAAACTCCACACAGAAAGCCCCCGGCCTGGATTCGAACCCGAGACCTTCTTGCTGTGAGGCGACAGCGCTATCCACTGCACCACCGTGCCACCCGTTATATCCCCTTTACAGAAATTATGTTTGCCACTTTTCAGAGAAGGAATTGATGCCATCTTTTACAGCAAGGCGAATGGGAGCCATATTCCCTCCCTCCGGGCGCTGTTATGAACAAATTAAAGACATCAATCGAGAAACCACAACACCAGCATATCTGGTCCGCTCACTCCCCAGGCTGCTCTCGTTGGTGCAGCGGAGTGCTTTCTGCCCTTCGAAACTGACCCTGGATCAGAATGCACATTTCAGACTCATTGGTCGGTGATAAGATTGGGGGGTGAGCATTGTGATCCTAGAGTTGTTGGGTATTTTTTTGTCGAGGGCAGAAAGCACCCAGAGCATTGGCTTAATGGTAAACCACAGTATTATACAGCACGTGGGCCTCCGTCATTATGGTAATCTGCTCTTCTTTGCAGACAAATTGGGTTATAAAGGGACGTCTTCCTTCTGTTTGTCAACTGAAAAGTGCATGTCTATAAGCAGGGCCGTCGCAAGGGGTGGGCGGGGCCTAGCTGTTAAGGCAATGACATCGTAGACTTAGCAACTGCTTAGCAGATACTGTTTATAATAGTCAACCCGTCGTTTAAGAAATGATTATTTAGGTACATTTTTCCCCTCTCACCGCGGTTGCCCCCCCCACAGACAGAGTTGCCCCCACACAGACGGCCCTGTCTATTAGAGTTTTAATTTTTAATTTATTTTTAATTTAACCTTTATTTAACCAGGCAAGCCATTAAGAACAAATTCTTATTTACAATGGCGGCCTGGAAAAAGGCAAAGCCTCTTGAGGGAAGTTGTGGGAGTTGCCCCCACACAGAGACGGCCCTGTCGATGAGAGGCACACTGACCCGGCCCGACCCCTCCCCCACGCCACCGCGCGCCCCCGGCACGTACGGAACCTCCGCCGCGTTCCATCATTCCCGATTCCGGAACCGATCGATACGAATTCTCGTAACAATGTCCCCGAGTCCCCCAGGAACGCTGTGTGCTGCTTTCACAGATGAAACGCCCGGCAGTCTGCCGCTGATTACACGGCTGACGTAGAGCTGGGGGCCACCGGAGGACGTTTGATTTCTTTCTGTTTACTTTGTCTAATGAATACGTCTCTTCTCGGTCCCGATCCACAAAAGGTGCAGGTTTGACCCGCTGGTGTTTCTGGGACTGTGCTCAACGCCCCTGGGTATCAGAACCCTCTGTTTTGATGTCGGTCTTGCTTCAGACAGACTTATAAAGACAATTTAAAAAATGAAAAACGTGCCACCGGGGGCGGCAATTGGCTGTCCACCCCAGGGAGGGGGGAGGGAAGCCGACAGGAAGTTCACCGCGCACAGGAGTGGTCCTGTAGTACCGGAGTTATGGTTGACGGCCTGGCAAGTGCCATCTCGGAGGAGACGATACTTCGCCTTTGTCACTACCAGTCACAGGGCTACGGCAGCGAATTCACTATATTAGGGGGAGGTTGACATGAAAAAGAGAGGGTGTAATTGGGATGACTAAATTGGGAGAAAATGGGAGAAAATCAGAAGCAAAAAAAAGAAAAAAAGAAAAACAGAACTGATAAAAAAGCGACTGAGGAATGGCAATTAGGTGTCTATTGTGCTCACATTTTCAGATGCAACATCCATCACAATGTCAGTCAGTATTAAATAGCAATAATAATAATAATTTCAGAGCACTCCTAAAAGTAAAAATTCAAGTAAGTACAAAGAAACAAAAAATGAAATCACAAAATGTAGCCTGGTTCTGCACTCTTTGAGGCCTGACTGCAGGAGACAGCCAGACTCCGACTCTTCCCCCCCTCCAGATAATATCTCTTGCATCCACATCAAATGCGAAAAGCAAATCAACTGCTTCCTCTGAACTGAGTCCAACTCCCATACGCTCCAGTGTGCTTCTGCAGCCCTGCAACACAACTTCAGCTGCATACTCACCGAGCCCCAAACAGGAAACCCGCAGGCCTGACTTCCCCAGGTTCCTGCGGAGAAGGCGAAAACAACACAAGATTAATATTGACAGCTCCAGGACATGAGAGCTCTGTCGGTTTAACAAAGACTTGTGTTTGGAGTGGAAAGGCAGGCAGTGGAGAGAGAGATGGATGGATGGAGAGAGGGAAAGAGGGAGAGGCAGGATTGAATCATCGCGAATGGTGACAGTGGCAGTCTGTGCCCTGGCGGAGTGACAGCTGCGCGCGCGGTATGACAGACAGTCGCGCGACTGCAGCTGTTGCATAGAGACGTGTCTGGGATAAACTGCAGGGGATTATCAGCAGGTGAGTCCAGGTGGACGGACGGCAACTTATCGGCAGTGCCACTGACAACACACAAAACACACACATACACACAAACACACAAACACACATGCACGTACACACAAACACACAAACACACATGCACGCACGCACAAAAGCACACACGTACACACAAACACACACGTACACACAAACACACAAACACACACGTACACACAAACACACACGTACACACAAACACACAAACACACACACACACACACAAACACACAAACACACATGCACGCACGCACAAAAGCAAGCACGCACGCGCAATCACACACATTCTGTCTCATACGCACTCTCTCTCTCTCTCACACACACACACACACACACACACACTCTGTCTCACACACTCTCTCTCTCTCTCTCTCTCACACACACACACACACACACACACACACACACACACACACACACTTTCTCTCACACTCTCTCTCTCTCTCTCTCTCTCTCTCTCTCTCACACACACACACACACACTCTCACACAGTCATCAATATGCAGGTGTAAACTTTATTGCAGACCGAAAGGAGAAAAAAACGGAAGATAAAAATCAATATTCACCGCTGCTCCCTGTCTCCCCTCACCTCAGACTCAATGACACTGTGTTATTGGCTGGTTTAAGCAAAATGCACGTTAAATTGTTCTCCGCACGAACCATTCGTCACCCCCGCCACCCAAAGCTGTCTTCATCACCGCGGTAACAGCTTATCCTAATACTCTGGCAATCGGAGCCTCGTTCCCTTCCCCCCACCCCCCCAATCCCGCACGGAGCCGGCGCGCACTCGGGAGCTCGCGGTTTTCCCAGAGCGCGCCTCGTCCCGGAGCCGATCCCTGTCTGCATCACACCTTGCCTTCGTGACGGCGCAGCCCTGTCTGCACCACAACCTTGCCTTTCCCAGTGTTACAGGTATCAGACAGCTACCGCTGTATTACAAACAGATTGTTCTTACCTTGTATTAATGCACATCTTGTAAGTCGCCCTCTCCACTACAGGAGCGCCGCGCTGCCTCCGTTCTGAAGACCCGCGCCAGCAGGACTCAACGTTCAGCGCCACACGAGTTTGAAGGCCCACAAGTTTGAGCGCAAAAGAGACGCTCAGAACGATAAATGCATTAAAGAAAATGTTAAGACCAATGAGATGCATCTCTGAGCAGGGACTGTTCTCCTGACGGGGGCTCACAGGGTGCTGGGCTGGGAGGGGGGCTGGGGGGGCTCACAGGGTGCTGGGCTCTGGGGGGGCTCACAGGGTGCTGGGCTGGGAGGGGGGCTGGGGGCTCACAGGGTGCTGGGCTGGGAGGGGGCTGGGGTCTGGTGGGGTCTGGGAGGGGGCTGGGGGCTCAGGGGGTGTGGGCTGGGAGGGGGCTGGGGGCACAGGGTGCTGGGCTGGGAGGGGGCTGGGGGCTCACAGGGTGCTGGGCTGGGAGGGGGGCTGGGGGGGCTCACAGGGTGGTGGGGTCTGGGAGGGGGGCTGGGGGCTCACAGGGTGCTGGGCTGGGAGGGGGGCTGGGGGGGCTCACAGGGTGCTGGGCTGGGAGGGGGGCTGGGGGGGCTCACAGGGTGTTGGGCTGGGAGGGGGCTGGGGGGGCTCACAGGGTGTTGGGCTGGGAGGGGGTCTTCATTAGATGAGGCCCCTGGTGTGGAATGAACGGGACTGGATTGGGTTCTAACCAGTGGGGAGTGTCTGAGGCTCGGGGAGAGGAGGGGCTTTGAGCCTATACAGAGACTCTTACTGAACACCAGACTAAACAACGCACTCAACACTGCCACACACACACTGAGAATCACACTCAACACTGCCACACCCACACACTCAACACTGCCACACCCGCATCTAAATGAGAGGGAGAGAGAGAGAGAGGGGGAGGAATAAAGAAAGAGGCAAAGAAGGAGGGATAAATTAGGGAGAGAGAAAAAGAAAGGGGGAGGATATAGAATGAGAGAGAGATTGGAGTTATTCCAATTCCAATAAAGAGAAAGAGAAAACAAGACAGCAAGAATAAAAGTGGGAAGAGGGTGATTATAAGAAAGAGAGAAAATTGAGAGAGGGAGAGATGAAAGAAGAGAAAACAGAAAGATGGAGCAGGACAAAGAAAGGGAGATAAAGTAAATGAAATGAGAGAGGAAGAGCAAGCAAGAGAGAGAGAGAGAGAGAGAGATGCTGATCAGAATATTAAAAGTGAAGAGGCAGGGAGGGGGTGAACAGCGACAGTCCCAACGTGCAGTGGGGTGACCTGGCAGAAAGGGGGGGGGGGGTTCTGTCACTTCTCGTTGGCTGTGACATCATTCTCACGGCGTGAGCTCCAGTAATAACCTTTACTGGGATCAGCCCCACTGCCAGCACAGTGCCGTCCCACACGGGGAGGGGAGGGGGCCTTCTTTTAAAACTTGTCTCGTTTTGCCCTCCGTCTCTGGGACAGGAGAGTCATCCCGATTTCACGAGGCTCCCTTAACGGTCTGTTTAAATGAGGCCTTGTCCTCTTACTTTGAGACTGAATGCACTTGTTACTAGTGATTACAAAATTGATGGTTACACCTATAGCTGTCACTTGATACTTATAACTGAATGTATTTGTTATATTATGTATTATATATAATAATAATAATTATTATTATTGGTAATTATTGTTATATATATTATTATTATAATGTATTGATTTAAATATTTGATATATATACAGATCCATTATTTCTATGTTTATCTATCTACTGTTGGCCATTTTGGCCATTTTTTGGTTGCAATATCTTCATTAACCAATGTATGCAGACTTTGTTGTGTTTTGTCTCGTGTCTGTCTGCTTTTGTCATATTAATAATGTATTTTATTTTATTATATTATATTATTTTTCGTATAGTATAGTATATATGTTTAGTATATGAATACTTTTGTTGTTCTATTAATGTTGTAATATATGTTGGGACCCCCTCGAAAACGAGATGTGACATCTCAAGGGGTTTTATCCTAATAATAATAATAAACTTCAAACGACGGCTAGACACAAAGGCTGCCGTTATTCCTGCGGTTCGGGCTTCAGGGAAGGAGCGCGCGCGCGCGGCTCTGCGTTCCGTCCTCTCATTACGGATAACGGCACAAATTAACGAGCTCAGAAGACACCTGCTGCAGCTGGGCCTCCATCAGAGAGCAGGCGGGCGCCGAGGGAGACTCTAATGAACACATACGGATTCACGAGAGAGCGCCGATCACGCTCCGTCGCCCGTCTGACTCCTCGCAGGGCCCTTTTTCGCTCCGCGAGGGGCGGCTGTTGATGTTGTTTCAACTGCGACGTCTCAACCGTAATGACATATCGCAATTAATCAAACGCACTTCGGCGGCCTGCTTTGACGTCGTCCCGTATTCTGTCGACGGGCTTCGCAACCGGCTTTGATGTCTTAACTGCAATCGTGCGACAGGCTTCTCAACCGCTTTTGATGTCTTAACTTCACTTCACTTTCTCCCCCGAGTTTCACAGCCTGTTGTGAAGTCTTCGAGGAGTGATCTCACGGACCCGTAAAACCTGCTGCGCTGTCTAAAAACAAAAATGTCCATATTTTACAACCTGCTCTGATGTCTAGAGCGGGGCAGCAGCGGAGAGAGAGAGAGAGACTCGTCCGCAGAGCGAGGGAGGAGCGGGGAGCGATCGGAGAGCAGTGCTGAGTCACCGTGTGTCTCCTCGGAGCAGCCATTAATCAGGGAGAGAATGAGGCTGATAAACAGCCACAGCGAGGGAGAGCAGGAGGGAGGGAGCGCTAATGAGAGGGAGGGAGAGGTGCAGCTGTGCGGCCTCCCTTCCAGGCAGGAAAACAACGAGAGAGAGACGAGCGGCGGAGCACAGCCGCCGACTCCGCGGCGCTCCAGCACAGACACACACACGCCGCAGTAGCGCCGGAGTAGAGATGGAGCGCCGCTGGAGAAAGCCCTGCAGACGACGTGGACACGCAGAGTAGGAGGCAGCGGGGTACGGCAGGAAGCGCCGTACTACAATGGTTATGGAGCTGGGCTTGCAGGTTTGATTCCCAGGTGGGGCACAGCCGCAGTGCCCCTGAGGAAGGTGCTTAACATTCAGGTTAGCTTCAGTAAATATCCAGCTGCGATGAATGTAAGTCGCTCTGGATAAGAGTGTCTGATAAATGCCCTGCAGAGCAGCGTTCTGAAGTGGAGAGAGACACAGAGCAGCGTTCTAAAGGGGAGAGAGACGCAGAGCAGCGTTCTAAAGGGGAGAGAGACACAGAGCAGCGTTCTAAAGGGGAGAGAGACACAGAGCAGCGTTCTCTAAAGGGGAAAGGAGAGGACACAGAGCAGCGTTCTGAAGTGGGAGAGAGACACAGAGCAGCGTTCTAAAGGGGAGAGAGACACAGAGCAGCGTTCTAAAGGGAGAGAGACACAGAGCAGCGTTCTAAAAAGAGGAAAGAGACACAGAGCAGCGTTCTAAAGGGAGAGAGAGACACAGAGCAGCAGTTCTAAAGGGAGAGAGAGCAGCGTTCTAAAGAGCAGCGCGTTCTAAAGGGGAGAGGGACACAGAGCAGCGTTCTAAAGGGAGAGAGACACAGAGCAGCGTTCTAAAGGGAGAGAGACACAGAGCAGCGTTCTAAAGAGGAGAGAGACACAGAGCAGCGTTCTAAAAAGGGGAGAGAGACACAGAGCAGCGTTCTAAAGGGGAGAGAGACGCGTTCTAAGAGCAGCGTTCTAAAGGGGAGAGAGACACAGAGCAGCGTTCTAAAGGGGAGAGAGACACAGAGCAGCGTTCTAAAGGGGAGAGAGACACAGAGCAGCGTTCTAAAGGGGGGAGAGACACAGAGCAGCGTTCTAAAGGGGAGAGAGAGACAGAGAGCAGCGTTCTAAAGGGAGAGAGACAGAGAGCAGAGAGACACAGAGCAGCGTTCTAAAGGGGAGAGAGACAGAGAGCAGCATTCTAAAGGGAGAGAGACACAGAGCAGCGTTCTAAAGGGGAGAGAGACACAGAGCAGCGTTCTAAAGAGGAGAGGGATGCAGAGCAGCGTTCTAAAGGGGAGAGAGACGCAGCAGCGTTCTAAAGTGGAGAGGGACACAGAGCAGCGTTCTAAAGTGGAGAGGACACACACAGAGCAGCAGCGTTCTAAAGGGAGAGAGAGACACAGAGCAGCGTTCTAAAGGGAAGAGACACAGAGACAAAGTGGAGAGAGACAGAGCAGCGTTCTAAAGGGGAGAGAGACACAGAGCAGCGTTCTAAAGAGGAGAGAGACAGAGAGCAGCATTCTAATTCTAAAGTGGAGAGAGACACAGAGCAGCATTCTAAAGGGAGAGAGACGCAGAGCAGCGTTCTAAAGTGGAGAGAGACGCAGAGCAGCGTTCTAAAGGGGAGAGAGACACAGAGCAGCGTTCTGAAGGGGAGAGACACAGAGCAGCGTTCTAAAGGGGAGAGAGGGGCCTCCTCAGTGGTCTAGCTGTTACAACGTTCAACGCTGGCCACTGTGACCAGGGTTCAATTCCACCGGCTGCGCCAGTGTCGGCTCTGGCCGGGAGTGCCACTAGGGGGTGGCAATTGGCTGTCCGCCCCACTAGGGGCGAGGGAAGCCGACATGAGTTCGCTGCGTGTAGGAGTGGCTCTGGAGTACCGGAGTTATGGTCGAGGAGGAAACGATACTTCGCCTTTGTCACTGCCGGTCACAGGGCTACGGCAGCGAACTCACAATACGAAGGGGGGATTGACATGAAAAAGAGAAGGTGTAATTGGCTACTAAATTGGGGGAAAAATTTGATAAAATCAAAAACAAAATCAAAAAGTGCAGAGAGAACTGCTGCATGCCTGACCTTTTTCTCCCGCCGAGTGAGATGAGGTGAATTTGGGGCTGATTGACTTCAGCTCCATGATTAAACGGTCGATACCGGGCCTGGCCTTGGAATTGGCCTGGGCGCGTGAGCGGGAGGGGCGCTGATCGAGGCTGACAGGTCATGAACCCAGATTAATGTGGATCGGGGAGGTGTGACAGAACAAGGAGGCCAAACAGCTTTACACCTGGAGGTGAAGAGCTTCCCCAACACCAGGAAAGCAGCGGGAAAGACACACACAGACACACACACACACTCACACACACAAACACACACACACACACACACAAACACACAAACACACTCTCACACACACAAACTCACACTCTCACACTCTCACACTCTCACACACTCACACACACTCTTGTCTCTGCTTACACACACACACACAGACACACATTAGTACATGAACACACAATTTTGTCTCTGCTTACACACACACACATACATCCATACACACACACACACACACATCCATACACACAGACACTGGCACATACAATACATACACACACACATCATTACATGCACACGCAATGTCAGATTGTCACTGTTAATAAGAACGAAACCAATAGACAACAACATATTATTGCATAGGTAAGAGTGTCCACACAACATCGAACACGTTTCCTTGGAAACTCTCTACTACATACGCTGGAGGTGGAGCAGCATCACCCCAGGCACGTGACTTAATCTGTCTCACACGTTCCTGTTTCAGCCATTTCAGACCTGTCACCTAAAATAAACAAACTGAGCCTCTGTAAATTGTGCGAAGCTTTAGAGTTACTTGCTGCAAAATTGGTCTAAAAATACCCAGTCTGCCCCCTCCCTTCCTCCCCTCCTCCACATTTTAAACTGTTTTCTCCTCTGTGCTCTGAATGCTTAACTTTGCCCAATGACATTGATCTGTTACAATCACCCGGCAATACTTCTGAATGCCCAAAGGTCTGAACGCTTATTTGTTGTCCAATGGTATCGACGTGCCAAAATAGCGATAGCTCCCCCTGCCTGTCGGGGCTATCTGTATATTTCCTATGCTTGTGCTCCCCTGCTCTTACATAATGCTACTGGCTATAGCACTGCTTTTTCTGACTGCATGTTCTCTTCTCTGCCTCGGCCTCTGACTCGGGGCACCTGCCCCCGAGCCCTAGATCCTGCGAGAAGTGTGAGCTGCCCCCATCAACCCTCACCCCCACGCCAACCCCAGTTCCTGGATCTGGACCCCCTTCACATGGTTTAGCCCCCTCACTGACTACCTAACTCAGGAGGGGCAAAGTCATCCAGCCCTGAGTCACCTTGGACTGACCATGACATGGTCTTTTTGGACACACCCTGTGCCGGCCAGAAGAGGATGGGCTCCCCCTTTTAGTCTGGTTCCTCCCAAGGTTTCTCCCTACCAAGGGAGTTTTTCCTTGCCACTGTTGCCTTTAGGCTTGGTTTTTAGGGGGGTCTAGGCCTGGGTTCCCCTTCTGTTAAGCGTTTTGTGACAATTCAATTGTGAAAAGCGCGATACAAATACATTTGATTTGATTTGATTTGCTGGTCAGCCGCTGAAGTGAATTTGAGCCCCGTCACTCATCTCCTTGTCTGTCCCCTTGGCGAGGGCTGCGACGTGTCGTTCGGGTGTTCCTCAGGACGAAGCGGGAAGCCCTCCCATTTCTGCTGAGCGATGAGCGAGGAACAGAGACGGTGGCTTTGTGCGCGCGACGGTTACTGACCCCCGAAAACCGCGCAGGACGGAGAGGAGCGATGAGTAATGGTTGCAGAACTCTGCATGAAGCCCGGCCGGCCCGCCTCATCATTAATTCACGTGTTTACCAGACCGCGGTCGCAGGGAGCCTCCCTCTCTGTGTGTGACAACGCTAACGCTAACGTGGACACGCCCGCCTGGCGCGATGCGCGTCTATTCGCACAAAGCAATGCGTGTTACAACAAGGAAGAGAGAGAGAGGAAAAAAACCCCCTGTGTGTAACAATGTCTGATATCAGAAGAAAACAATTGTTGCCATTTCTGTGTATTTTTGTACAGTTGTACAATAATCTTTGTCATCTTTGTCCAGCAGGATGTCAAAATGACCTGCGTGCAGCTGAGAAACATTTCCATTATTGTTACGACTTGTGGTAACTGCAGTGAAACGGTGTTTAGTTTAGGTTATCTGCTGCAGAGGACAGTGCTCCAGTGCTGTGTCCCAGTCTGGCTCTGTGTGTTAGTCACTCCGCAGCTGTTTTTGGCCAGTCAGACAAACCCTCTGGCCACCCACTGCACAGACAGACAGAGTTTCATTAGTGACGTGTCATCCTTAACAAGTCCATGTTCCATTAGTGAAACAGCGTTCTTAACGAGTTTATGGGAGAGGGAAAATAGTACCTGTGGGGTGGTTTTAAATTGCATTTTGGGCCAGGAGAGGAGAGTGGAGTGTACTGTGTGAATCAACGTTTGTATATGCGAATGAAAGAGCGTTTGTGCATTTGTGTGTGTATGTGTGTGTGTCTACATGTGAGAGACAGTAGGAGAGTGTGTGTGTGTGTGTATCTGTGTGCGTGTGCATTCTTGTGCATACATCTGAGAGAGAGAGAGAGAGAGAAGAAGAGTGTGTGTGTGTGTGTGTGTGCATGTCTGTGTGAGAGAGAGGAGAGTGTGTGTGTGTGTGTGTGTGTGTGTGAGAGAGAGAGAGAGAGAGTAGGGTGTGTGTATGTGTGTAAGAGAGAGAGAGTAGGTGTGTGTGTGTGTGTGTGTGTGTGTGAGAGAGAGAGTAGGGTGAGTGTGTGTGTGTGTGTGTGAGAGAGAGAGTGTGTGTGTGTGTGTGAGAGAGAGAGTAGGAGAGTGTGTGTGTGTGTGTGTGAGAGAGGTTAGGAGAGTGTGTGTGTGTGTGTGAGAGAGAGAGAGAGAGTGTGTGTATGTGTGTGTGTGAGAGAGAGAGAGTAGGAGTGTGTGTGTGTGTCTGTGTGAGAGAGAGAGTAGGAGAGTGTGTGTGTGTGTGTCTGTTACACTGGCTGTCCTCAGAGGACAGAGAGGACAGATCAGGCAGTGACTCAGCCCCCAGCAGGACAGAGCGTCAGACAGGGCTGTGTGTCCGGCTGTCCCACGCCTAGCAAACACACCCTCACAGCGCCACAGCGCCACTGCCACCACCTATCCGGCAGCACAGCACAGAACACCTCACACTGGGAGTGGGAGTGGACCTGTCCCAGCATCACCACAGGGTGAAGGAGGTACATGAGGACAAGGCACCCAACCTGGACTGAACCTGACTGGTTCCCAGGTGGCGCATCCAGCTAAAGCACTCCTTCTCAGCGTTGTGACCGCAACAAGTGTTGCAGTCACAATAAGGCAGCGCAGCACATCCCACAGTTTCAGTGGGAATATGACATCATGGCTAAAATCAAACCAATCACGTGAACATTAAGGTCATTTAAGACTATTTAGATTGTACTCACTTTTTTTTCTTCTTCAAACCGTCATACATCACTGTAAATGTAACCTTTGTATGCATTACATTTTTGCGACGTCGTGATGTTTTAGGCTTACTGCCCATGGACCACAGACGGAAATGATCCATGTAGCCAAATCTGGTGCGACGTGACTGCTGTGCGTGGCCCTTGACAAACAAACGTGGCTCTGTGTGGCTCAGTAGGTAGAGCATGGCGTTGGCAATGCTTAGGTTGTGGGTTCAATTCCCACTGGGACCATATATACTGAAAAATGTATGCATTCAGTACTGTAAGTTGCTTTGGATAAAAGCGTTGGCGAAATGGCATATATTAACGTGTGAACCAACACACGCCAAGCTTCAGAATCGAACCCTGACTGTGCCAGGGCCAACCCTGGCCAGTGTCCCTGCAGGGCGGCGCTACCTACAGAGACCGATCACATCCTACACCAGGGGTGGGCAATCCTACCCTGTGTGGGCGGTGCAGGCTTTTGTTCCAACTGAACAGTGACACACCTGATTCCACCAATCAAAGCCCTGATTGAAGACTTTGATTAGCTGATTAGTCAAATCAGGTGAGCTTCTGCTCACGGCTGGAACAAAAGCCTGCACCCACACCGCCCACACAGGGTAAGTCCTACACCCTGTCCAGATCTCTCTGATCGGCCTCCTCTGGCCAGCTCACGGTCTCCTCTCTCCGCACACCCGGTGGCCGCTCCTTACTCACGGCTGGACTGAGCTTGGCCACTCCGTGGGGACTGCAGAATCTCTCGAAAAAAACACTGAACACTCACCCTTTCAGACTTCACCTCAAATGATTAAAAACAGGGTGTAATAACCTTTCTCCTCTCTCTGTATGACAGGCTTTGCGGCACGGACGTCGGCAATGTCAGTGATGAGACTGTAACCTACTGTTCGCTGCACGCTGATAAAAATGATGTGTAACCTGGCCGGCGGCTTTGCGAACCAATGAGAAAACAGCCTGTGAAGGCCACACCCCGGCCAGGTCTTGAACGTTTGTCTTTCTTTATATCCGTTTCACGGACAAACAGCCGTGTCCGGTTACTGCTCCTCCTGCTCGCAAAATGTCTGCAGCACACGTGGAAATAATATTTACACCTTTTTCTTTTCTCCCCATAACTCATATGCCCCGCTTTGCTTCATAAATGAATAGATAACACTGCTGGAACGAGCCGTACAGAAGCAATGAGTCAGGGAGAGGCCCAATAACGGCGCGAGAGTGCAGCAGCCAGCTTCGGGTCATTTTGCGCGAGTGTTTCATATTCACAGAACAGGAATAAAAGCTGGCGGTGTGAACGGTCAGGTAAGATGGCGGGATGGTGCTGGGGGCAGGCCCGTTCACTGGGTGATCGAACGCTTCATTTTCAAGGGTTCCTTCTGTCGAGGCTGAGAGACGCAAACATCGACGACATAAAAGCGACGACATCGAGAGCAAAGCACGGCTGCTGCGGTTATTTACAACCTCGACAGCCAGACAGGAGCGAGGGACAGAGAGAGAGAGAGAGCGAAGGAAGGAGAGAAAGGGAGGAGGAGAGAGGGAGCGAAGGAGAGGGAGCTAAGGAGTGAGAGAGAGGGAGCGAAGAGAGAGGGAGCGAAGGAAAGGGAGAGAGGGAGGAAGAGAGAGGGAGCGAAGGAAGGGGACAGAGGGAGGGAAAGAGAGGGAGCGAAGGAAGGAGAGAGAGGGAGGGACAGAGGGAGCGAAGGAAGGGGGAGAGGGAGGAAGAGAGAGGGAGCGAAGGAAGGGGAGAGAGGGAGGGAGAGAGAGGGAGCAAAGGAAGGGGACAGAGGGAGAGAGAGAGAGGGAGCGAAGGAAGGGGAGAGAGGGAGGAAGAGAGAGGGAGCGAAGGAAGGGGAGAGAGGAGGGAGAGAGAGAGCGAAGGAAGGAGAGAGAGGGAGGGAGAGAGAGGGAGCGAAGGAAGGGGAGAGAGGAGCGAAGGAAGGGAGAGAGGGAGCGAAGGAAGGGGAGAGAGAGGGAGGAAGAGAGAGGGAGCGAAGGAAGGGGAGAGAGGGAGCGAAGGAAGGAGAGAGGGAGCGAAGGAAGGGGAGAGAGGGAGGGATAGAGAGGGAGGCAACGGGAGGGGAGAGAATCAGGCCGAGGCCATTTAAGCAGGACCGGATGACAGGTGGCTGGAGCCATCCTCGCCGGTCACAAGTGAAAGACGGAAAGATGGACGTTGGACGGGCAGTGAGTAACGTGCATGTAAAGATGGAGTAAAGGGGAGCAGGGTGAGCAGTGAGTAATGTGCGTGTAAAGATGGAGTAAAGGGGAGCAGGGTGGGCAGTGAGTAATGTGCGGAGGAGGTATTTGCTGCTGAGATTATTCAACAGGAATGTGTCCAGTTATAGCCTGCAGAAAGGGCGTCCAGTCAGAACACATTAGAGACCAAGCGCTCGCCTACCTCCTGATGAGGAGATTTGCGAGGAGGGGCTTTGCTCTGCGTACATTTATCGAGTCGCTCGGTTGATCTTGACGCGCGGCACCGAAGGACATCCACATTAAACTGACAATTGTGAACGTGGCGGTCGTTCTGCGTTCATCTCCCAGCAATCTCTGTGCAAAAGCACAGTACGTGCTGGGAAGCTGGGAAGCACAGTGCCATGACCACTAAACGTAAACTCACACACAAATATACGCACATACGCACACAGACACACACACACACACACACACACACACATCACATATAGACACAGACGCATGCACACACACACACACACATACACACACACACACACACACACACACACACACACATACATACATACAGTATACAAACAAACAAACAATCACACATCCTTCAACTCTAAATCCATGCGGGCGCATTGTGTTGGCTCCATAAGACGGGGCGTGAAGTGACATCCCGAAAGATGAAAAGAAAGTCAATGAGACGATGAGGCATAAACCCTGTTCTGGGAAAGAATGTTACAGTGAGATTATTCTGCCCGGGGTCTGCAGGCAGCCCCCACAACTCTGCGCCTCCCGCCATATTAAGTCAGTCGATCACAATAGAGCCCCCAAGCGGCGGTGCTGCAGATGGCTGTGGGGTGATTGGTGCTGTGGCCTTAAACCCACTGGAGAAACAGGGCGATCTGGAGAGCACACACAGCCCTCAGCCACACAGCACACCCCTCAGCACACACACCCCTCAGCACACACAGCCACACACAGCCACACACACCCCTCAGCACACACAGCCAGCACACACAGCCACACACAGCCACACACAGCCACACAGCACACACAGCCACACACAGCCACACAGCCACACACAGCCACAGCCACACTCAGCCACACACAGCCACACTCAGCCACACACACCCCTCAGCCACACACACCCCTCAGCCACACACACCCCTCAGCCACACGCACCCCTCAGCCACACACACCCTCAGCCACACGCACAGCCACACGCACCCCTCAGCCACACACAGCCACACACACCCCTCAGCCACACACAGCCACACTCAGCCACACACAGCCACACGCACCCCTCAGCCACACACAGCCACACGCCCCCTCAGCCACACCCCACTCAGCCACACACCAGCCACACAGCCCTCAGCCACACACAGCCACACCCCTCAGCCACACACCCTCAGCCACACACAGCCACACACAGCCACACACAGCCACACGCACCCCACACCCCTCAGCCACACACACCCCAGCACACAGCCACACACAGCCCCTCAGCACACAGCCACACACAGCCACACGCACCACACGCACCCCTCAGCCACACACACCCCTCAGCCACACACACCCCTCAGCCACACACCCCTCAGCCACACACAGCCACACACACCCCTCAGCACACGCAGCCCTCAGCCACACAGCCAGCACAGCCCCCAGGAAAGCAGCCACACGCAGCACACGCAGCCACGCTGCCAGCCCGATCACACACAAAGTCATTCCACACCAGCCACACACAGTGTCAGCGCACACACAGCACACACAGCACACACAGCCACACACACCGCACCCCTCACAGCAGGCAGCTCCAGCCCACCTGCGCAAACAGTGTCACATCACACACAAGCGCACATCGCGCCCACTGCACACATGCACCTCGCATACACACACACACACATACCCACACACACACAAATCAAAATCACCTGCACACAAATACGTACTCACACACACAACATATATATATATATATATATATTTTGCACATCCACCTACACTCTCCCCAATACACACACATGCACATGCATGCACACACACAATATGTTATTGCTCGTCCGAAACCCTCCCTACTGGATAAACAGGTTAGACATCCTTTAAGGTGTGACTTTCAGCCTGCCACGCAGTCAACATAAACGAGCAGTAAAAGATTCATTCAGCCCCTAAACGATATACCACAACAAAGCTGACTGGAATAACAACGGAACTGGGCGTAGTCCTGTAGATAAATGCGTCCGTTAACGCAAGAGCCAGCGGCGCTTAAGCTGTGCCGTTAAAGGCTCATTTAGAGCTAAACGTCGTCAACACTCTGTGCTGTACTGTACGAACGGCAGCGTTGCTGTAAGCCGGCAACGCCCTGTAAAACACATATACAATTTTGCAGTGATGAAGAATATTATTCATTATTTACGAGCCCACAGAAACCATCGCCTCAACAACAACTCATAATAAAGCATTTTGTGCTCGTTCCAAGAGCGAGGCGAGTCTGTCCCCCCCCCCCCCCCTCGGCCCAGGGTCCCAGGGAAGCGCCGTTTGTCTTCCAGTCTTTAAAATGAGGTGAACGCGCTGCGATTTTCCCGGATGGAGAGACAGATTTGTTCTGCTGGTCCACCCTGGGGCGCTAAACCGAAGGCTTGGGGACAGCGTGCGCCGCTAATTCACCTCGTTCGCCAAGCTCTCTACACACGGCTCGTAATTAGCCCAGAGGCATGCACGCACCGCGTCAGCAATTAAGGCTGCTTAATAAACAAATCTAAAGATTCATTTACATGTCCCTCCACAGCTCAGTTTTTTTTTCTTCCTTTTTTTTTTTTTTGGAAGGGGTTTCAGAGCAGCGCAAACTGTAAGGGAGAAAAAAACTGCCGACGGGGACAGCGGGCGAAACCGGAGAGCGGCCGCACGTTGCGGAAAAGAGCAGAACGCTTTTGACTGAGGCGCAGCACCCGCGACACACACGGAGACACACTCTGCTCTCTCCGCGGCGTCCTGCGGGAGGAACACGATCGACCTTCAGGTGTCCTTCACTCGTCAACGTGCCCCCCGACCTCACGCGCCAATTAGCAGCGCGACCTCTCCGGTCGGGGTTAATCAATGGAGGTTAATTGTGAGCGTGGCGAGGAGGGGGGGGGGAGGTGGGAGAGAGATGTCCAGGGAGATGAGAGAGGCGGTTTCAGCCATGCTGTCTTATGGGCCGCGGGTGAGATTATCCTCTGCCTTCAAAGCGAAAACTAAAAGGCTCTCTCCAGGCCTGACCCCGACCCGACTTCAGGAACCTCTACGCTACAGCTGGTCATTAATGGGGCCTGAAAAAGTGGAGGTTCTAGCTGCAAATAAATGAACGACTTAATAAAATAAAATGACAAAATAATAAAAATATTTTAAAAACTCGGTCCAAGAAGGTCAATAGTGAAGTAAGAGAAAGTGGATGCACTCCAAGGCGATATGTTTTTCTTCTCTACTGTCTACTTTTATTTTCTTCATTCAATTCTGACAGGGCTGGTACGAAGAAAACTAAACATTCGCACTGCAGTCATTCACAAGAGTAACCTATCACACTTCGCTTATTAAAGAGAGGAACCTATCACACCATGGCGATCAATGAGAGTGACCTATCACACCACTAATAAGTCACTAACAAGGCATCCCTATCACTCAAGTGCAGTATTTAACAGCAGTGGAAGAGAGGGAGAGTGCTTCATAGGGAGCACAGCTGCTTATCTTTTAAGTAATTCATATCTCCATAGCAACCATAAATTAAACTAAGCCTTCCTTATCACTGCATTCCAGTTAAGCCCCACCTTAGCTTGGCATCTTTAGTCCTCTCTCCCCCCACCATACAACGCCTCATAACGCCACCTCTACACGCATCAGAACTGTGTAACACCACCTCTACACACGCCAGAACTGTGTAACGCACCTCTACACACGCCAGAACTGTGTAACGCACCTCTACACACGTCAGAGCTGTGTAACACACATCGGGTCTGTGTAAAGTGCGAGGGTGCGTTTTACTGGCTCATTTTCTCTATTGTTAATTTATCGTTTTAAGGTTTTCAATGCATGCTTTACTCTCATAACATGAACGAGTAATTTAACAGTTGAAACAATGAAACAAGACGCCGTAACCACGCTGCAGCATGGCCCAAATGCAGGGGCACACACACACGCACACGCACACACACACACGCCTGGCTGTGTGCAGACACTAAATGCAGATAAGAGCTGAGTCTGCATCTTCAAAGGGTCTTTTAAGCTTCACGTCCCCCATCCGACAGTCAGTACATTGATTTTATAGAGCTCGAGATTTCGTCTGGTCGTCCTCTAACTGTGAAGATAAAAGGTTTCGTTTGGCCAGAGTACTGCACGAGGTCAAGGAACCTGGACGACTCTCAGACACTCAATCTCAGACACCCCGTTAATCTACACCCCACACCCCATTTCATCTACACCCCACACCCCACAGAATCTACACCCCACACCTCATACTAGGGCTGGGTACTGAGGATCGCGCTACAATACATATCCCGATACAATGAACATGAAAAAGTACATTTTGTAATTTAAAAAAATCGATCTCATTGAGGTTGTTTGAAAAGAATAGTCATGCATTGTGAACTGCACATTATATTACAGAAGCAGTGGCCAAATATTACAAAAACAAATAATAATTCTGAGGTCCATATCTTGGATCAAATAAAAAGAGAAGTGAAAAAGGCATGACTTCAGCTCAGAACATAAAGGTCAACATTTGAACATAAAGGTTGTGCCTTTAAGCCACATATATTATTTACTCATGCACTTCTGTAGAGATAATAAAAGAACAAAAATATACAAACACCTATGAAATATTGATACAGGCATCATATTTAACCTACACCCCAAACCCCACATAACCTACACCCCACACTGCCCTGCTCATAACCTACACCCCACACTGCCCTGCCCATAATCTACACCCCACATAAACTACCCCCCCATAATCTACACCCTACACTGCTCATAATCTACAGCCCACACTGCCCTGCTCATAATCTACACCCCACATAAACTACACCCCCCATAATCTACACCCCACTGCCCTGCTCATAATCTACACCCCACATAACCTACACCTCACACTGCCCTGCTCATAATCTGCCCTGCTCACTACACCCCATACCCTACACCCCACACTGCCCTGCTCATAATCTACACCCCACATAACCTACACTCACACACTGCCCTGCTCATAATCTACACCCCACACTGCCCTGCTCATAATCTACACCCCATAAACTACACCCCCATAATCTACACCCCACACTGCCCTGCTCACTACACCCCACATAACCTACACCCCACACCCCACACTGCCTTGCTCATAACTACACCCCACAATCACCCCCACACTGCTCATAACCTACACCCCACATAATCTACATAGGTCAGCCACACAAACAGGATGACGTGGAATGATGTGAACAGAGGGTGAAAGGTCAAAGGTAAAAGGTGACGTAGGATCTGGAGGGGGCGGAAGATGAGGGGGGGAGGAGGATGACAAACAGAAGGAGGGGACAGGAAGCCCTGGTCGCCGTGGACTCCCAGACCAGCGGCTTTCCCCTTGTCAGAGACCATTAGCCTAATCGCAGTTACAGACAGCCGGTGACTGGAGTGGCCACTAAACGACAGAACATGCACCCCGGAAGACATGTCTCTTCTGCCGCTCAGTGACATCCTGCCACTCCTGATTAGACTACAAGCGATGGAAACAGCCTCCGATTCATCTGGGCAAGAGCGCCGCACGACATGGGCAAAAACACGATTCATTAAGCGGGCCAACTGAGAGATAAAAATCCTAAATAAGCACTTATGTGCTTTGATAAAAAACCTTTTCCTTTCATCCCCGGTCAACTAAGACATACTTGAATTAGTCACAGAATCTTACTGCAGAAATGGATTTGACCTCAGTCAATAAAGCCTGTCTAGAGCCTTACTCACAATTACCCTCTCCACTTGAGTCCCAACGATCGGACACTTAAAGCAATCAATCTTTTTAAAGATCTAAAACGGAGATAAGTTCTGGTGTAACAATGTGCCATCACATAACATGGTAGTTACAAGCTACTTACTCTGTTATTACATTGTTATAGCACACAATTTCCGCCCAATCTCAGCAGAAAGACAAACCAAACTTGTGCTTCAGTTAAAACAGCAAGATTGCTCGTCATGCGTGTCAAATTATTAAAACGGTGTGGAGAAAAATATTTTTTTGTGCGTCGTCATGGAAACTGGAAGAGATGCTACAGTTGCGGCAGATTTTTGAAGATCCATGTTTTTTTCTTTCCATGGTGCTCCTGTGTGAGTTTCGCATCGCCCACATGCTAAAAACCAGGAAGTACATCTCCTCCCATCATTCATCTCTGCCCAGTATGTGCTCTGTGTGTGTGTGTGTGTGGTATCAGTACTCTGTGTGTGTGTGGTATCAGTGCTCTGTGTGTGTGTGTGGTATCAGTGCTCTGTGTGTGTGTGTGTGTGTGTGTGTGTATCAGTGCTGTGTGTGTGTGTGTGTGTGTGTGTGTGTGTGGTATCAGTGCTGTGTGTGTGTGTGTGTGTGTGTGTGTATCAGTGCTGTGTGTGTGTGTGTGTGTGTGTGTGTGTGTGTGGTATCAGTGCTGTGTGTGTGTGTGTGTGTGTGTGGTATCAGTGTGTGTGTGTGTGTGTGGTATCAGTGATGTGTGTGTGTGTGGTATCAGTGTGTGTGTGTGTGTGTGTGGTATCAGTGCTCTGTGTGTGTGTGTGTGGTATCAGTGCTGTGTGTGTGTGTGTGTGGTATCAGTGCTCTGTGTGTGTGTGTGGTATCAGTGCTCTGTGTGTGTGTGTGTGTGGTATCAGTGCTGTGTGTGTGTGTGGTATCAGTGATGTGTGTGTGTGTGGTATCAGTGTTGTGTGTGTGTGTGTGTGTGGTATCAGTGCTGTGTGTGTGGTATCAGTGCTGTGTGTGTGTGTGGTATCAGTGATGTGTGTGTGTGTGTATCAGTGCTCTGTGTGTGTGTGTGTTGTATCAGTGCTGTGTGTGTGTGTGTGGTATCAGTGCTCTGTGTGTGTGTTTGGTATCAGTGCTCTGTGTGTGTGTGTGTGTGGTATCAGTGATGTGTGTGTGGTATCAGTGCTGTGTGTGTGTGTGTGTGGTATCAGTGCTCTGTGTGTGTGTGTATCAGTGCTCTGTGTGTGTGTGTATCAGTGATGTGTGTGTGTGTGTGTGTGTGTGTATCAGTGATGTGTGTGTGTGTGTGTGTGTGGTATCAGTGCTCTGTGTGTGTGTGGTATCAGTGCTGTGTGTGTGTGTGTGGTATCAGTGCTGTGTGTGTGTGTGGTATCAGTGCTCTGTGTGTGTGTGGTATCAGTGATGTGTGTGTGTGTGTGTGTGTGTATCAGTGATGTGTGTGTGTGTGTGTGTGTGTGTGTGTGGTATCAGTGCTCTG